>OX442369.1:8802572-9350072 GCA_949357725.1 Hyperoplus immaculatus
CCCCTATGAAAATGCATGAAAGTAAACCAACAAATCTGTATGAGATACACAATCACTTCCTTCAGCAGTGACATAATCAGAGTTGGTTTAAAAAAAAAGTTGAATTACATCATGATGGATCTAAGGATTGACAAGGCTCTGGATTTAACAACCAGACCTGTGTCTCAATAAACAGTGAGGCATGTGGCCATTGCAGATAATTACATGGTTTACACTACATCACACACACACACACACACACACACACACACACACGTAGCCTGCGTCTGCTCCAGGAGATGATTTTCACAAATGGAATGTATGATGTCAGTGTGAGGGTAAAAACCATAGACTGGAAAATACGAGACCAAGCCCTTAAAAATTAGCGTGAAGTCAACAATTTGACAAGAGGGGAAGGTGGGGTTTCCCGATGAACACTCCCATGATTTTTTTTTACCTTCCCCTCCCCAGTTCTGCTGATGTCGTGGAAAACTTCAAAGGAAATTTGGAGAACAAGGAAGAGGGGGAAAAAAGAGATCTGTTTTGTTTTCATTGTGCCGGCTACTAGGTAACTTGGCAGATGGCTGGGGGTTTAGATAAAGCAGAGAGTCTACAGGGCAGGAGGCAGCACACCTCATCAGCGACGTCTGATGTCCACGATCTTATCTCCTGACACCTGGTCAGTCAGCAGCAGCAGCAGCAGCAGCGGCGGCGGCAGCATGGCTGTAGTCAATCAGTGTTACAGATCAAATGTCTAAGCGCTGTTGCCAGGCTGCCTGCCACACAAACAGCATTAGTCATGTGTCTGTAATGTACGCTAAGGGAAATTGGAACAATATGTGCTTCCCTCCAAAAAGAAACTATTCGCTCGGTTTTCTCCCTAATTTGTCTTCCAAAGAAAAAAGAGGGAAAAAAAGAGCTTTAAAAATCATGTGAATGGTGCACAGTACATGTAAGTTCAGGATACACAGGATTGTATAGAAAACCTGACATCACTACAGTCCACCCAGTGACGTGTTCACATTTTAACCACACTGTATAAAATGTTCCAAGTATCAAAGACTTGACTTATTTATTGTGGTTAGCAACGTCAGATTCAGTGTTCAGTTCTGCCAGCAAGTGGTGGTGGTGGGGGTGCTTTGATTGAAATGTTAATTCAATCACATATGAAATGCTCTTTCACTTGAATGAATTCACAAGTGAGAATTGTGTCCCTTTTACAAGCTGGTGAACTGTATGTTTTTATATGTAAAGTAATACATTTCACATGTTAACTATCTTAAAAGCTCATGTACCAATACGATATAAATCTTATCTCATGTGTCTGAAAACCACATAAGCCTAAACAGGCTAATATTTTGTGATTTACTCACATGTGCAACAGTGTGTAACAACCAAATTCACACTCCTTATTGGTGTGAGAGTTTGAATGTACAACTCGCTAGTGAAAGGATTATTATACATCCACAAACAGGTTAGTAATGAAAGGAAAACCCAGAATAAATGAGCAAACAACAGTATGTCAGATTTTTGACTGAGGTGTTAGACAGCGCTCCCCATCATGAAAAATCCAAATGAGAGGAATTTCCTTTTTGTTAGATTGGAGTTCATACCTCCAGTAGAGATGTAGAGACTTAAATCATCTATACCAGGGATCTCTGAAGCAGTAGTAAACGGCTCATTGTGGCCTAACTTTGCTAAGACACTTTATTATATTTGTTCCTGTCATTTGTCTACGTACTAAGAAATCAATGTACAGGAATGGTCCTAAAAGGGTACAAATGCTTTGTCCCTCCAGTGGTACCTTAGCAGGGTACAACACTGTACCTTAAACATTGGTACATATTTGTACCTTCTTGTCTGTACAAGAAGGTCTGAATTCTGCAAGTTTTCTGCATTTCATATTAAGTAAAGCAGTAATCTTTAGATCAGAATAGACTAACTTCTTTAATCTGTTGTCTGATTGGCCATGGTTACAGATATAAACGTCCAAACAAAGACAGTTAGGCGATTACTGCTTTACCAATGCAGCAAAATTGCATGCAGAATTCACATTTTTACTGTACCTTTCCAATGGGTACATTACTGTCACTAGGGGTTCAGGAATGTTCTTAGAGGTACAGACAAGAAGGTACAAATATACACCAATGTTTAAGGTACAGTGTTGTACCCTGCTAAGGTACCACTGGGGGGGACAAAGCATTTGTACCCTTTTAGGTACATGGATTTCTTAGTGTGTATATGTGCCTCTTCCGCAATAGATGGTGCACAGCCACACACATATTTTTCTTTCACATCCAGCATAAGATAAATTGTGCAGGCAATGACTAATAGCATCCTACAAACCAATCCAACGAGTGTGAGTCACCAGTGTTCATTCAAGGACATGATCCCGTACTGGCTTTCAACCTGAGAACACAACCAGTTGTGTACACTGGAAAGCACAGCCAGGCTAAGGATATTGTTACTGGGAGCAGAATCCATGTCTCGGCATAATGTGTGCCAGCAATGTTCTCAAATGATTGGTAGTTGCCAAATGAATGCAATGTAAGATTTCCAAGCCACTTTGTGTGTGTATTCTGTAAATGCCTTTGGATGAGATTTCCTGCAGGTCTATGAAGGGCCTTTTTTCCACAGAGGGAAGGTAACACTACTTATCATTATAAATGTAAATATTACATGGAAAGTGCTCTCAATCACACAGGGGGAAATGAGAATGTCTTGGCCCCCGACACTTTGTGCAGAGAAAACACTAGAGGCCTTGTTCAATCATGTCCTTGTTCAGCAACCTACGAATGCAGCATTGAAATAGTGTGACATTTGAGATAAGTCGTAATGACCACCTAATGATGGTTAACTGGTGATTATTGAAATGTTAGTGTGGCAATTCATGCAGAGGGTGGCAGAATCAACAGAGCAGTGGAACTACAGTTTGTTGAATAATTTTCCTTACGATTTGATTACCACACAGACAAACAGACACAGACACACACACACAGACACACACACAGACACACACACACACACACATACACACACACACACACACATACACACACACACACACACACACACACACACACACACACACAGACAGACAGAGTGCACCCCCTCCGTCATTTGATTATTCTCTATTCACGCAGATCAAAAGGGACAAGATCGGTTCATCCATACATTAGGACAATAAATGAGCTCCTCCATAGACTGCCTCCAGCATGAATGCATTACCGGGTTAGTTATTTTAATTAAATCACCTTTCACCTGCTTTCAATATCCCACTCAATCAAGACAGGTGACCATTCACAGAGCTGCTCTAAACTTCTACCCAGCCAGCTCTCAATACTTTGTCAAATGAGTTGCATTTCTATGGTTGTGGCTAGACTAAAAAGTAGACCCACAACCTGCAGAAATTCCAAGCAAAGCGATTATTCAGCCTTTTTCTCCATGCTATCTTATTATTCTGCCATTCATGACAGCTGATTGCTCCTGCAAATGAACAGAAAGTCTGTAAAAGACCACAGGGAAAGCATGCCTTAAATGGTGAGCCGGCAGCCTGGCACTCCGAGTGTCCAAAGGGCGCAGTCGACCTGGAGTGCAAAGCTTAAGTTACATAATCACAAGTTTGTTTTAGGCTTTAAATATACAGTACATGTTCAGGCACGACTCTCCAGAATGTGTTGATGACCAAATGCCGATATGTGTGGACATTTTATGTGATAGCAGCATCTTATGAATTATTCTGAAGGCATAATGTTTGAAGAGAAAAAACTGGTGCAGCTGTGTTGAAAAATCAGCCCATTTATCTCACTGTCCCTGGGTCAGGTTCATGCAGGGATGGGGGAGAGGATCAGCAAATATTGGTGTCTGGCACAGTGAATTGTTTTGTACTACTGCTGGAAATGTCTCTCTTTATGGCGGATTTGAAAACCAAAAATGATGTTGTCAACGAATAAATAATTGAACTATCTATAAAATTGAAGAAATAAAAAAGATGGTGTCTCTTCGTCAGAGAAACTTCTGAATCTGATTTTGTCATCTAATTTTTTTCCATTTATTCCTCGTAGTTATTATGGTCAAGGGTTGTCCGAGCCTTTTTTCCGGCTTTCTTTAGACAAAAAGTCAAGGAAGAAGCCGGGAAAGGTGGCCACAACATCACATTGTGCACACTGCACTGCAGAACCCATATGATCAGTGGACTTCCCATTCCACCTCATGGGTTAATTTTACTCAAACCGGACAACACGCCCACAGCAATGCAGGTTCTACAGTCTGAACACCTACAAACAAGCCGACAAACTAATTTAAAACTTATGGCAAACAATAAACACCAGAGGACCCTGCTTGCAGTGCGGCAACAGTGCAAACCTCTGGGCCCAATCATAGTCTCAAATATAGACACTCACACATTGGAACTTCCCTTTTTCCCTCCACTCTAAGCTTTTTGCCCAGCACTACATGCACAGGGACGTCTGGTACCATTGGGTGGTCCCCAGTCTTCCTCCACCTTCTCTCTCCCCACGCCGTCCGTGTGACATTCCTCACAGGGGTTAGCACAGGGTCTGCTGCTGGTTCTCATTGATGTTTGGGGGAAATTTTAAGAATTTTTATTGTGCTTTGTTGGTCTTCCTGCTCTTCGGACAATAGGGAGGCATGGAAAGGAATGTACGGATCCTTGAAGGGTCAGTTCACCCAAATTAAAAGAAAACTTACCCCTACTATAGGGGTTTTATTTGTTCAGGTTTTTAATATTTATAAATATTTTTTGTGACACTTTATTATTATTGTTGTTTTGTGTTATGTGTATAATTTTTCATACCTGTTTTTTATGTTTTTGTTCAAAATAAAGAAGAATTGAATGAAGGAATGAAGATTCCATGAGTAGTAAATATATTTAGCTTTTGAGCCCTCGAACACTTTATTTATAAATGGTCAATTAGATAGGATTTTGATGACTACTCAACAACTCAACCTTTAAAATGTCATAGTAGTCCAAATGTTTTTTTTAATCACACAAAAGCAACAACTCTGATCAAAACAGCAGTCCAGCTCAATCAAAGTTTGCTTCTTTTTTTTTTGGAACTTTAGAAAAGTCTGACCTCAAAAGACAGGAACTTCAGCAGACAATAAATGTCCACTGATGTAAATAAAGACTTCCTGGCTTCTACTGATGTTTTATGGTTTTCATATTCTTAGCACAGCAGATGTAGTGTTTGTCTGCCTGGCAAAGACGTGTTTGCTTAGCATTCCCATCTGATATCAGTGACAGACAGCAAAGCCTCACGAGGAGAACAAAAAGCCTTCTTTCAAAAACTGTATTAGACCCCGTATTCTTAGGACCCTTCACACTTCCAATATCAGATGGGAGTGATTTTTATTTTCTTCAGAAGACACAACCCTCTCTTTGTCTTTGCCTCCGCGGGCTTTTGGCATTCGGCGATCAGTGCGAGGGCAGGAGAAGCCCTACTTGGCACGAGGGGAGGATGGTTCCCCAAGCAGCCTGTCAAATTCACTCCCTAATGCTCTTTCGCCTGCCCCACTGACTGAGTTTTTAATAAATGATGAGATGTGGTATAAATAAACCACAAGGCAGTGCAAGCGCCAAAAGGCAGCGAGAGATACCAAGGTAACACACAGGGGGTGATAAATAAGTCAACAAGAACTCATTTGCACTACTTGGTTTTCTATCACTGCTATAGTGGAACTACAGTAGATGGGATTTGAGGGGCAGCAAGTACTGTATGTCGCTGCACATGCATCAATTATTTTTGGAAACAAAAAAAAGACAAGTTGTGCACGTCTTCCATACGATCTCTAAATATAGCTCAAAAGGCAAGAGCTGGGCTTTTTGCTCTTTAACTTGTTTATTTCACTACTCGAACCGTTGAAAAGTGTGTGACAAGCCATTCACATTGGACTTATGTATGGAATATTTAATATGTATAATATGTTTCATATTGGACCTAAATATGGAAAATCTTAACATTAGTCAATTGTAAGTTACTCTATGTGATGTAGGATTATATTGGACTGTAACGACCTGTGAGATATCAACCACACAGGGCTTAATATAATCAACTACTGATCCATTGCACAATATACTTCCAGGTGCATTGACTCAAACACTTTTTTCCAGGTACTTGGTTTGACCTAAAGGTTATACTATTATTGCAACAAGTTAAATTGCTGGTTCAATGTATTTATCGCTTACATCCTTAGTTTGAAAACAAAAACAAAAAGGAGAAGTCACTCATTTAGTGTTGCCATAAGCAGCAATATGTGTCAACATTATTGACTACTATGGCTATGCTCACAGATCCATCATATGAGACACAACAAAATGCTCAAATAAAGCTCTCTCTCGCTCTCATTCACACATTTGTATGACATGGTGTCATATAAGAAAGAGCTTAAGCTGTAACCAATAGACAAACCTCACCAACCACAGTCAGGTTAATTGCCTCTAACATATTAAAAAGGACAACATCACTAATAGTCTGGTATCATCAACATCAGGTCATTGATTCAAATGTCAAGATATGGGGAAATCATATCAACAGAGTCGACTTCTTTATCTTCAGGCAAAAGCGTTGGGACATCAGTGGTGTTTTTCAACAGAATTATCAGCTTATATTCCAAAACTCTGTCACTGCCACTTTTGCTCCAGTTAAGGGCCTGCAGATAAAGACAAACCTTGTCCCAGATTCTTTGAACTTTCAAACTAGGTGAATTTATACTTGCTCAACTTTTCCTTTTTCTTTTTTTACGGGACATACCTTTGGACAACAGATATTGCTAAAAACTGACTGATTATTTAAGAATTTCAAATCCCTTTTGAATCAACTTAAAACTACATTAGGTAATTTTTTAACAGACTCCAAAATCAATGCAACCCCTCCCCACATACACCCCAAAATAAATCAGATCATCTTTTATAGTTTATGTGTAAGCAGCCGACAATTTCCTCCTTAACCCCCAGCAGACACGGAGCAATATGAGCATCCCGCCGGGGGCTTGCCACAGAAAAATGAATGCAAATCCAATATCCATTCATTCTATTCCCTTCATTTCTGCTGAGTTGTTTTTAACAAGGAACAGCTCTTTGAAAGTATCATGTTAAAAAGAAAAAAAAAACATTCAGGCGAAATTTAACCAGATTGGTCACTTTGATTGGGGGGAAAAAAAGGTAGACAAAGCCACAGGCGCAGATGAATGGAGACAGAGTTAGGAAAGGCTGAAAGGTTGTAAATTACACGGCGTATCAGGATCCAGCGTCAGTCAATGGGGATGGAATGATGAAAAGGATGATGAAAGGCACAGGGTAAAAAAAAATGAAATGAGGTAGGGGGCTCTTTAAAATGTCCTCTATTTCATCAAAGTGATTATTGGGGGTACTTAGCAGCTTTCATATTAAAATGATTAAGGTCTCTTTGAAAAAGCTGAGAGCTGGTCGGTGGGAGGCCTGAAATAAAAGGTTCTTGTGGTTTAAGAGAAGAATGAAGCTTAAACACCTTACCTTAGTTGCCACGTATATAGCCACGTCCTGGCTATATACGTGGCAACTCTTGGGTCTTTGATGCTGCTTCTGCTCGCTGTCATGTTTCTGCAATGAGGAGAATGAACAATATCAAATGCATTAAAAAAATAATACAAATTATGTTAGCGTAGATTTTCATTTTCCATTTTCCATGTGAATTTCTCCCTGAGCCATTCATTGTATGGCTATAAGTGATACATTAACAAAACACAGTCCTGCTATCACAAGAAGCGAGAATTGAGGAGTTTGTGCATTTGGGTAAATAGGTTAGAGCAGTCTACTCTGGCCCTGCTCTCTTAACTTCCTCAGGGTCTGCACACAAAGCTCATATCATCTGGAACGTACAGACTCACACCACCTTCAAGTAAAAAGAGGCCAAGAGGCACGTTTCTGCGCCACCATTTAGGACAAACTGTGCATATTAGCAAACGCGGCAGTCGGGCCCCATTATAAATTGTTGGGCTCGTTTTGCAGTGGATGCAAAGAGAGGAGCAAATATTGATCAATTGATTAGTGTCTGAATGTGACTTTGCTCGGGTGAATGTTAATGGAAGCGAAACAGATGCCTGGAGAGGCGCCGGCTATACAAAAAAACAACAGCTCTCCGTTTTGTCTGGATTAAGGGGCTTGTGTCACAAAATCATTGACTTAAGTGAATAGGAGAGTGGGGGTCGTGACCTCTGCGTGTGGGCTCAATCCTGTTTGGACTTGAGATTGCAACCAGCACAACAGATTATTCTTATTATTATCATCGTTCCGCAAAAACGGAACAGAATGCACTCCTCTCACTGCAAAAGGATTATATAAAACAACAAGGAAACAAGGAGTGCGTTAATATTTAGATATAGCCTGGTGGAAAGTGACAGCGCTGCAGTCAGGCTGTTAGGTAGGCGTACTCTAAAATTTTCTATAATTCAACAGCCCGAAGCCAACTGCCAACTAGTGCTGAGAGGCGGTTGAAAAAGGCTTGAAACTTTTTTCTCTTTTTGACTTTATACTATACATTTACTATACATTTACTATACATTTCTATCATGCACTGCACTGTAACAGCATTTTGCAGTGCATATTTATCCCTCCTATTTTATTTCACACTGTTAAAACCCTATTTGTATCTGTGTTTTTTCCTTGTGTTGTCTCAATGTCTTTTTGCTGATGTTAAGCACTCTAAATTTCCTTGCTTGTAGGATTCATTACATTTCTTCCCCCTTGACCACAGTCTTAAATCAACCATACCATAGAATGCCCAATTCTGGAAATTATTACATAATCTAATTTGAGTTGGAAAAAAGCACTGTTTACATTATTTATATTACCAGCATTTAATCCATAATTCAGAGTTTGTGATGACTTGGCAAATGTTGTACAGGGCTATGTAGAAAAAAAATCCTTGACACGACCACATTTCATCTTAATGGCTGTTTGTTTACAGCTGAGCAGGGAGGTGAGTCCGCCCATACATTTCCTCGATATCTACTTTTCGCCGATTTTTTTATTGAAGGTTTTACATGCAGCTACTTTGCCGCACCAAAATGAAAAATATGTTATCAAACATTCCCGTGGACCCAACGAGGTTGGCAGCCACCCACACACACATATCTGGGGGATATGATGCTGCTAACAGGGAGGCTGCAAATTCGCCACCCAGTCGCCAAATCAATGGAAGCCAGACTGTGGCAATACATAGCGTTTCATAAAGCTCTGGGAACCAGAGGGCTGCACGTTTTCCTAACTTCACACACTTCTCAAACACACACACACACGCATGCACACGCACACACACAAACACACACATATACACACACACACACACACACACACAGACTCTCCCAGGGGAGACAGCAACAGTCAATCACTCCTAGCAACTAGGGCATCTTATCCTCGGCTCACCCTCTCTGTTCAGACATTAGCTTAGCATCACAGGAGCGGAAACATGTGGCCGTGTGGGGATGGGGGGGGGGTTTTGTCCAAAAATTACACTGACAACACCAGGACAATGACAAAAATATTGTCGATGTCTGAGATACTGAGAACAGCTGCTCTCACTTTAACTTTTAAAGAAAGAATCACTATTTTCGGTCATAATCATTTTACATATTTGCCTCCTTTTCTTCTGTTTTAAATAATGGCAGTATCAAAACAAAGTTGTCAGCCTTTGTTGCTAATGTGTGACTCTACTGTTTTAATTGTACCCTCTAACCCCTTTTCATCATAATGTGACCCATGCTTCATTGCTCTCTGGGCTCATCAATAAATCAGGCTTCAGCAGCTTCAGAATTTCAATAGCGGTGTGAAACCGAAATTAATATCCAACCATTTGTGCCTCCGCCAGAGATCAATTCATTTTCAGATTTCAATATGGGGGAGGAGGGCAGAAAAAGAAATGAGGGGGAAAAAACAGTCTTTTAACATCTCATCTCTGCTCCACGGAGAGCCTCGGCATTGTCTAGAGACGGTGCAGAGATCTTCTACAGAGCCTTATTAATTCACTGCTCTCATCTCCCCGAGCTGGCTATCATTACAGCCCTATATATAGAGCCGCGCGGGGAATAGTGAGGGATGCACACACACATTAACATTAATGACTTTAGGCTCTATGCTCGTGAGATCTTGTGTGCTCGCAGACGGCGCTCACACATGCAACTGTGAGAGAAAAAAATTAACCAACTGTGCTCGCAAGCCATGAAATAAACACTCCTTTGTTTACAAACAAAAGAAAAAAACACCGGTTTCCTTGTCACTGCTACTGTACGTTCTCAGCATCAAGTTGATGTTGCATCTGTGGTTTCACTACTGAACGTGGGTCAGGTTAAGGGGTGCAGGAAGAGAGCACAGTCTAATCTGGGGTCTTTGGTAGGTTGGTCGAGTGCAAGCTCCAACTGAGTTTACTAATGAACAATCATCAGCGCCTTCCCCCGCTGGCTGTGTTGTAAAAGGACCGGTGAGCGGCCCCGCATTGTGAAAGCAGGATTACATTGGGGTTGGCCCTTCCTTGGTAATTCTATCCCGATCTCAGCAGGAGTCTACACAGCCCATTACATTTTCCACATTGTGCTAATCAGAATCTAATGTCCAGTATTGCAACTGCACGCTTTTGGGGTTTAGTGCACAGATCTGAGCTTACTGTAATTTTTTTTTTCACCCCAATCCTGCAGGATACATTTTCAAGAGGAGAGCCAGCGACAAGGCTACTTTTAACTCCATCATTCCCCCTTGCGGCATCCCCCCAGCTTGCCCCTCCGCAGGCCCCATCCTGGGTGGCTCAGTAGTGGGGGAGCAGATGGTGCTTGGAGGGGAGGTGGGGAGAGAGCAGGCACACATACTCCTTTCCTGTCCCCCTGTATAAGCCTTGGTGGGGGGGTGTTTGCAGCTCGGCAGGGGCAATCTAGTGGGCATCCACCCAGCAGAAGCAGCAGAATGTGAACTCTCTCTCTCTCTCTCTCTCTCTCTCTCTCTCTCTTGCACTGCCCTTAGGCCTGAACACGGTCAGCCACGCATAAACCAAAGACAAGGCCAATGCCATTCCCCTGTGCAAACACTCTCACACCCGCACAGACGCAAACACACCCCCTTCCCCTTCCCCATGCACACACACACACACACACACACACACACACACACACACACACACACACACACACACACACACACACACACACACACACACACACACACGGCTGCAAGGATGGGTCGATTCCCAGCTATTTCCCCCCATCCAGGATCCATTAAGTGTCTCTTGCACGCGTGTTGTTCGCACATTACATTAACTGACAGCAGGATGAATGATTTATTCAAGGGGCTTTTCAATTGTCAGAGATGGATGGCATCAATAGGGGTTTTGTCCTTGCTGATGAATCAGGCGATCTGCCACTTTAAACAAATCTATCCTTGTGCTGTGTTGTGTTGCACGAGACTCCGGGGACCTCATCTTGTCTGTTTGGAAACTGGAAAGAAAATTAAGGAGAGAAACAGGTAGAGAAGGAGGGGAAATTGTTAAGCAGGCTGAGACGCCGAGCATATTGCAGTGAATGTACCCTAAGCCCTGCGCTGCTCCCCCTTCAGTCTCTTTGATATCTTTATGCAAATATGAGCTGGTTGATTTGGGAGAGCATGGAGAGGATTAATAGCTCTCTCTCTCTCTCTCTCTCTCTCTCTCTCTCTGGACACAGTGTAACACAGTAGCAGAGGATTGTGGGTCAGGGCGCTGAGAGCCCGGGGGAGGAGGAGGGGAGGGGGGGGCATGCCGGGCATCAGCTGTCATTCTCCAGGTATGACAGCACCGGGGAAGGCTGTGAGTCCTACACCTGGACCCAAACCATTCAATATTGTAACATTTTAGGCATGTTTACATTTACCTCAAAATATGTTTACCAATCCAAATGAATTAAAACCATTCATAATTAATTTCTTCTCTTGTCTTGTGGTCTCAAAAGATATAAGCGTATGTGTACCCCCCCTCTGGAATTAGCTTATAAATTAGCCTGGGAGCATTATATGCAATTAAATAAGCACCCATTTAGATTATTTAGCCATGGGAATACTAAAATAACACACAATGGTAAACAATTAATAAAGAGATAACGCACCAATTAATCAGAATGAACGAAGAAGGATGGAAATGGCATATGACTTGAGGAGTAATATGATTTAACCGTGCATATTTTTTTTTTGATTAAATCTGCATTATTCTACAGTGAGTCCGCCGCATATTAGACAGTAGGATATTGCAGTGGGGGAAGAGTGCTGTGAAATAGGCACAATAGGCTGAGCTTGTGTTTTCCTGGAGGCACACTGCATGCTCCCGTGTCAGCCTCACTCACTGCCGGCAATGACCAAATCCATCATGACATGTGGACAACAAAGAGTTACAAGAATGCCTGCCTTTAGCGTTTGCACACAAATACACACACACTCACACACACACACACACACACACACACACACACACACACACACACACACACACACACACACACCTTAGAAGGCAGCACTATCTCCCTAGAACACAAGCCTATCCCCATGCACAGGGAGCATTACATGTCACCGAACACAGTGAAATCTTTAAGCAGCGTATCCAAAGGAGAAAGCCTATGTCAAATAGCTCTACTAGACATGAAACACAGTGGAGCGGAGTTGATGGTGCCGGAGCGGAACTAGTCAGCGCGTGGGGGAATTTTTTCCAGATAAAGCTTTACTGGTAGAAAATTGGGAGAGTCCAGTCATCAGTATGTTCCAGGCAATTCTTTAAATTAGCACGAGATTAGGGAGTGCATGGTGATTAAGCTCATTTGAAGTATTGAGGATCCGTCTGGGCATTGGCAACGGCCACACTTTAATTAATCTGGTAATGGATGAGAAAAATAAGCACTCTTACGCACATATCAGCATTTTGCTGAACAGGAGGAAGTAGAAGGAGGGTGGAGGGGGGCAGGCTGGCTTTTTTAAAAGGCAGACACAGAGAGTGAAAATGGAGCACGTTGCCTACAGAAAAATTAGCAGTGAGTGTAGCCTGATGAATGCACCATTGTATCTGTTGTAATGAGGGGGTGGAGGGGAAAGGAGATTGTATGATTTTTTTCTCTTTTTTTGCCCTCGTCTGCAAGTTTTCCCTAGAAACAAGGGATGTGAGAGGATTTCAGATCCTGTAAAGAAGGGCAAACAATCGTACAGTGTGTGAGACAGCAGTGAGGGTATGGCTCTTTGTTCTGTTTCACTATGAATGACCTGAGTCACACAGACACTGTGACTGACCCACACATGACGGCCAGCAGATTCAATTGCTCATTTAACCCTGTTCCACCAGTTTAAAAAGCAGTGACACTTTGGTGACAAATGCCTGCGCTCGCTGGCTTGAGTCATGTATTTGCCAGGGCTCCACCAAATAGCTTTGTGCGCGTAAGGATGGACTGCAGCCGGCAGCAACAGAAGTAGTCTCACGGTCCCTGAACCAAACTGGTGCCTGTTAAATAATTGAACCCTGGGAAAAAAAAGAGACCGGGAAGAGGCACAGGGAGACAGACAGGAGCCACTTGCTCGGTGGTCTGGAATTTGCCAGCAGAAAGGTTTCTGGACCTGTCCCTTGTGTAGGACTTCTCTGCCTAATTAGGCTTACGCCCCTTTAACATTTAATAACGGCCGGGTGGATCTTCAGTTGAATACTTAATCCCAAGTCGATACTGAGGGATTTCACAAAGATTATCAGGATTATGAGACAAAAGACTGTCCCTTCCTGTTTGAATTCCAACAATGTATCTGACAAAACTCTTGTCTTGAATGACAAATGTATTTTCCTTACTCCCACTACACCGATACACAAGAAACACATTTCTTTTTTTCAGGTTTCCTTTGTTATTCTACATTTTTTTCTCAGACATAAACTGCAGAACAGATGCAGCAAGACGAACGTGTGCCAGCGCCTGTCACTCTAATACACTGAGCCGTGGATAGTATAATAAGCACTAAATGAGAGATCTTCTGAAAGCCTCTACTAAAAAATCCCAATAACATATGGAGGAGGTCAGTGGACCATCTGCTCACTGATGGTTATCTTGGACAGCTCTCACCATACCTGAACATCAGCATACTGAAAGACTAAATCCACTCTAAAAAATAAATAAAAAATAGAATTTGGCTATAAGCTTACAAAGAGGAAGAGCTTGTCAGTATTTCAAAGAGACACTAAAATATGGATAACAAATCAGCTGACTCAAAAGGTGACCCTACTTGTGTGCGGCAGGATTTTTAATAAAGGGTGTCACTCCTCAGCTCGGTATACATTAAGACATGTCACTGTCTATTTAGAACCCTCTGACATCCCCCACCGGACATGAAGTGCTTGTGGGCTTTGCAATGAACCAACTTCACGGCAAGAAAAAGACAGATAATGCTAGCATGGCCTAGTTATTTTCCCCCTGCCTTTTCCTGTGTGTGTAATAAGTAGTGATGGCATGTCCTCTTAAGGGAATGTAACTGTGTGTGTGTGTGTGTGGATGCTCTGTAGAGTAAGGGTCAGTGAGGTGGGGGGAGATGAGGACAGGGTGCTCTCATTAGAGAGAATCTAAGAATCCAGCTATTAAAAAAAAGATTTACTGTGATAATTAGAGGTAGGTGATATGACTACTACTTGTTATAGTGTTTACACTAAGATAGTTATGACTTTAATATCTCAAGTTGTATGAGGCCACAATGGGCAATGCTGCAAATCCACTTTCAAGACTGCTTTATGGTTATGTTGGGGTTTCTATATGTGTATAACTCACCATATTAGCCCATAACAGAAAAAATATGCAAAGATCTTATACATTTTATTTGTATAAATTATTGAATAAGCCAAGAAGAATCCTATAAAAACAAATCACAAAAAGGATCCATACCTCACACCCATGGGTTTTTGTCAATTAGTAAAACAAGTATTAAAAAAAGTTAGTATTTGCTTGCTTAGTTTAGTGCACTCAGAAATAAGTACAACTTTTCAATTTGTAAGAAAAATATGTTACTTTATCTTTCAAAAGTGTCTGTGTGTTCCTATAAAGGGACGGTGAAAAGGAAAGGTTATTATTAAAGCCACCTGTGAGCTCATACGATAGAAAGCAAGTCAGGTCTGAGCTACTTTACGGGCCACCTCAGTAAATGACCTGTGGTAAGTCAATCAAATAGCTCCGGATAGGACAGCCACTCTCCGCACACAGGATTAGGTCTACTGAGCCACACTGCCTGCTCTGCTGTGAGATAACTGTACATACCCAACCTAGTTTTTTTTACGTTTCTGCGTCTGCGCTGTCTCCTTCGTACCATATGACCCTGAATTATAAGCAGGATTTCAATCTGGCTAAGAAGATGCATGTCTTAACGGTTGCATTTAGCAGCTCTGGATGCCCCCCCACCCCCTCCTGCTGGGTTGAAGGAATCTTAATTCAGGATGTGGATCTCAGCAGGTGAATGCTGGTCTAATCAGCCAACCATATGTCCTCCTATATCCTCTGGCTGATTAAGGTTCTCCTCTCTCTCCCTCACTGATTGCTGTATGGTTTGATAAATCATATCCTCCTGTGAAAAATGCTAATGATATGGTAATGCTGGGTTGCAAACTTCCGTCCAGACAGAATAAAGGCTTCCAGCTTGTCCGAAACGCCCTCAAAATAAATTCCTGCGCCTTAGTTACAGAGGAAGGAAAAACTGAAGTCACAGTCAATCTCTCTTTTTCCCTTTTTAGAGTTTGGAGAAATATGTTTGCCCTTGTCCTCCCACACGGTCCATCTGTGTAGCCAGAGTTAGTCATAGCAACTCCAGGCAGCCCCCCTCAATCCCGTTCAACCTACTCTGCTGCCCGAGAGCAAGAGGGGAATCAGTTTCCAAGATCTCGGTCAAATCACAGGCGCATTAAAAAGAGTAACCTTATACTAAAACCCGTCACACACACACAAACATACACACACAGCCTATTTTAGAATGTATCTCATGTGTTACAGGCCTATCTCCCTTTCTGTGGAACCAGGCATTGAATTTAGGTCATGACCGTTTACCTTGTTATCGTGTGATTTCATACCGCAGCGAGCGAATAAACTGCGGTGACGCCTTAATGCAGCTAAAGCCCAGATGAAGCCAGCCACTGTGCAGGAAGAGTTCATCCCATTTGAGCAGTTGATGAACATCTGTTCAGCATTAGTGGTTTACTGCTTTGCGGTCCGTGGCCCCAGTGGGCGCTGATGCTGTTGAATCCTCAGGTGCAGCAGAGTGCGTCTGTTTCGTTAAGAGAAATAAAAATGAGAGGCAAAAGCAATGAGATGAGATTTCCTGTTTGCCTTTTAGTTAATGTAAAAGCCAATGTATGAAACCCTGCAGCAAGTTTCCATCTCAAATGCAAACATTTTATACTCGTGTCAACAAGTTTGAAGAAAAGCAACAGGCTGAACATATTGAGTCAATGTGCATTGTAGCTCTAAGCTGCTATATGATTAGTCCTTCAAAAATAAAATGTCAGCCAAATGTGTGTTTTTGCCCAACACACGTCATGCAAACATATTCAATGCAAAGTGACAAGACGACAGATAAGAGGACATTCATGGCATTTAATTGACACTTCCTACACAAGACCATGTTGTTCATTTTAGCCAGAGCACTTTACATTAGCTGGTTAGCATAAGCTATTTCATGCTTTACAATGACTGTGTCTTTAATTTTCTGTTTGTGTATAGGCTCACTGGAAATCTCCAATCATATCCATGCAGCAGTATAGTGTGGCATTATCACACTTGTTATTTCTACTCAGGCAGGCTTACACAGTTTGCTGATGCAGCAGCTAAACCACCTCCTGGTGTGCTAAATCCTTGGTTTTGGTTAATGAATATGGGAAATAGTTTTTCCAGGATCCTCAAAAGCTCCCTCAATGAGGGGTTTCCATCAATCAAATCTAAACTATTTGTCATAAAGAAGTCAATTTTTTGTCTTTGACTGAAATGGATTTTATTTTTAATTTTTTAATTTAGGCCTATAAGTATAAATCTTCTGAAGTACCCTGTGAAAGTATTTGAGCCATAGAAGGACCTCCATCTGGACCTCAATCCTGGAATGACACACATTGTTTGCGATATTATTCATTTATTTTAATTAACTTTAACTTTTTTTATCTCAAATTAAGATAATAATTGCTGTATCATATCAAAAAAATATGTCAATATTGTGGAAATAAAGGCTGGCTGAAATTTCATTCTTGACTTTGTGGTGAGTTTTTTTGTCTGGCAACTGTTGTCCCAAAGGTCAATAATAAACCCTCAATCATACATTTCTAAGCTGACATGAAAAAACAATTCCTTAAAGTGCAGCACATCAGCCACTGAGCGGACTTTGTGGCAAGATTCTTCTTCTCGGGCCAAACATTTCTCCTCAGTGCAAGTGTGTGTCCAGGGGTGTTTGTGCACATTCTTGTGTGCGTGTTTGTGTGATTCACACATTCCACAGGCTTAAGGAGAGGTCGTGATAAGCATATTTTCTCCAATCTTGTGGCACCTCTCTGTTTACATACCAGACGTGCTCCGGGGAGACGGAGTGACTGACGCAAGAAGCTTGCCCAGGCTGTCTGTACATCGCAGCATGCCTCCAGCGCATCACAATTCATCAACAAGTTTTCAGAAATAGAGCGAGGCCGATGCTATGGCTGCCCAAATGTTCACAGGTTAAAGCGACGTGATGTGGGGAGCCGACTGGTTTGGCCACTGTCAGTCGAATATCTTTGGATTTTTGGACAATTTAAAGCTATAGTGCGTAACTTCTGTTGCCCACATGAGGAATTCTGAGTAAAAACAACAACACTGTGGGCACTTTACATGAGGTGAGCCTTTGATGATCGCGCATGCACTTTAATGCTTCTGCTCTATGTCCAGATTTTTTCTTAGCAGTAGAATCAACAACTGAACGTTTTTGTGGCCCATTGTTGAGCTCTTTCACCAGTTTTGAAAACGCTGCCATACTGAGAAATACAGACAGAGTTTTACAGAGCAACTTTGTGTCCACTCGTTTGGCGATAACAGGAGTGTTACCAACATTCATTTATATAAAAAGGTTACGCAATAAAGCTTTAAAGATGAAAGAGAAGCTGTGAGAGGAACATGCTGTGAATCTAATAGAAGTCAGTTCCCCTTAATCAAATAATCAACTTAGGAAACGAGCCTCTCTTCCCACACGATAGGGTTTATTGAAAAGGTGAAATGGCCGTCAGTGGAGACAGAGCGACCTTTCCCCTGGAGCCTGACCTCTGACCATGCCTCTCTGTGATCAGCTAATTGGAAGAGAGTGAGTTAGAGGAGAGTAAAAGCTCTGCAGCAGGAGCCATGCTGCTGGGACCAGCACAAACCGGCTGGGGAAGGGGCCGGACTACTTGAAACGAAGGGATAGAATATTGCCTTTGTGAA
This sequence comes from Hyperoplus immaculatus, assembly GCA_949357725.1. Taxonomy (NCBI): domain Eukaryota; kingdom Metazoa; phylum Chordata; class Actinopteri; order Uranoscopiformes; family Ammodytidae; genus Hyperoplus; species Hyperoplus immaculatus. The sequence goes on from OX442369.1 coordinate 8,820,993, forward strand.
GAGGCAAGTGTGTGTGTGTGTGTGTCTGTGTGTGTGTGTGTGTGTGTGTGTGTGTGAGTGTGTGTGTGTGTGTGTGTGTGTGTGTGTGTGTGTGTGTGTGTGTGTGTGTGTGTGTGCGTGTGTGTGCCTGTGCGTGTGTGTGCGTGTGTGTGCGCGCTTGCCTGTGGAATAACAGGTCATAGCAACACCAGCCATTACAGACACATAAACTGAAGGAGCAGACATGCGAACACCCCGGGCGGGCAGGTGTGCTGCCACAGACTGCACATGATGAGCCAATAAATCACACAGCCGATAGAGTTTTAAACAGAGCACCCATCAGCATTCAGACAGCCCGTGCCAGATTTATGAAGCACAAGATTGCAATGCCTTTCACAAGCAGTTATCTTATGAATAATACACGGCGACCATATTTGATGAGCCCATCTACAGGCAACCATAAAGTTATTTTATTTGCAATGCCGGGGGTTGGTCTGTAGTGCCTGCTCTTCATAAAAAACAAGATCTTCACTTAGGCGGCTTCAATGAGGTAACAGTAGCATTTGGGTAATGGCACAGTAATATTTTACATCAACTAAGGGAGACATGATTTACTGCGACGAGACAGAGTGAGAGCTTACACAATCAGCGCATTGTTTCCCCTCCCATAGTGCTGCATGAGAGAGGATTATGAATTCAGGAGCCTTAGCTCTTTATAATAATCAGCCAACTTTTAAAATACAGTATGAAGAAGGATCCCTTAATTAATTCACTAATGTAATTCATTATTCTATTTCTGCGGCTCTATATATGATTAGTGCCTTCACTTTGAATTTGCAAAACAGTTAATTTGTTCAGTTTTAGTCTAGGCTATTTGTGTTTGTCAGAAAAACAACTTGGTTTGTGGATTCATTGTGAAATGGCTTGACAGCTATTATTAATATATAATTATGAATACTCTTTTGGTCCTCGCAACACAAAGTTTATTACTTGTACCAAGACCTGAACCTACTTGTGCCTTATTTTTTTTTCATACATTGAAAAATAATGTCATAGTAATGGCCTGAGTGGAATAATGCAAATTTTCGTATTATGGGCTGCAAGTGGTATTTCTAACATAAAAATGTAACATTTTGGGTTATGGATTTTCCTCCCATTTTGTTTAAATATTTAAAACAGACACCATCAAATCCCTGTTTTTCAAAATAATACTTAAGAGGTGCCTTTGGATCACTGAAAAATGTCTTGACAAGAAGAGCATTGGTTAAAATATAGTACTGTCCTTTTTGCTTCCATCAGCAAACAAAGCAATCAGAGAGTAGTGGGGCCTTGAAACCGAGCAAATGTACACACACCAACACACACTCACACTGCTGCTGATCGACTATGTGTATTTAAGATAGACCGGAAAAAAAGGCTCTCGCAAGTAAAACAGCGAGCAGGCTGTTACACGGCCGGTTTTGACATTCATTAACTAGACTACCCTGATCTGAGTGTACGTAGTGTAACATACTGTGCGGGCGCCTAGATGCGGGCTAAAGGCCGTGTGTGTATGTGGGTGTTTGTGAGTGTTTACGCTTTGTACGTCAAGAATCAGCTGCGGCCTGATAACACTGGCGTACCAAGCTCTGACCTCTGAGCTCCAGCAACGTAACCTGCCCCACCTGCCATCAGCATGTAGCACACACGCACACGCACACACACACTAGGTAATAGTAAATGGCTGTGCTTGTATGTGAAAGGACTGAGTTGTGGTGGTTTTTGTCTCTTTTTGTCAAAATACAAATGATTACAGAAGTTATTACTTGTAGACTTTTAAAACAGACCCTCCTTAGATCTGTTGATCACATCTAAAGGTGTTTTGTTAGTTGCTGAGGACTTCCTAAAGAAGCATTGTGTTTTCAGACGCACTTAGGAACATCTGACTCAACCTTGAAAACACCCGGGAAAAAGTGCTAAATGGTTAAACAACTGGCCAAAAACTTTAAATCTAGATTTCACTTAGATACACAACATGTCACACAAACAAACCTAAACACAGACATAGCCTATAAACATACCCATATTAAATATGGTAATATTTATATATCAGCCTTAAGTTATCTGCTCCCTTAAGTGTATTTTTATTCTTTTTCTCATGACCTGTATCGTATTATTGTACTATGAATTGACATTTCTCCACTGTGTTGTGTAAATGTATTGCTGATTGATTTGTTTACTGCTATAACTTCCATTGCTTCCATTAATGTATGCAAATAAAATGTTGTGCTATTATTGACAATATGACATGTACTATATGTCACATACAAGTATATGAGTTACTAAACTATCATGTACAAAACAGATACAACTAAACAAGTGGCCATAAAACAATGAGATGAAGTTCATAATAAACCTCATGTTTGCTGCAGAACAGAACGTCCAAGTGCAGGAACTCACAGAACTGATGGCGAAAAGCAGAGAGGTGGCCAGCACATGCTGAGCCCACACCTCTACTACGGGGGAGGCCTGCGCTCCAGGGCTGACTCACAGCCTCATCAGAAATCATCTAGTCATGAATCTGTCTGTGTTTGGGCGTACGGAGGCACATATGAGTCATGACTGTGCGAGACAGAGAGAGAGAGTTAGAGAGAGAGAGAGAGAGCGACAGAGAGACAGAGAGAGACAGAGAGAGAGATGGGGGATAGACAGAGGGGGGAGAGGGGGGAGAGCAGACTCCAGGTCAGGCATACATTAGTTCCACATAGTCAGTTACGTTGACGGTGGGGTTATCACGGGCTCGGAATTCGCTAAGCAGCAGCAGCAGCCCTGGGGTGACACAGTTTTACTGTAGTGAACAACACACATAGTCCCCCCACACACACTCACACACTCCTACATGCTACTTCTCATCTAAGATAAAGTCTTAAGATTCTGTGGGTAATGAAAAAGTAAACTAGGCAGAAATGCTCACTCTGCTAGGACATCAGCCATTTACTTTTGATCAATACATTTTTTTTTTTTTTTTTTTAATTAAGAAAGAAAGAAAGTGAAAAAATCCTGTCCGGTCCATGTGCTCTATGTGGAAAGACTTGGAGGCTCCCTGGTCAGTCTGTGTAAAGGCTTTTCCCTAGACTAAGCCACTAGAAGTGTGCAAAAAAAAACAATATTTGTCAGAGTATATTCTATCACCATGGTGACTGACAGTCTAGCCAGGCCGTGTTGTGTAACTCTCCACTGATAGGGTGAGGTGGGAGGGGGGGAGCTACTGTAGGTGAGGGAAGGAGAGGTTGCGACAGTCTGCTAGGAGCAGCTGAGCCCTTTGTGTTATTATTATAGGTTAAAGTCCCTCCACCTTATGGTCCCCAACTGACGCCATTAAAAATAAAAAGAAGAGATATGGTGACTATGTATTTGATTTACTTGATGTGAGTCAACTTCCTTTACCAGTGTCCTGTTGTGGAGAGGTAGCTGCGGAGTAGTTTTTAGGCAATGTTTTGGTTACGGGAGTTTTTGTCCCCCATGCTGTCATGGTAACCTGCAGAAAAGGGGCCAGTTGGCGGGACGGTAGTGTGGCAGCGAGGGGCCACATGCTGTTTGTCCTGCACATGCAGCCCTCTATTCCCTAGAAGTCCCTAGGTGGTAAAGAATGAGTGGTGTATCCCGAGGGGGGTATCGCGTTTCAGAGTGAAAACAAGCCGACCGGGGCCCTGGCAAACAGAATCGCCTCATTTCAAAACCTTTCATTTGCAAAGGGGCTCTATACTGCGCTGGAGGCCTGTTTCTCTTTCTGAGAAACCCCTTTGTCATAGTCTACATGTCAAAGATTGTTTCTAGGAAATAGGATTCCTGTTTTTAGCTTCTAGAATTTAGGTAAAGAAAACGGAGACAACACGTTGTTTTGCACGCAACACATGTGAAAAAAATCTACATCAATCTGGATGCATCATGGTTGAAAAACTTCAATCAGATCTATTTCAGGTTCATGTTTTCATGGTCATCCATAGCACACACAGTTGATTCATTAAGTCCCAGCTATATATAAGTAATGCTGTGCTGTTTGCAGAGGATAAAAGGCCACTGTTGCTTGCATTGATATAAAAGGCAACACTTTCCTATAAATAGGCTCACCCGAGGCCATAGAGATGACATAATTACCCCCAATCTACCACAGTGGCACAGGCTGTTTCCTTTTATAACTTCTCTCTATTTACCCATTACCAAATATGGGTAACGGGTTAGTCATGTGCCATTTTCATCCCCAAATAGCTTTGTTCCTGAATTTTGTGGCTTAAGTAAGGTCAGGGGATGAGTAGTAAGTTGTGTAAGGTGTTGTTGTGGTTATGAAAAGATGCTTCATGTTATCAGTAAAAGCCTGGGGATATACTCGTTTGTTCATTGGCACCATAAGCTCACATTGCAGCACCTGTTTGCAGTATTATTATTTTTTCTATTCTAATTTGAGTTTGGCGGGTGACCCCTGATTGCCGTGACTAACGCTTTTCATCATCATCAAAGCATCACGGTGTTTTTGCGACCGCATGTATCATTCCCTATTCTAATTAGGCTGATAATAGTGAGGGGTTTTATGACAGGCTTCATTCAAAATGGCAGGTACACATTTCCTGGAGAGCATTACTCATGACATCTATCAGAGAGAGAGAGAGAGAGAGAGAGAGAGAGAGAGACAGACAGAGAGAGAGTGAGAGAGAGAGAGAGAGAGAGAGACAGAGAGAAGAGCACCTCATCATCCATCATCCACTATGAGAGGGTGATCTCATCCCGAGTCATAATATTAGTGCCTTGACACGTTGAAGCTCATCAGCAGGTCATAAATCCTGCACACCCCTCTCTACGTCCGAGCTGTGTGTGTGTGTGTGTGTGTGTGTGTGTGTGTGTGTGTGTGTGTGTGTGTGTGTGTACTTTTTACAGGTGTTCTGCTGCATGTCATTCAAAAGTCCAAAGTCATCATGGTCCTGTGTTGAGGCCTAAACAAAGGAATTATGGCTTCTTCACAAATGAAATTCCTTCATCTAAAAACAGCTTGAGTCTGTCATTTTATGCCAATGCCTATTATTTATATGTTTACTTGAATCATATATTTTAATAACTATCATTTATATTTATATTTGTTATAATAATAATAAAACTCACCAAGCTAATGACTCAGATCTGGGAAACATGACTTACAGGGCAGAACCCATGAGCAGTCAGATGCGTATGCAAATACAAATAGTTAAAACCTCTATGTTATTAGGCAATAATCACACAGCCTGTAGTAACCATCCATCGACTGGTTTAATTTTGCCTTGAGTGGCCTTCCAACCTTCCTGTTAAATGAGGGATTATTAGCACTCATTTTGGATTTAACTGCTAAATAAAGTAGTTTTAGTAATCAGGCTAAACATTTGGCTCGTTTGCAACCAATCCAATCATCTACTTTGTTGTAACAATGTTGCCCCATTTCCAGAGCTCATTAGCTAACACAATGGTATCAAAACTGATTCAAATGATAACCAAAACTATTAAAGTAGGTATCAAGTTCTAATCCACAAAAATGCAGAGACAAGACGTGATATTTGCATGTAGTTTATTACCATGCAAATTTTTTACTGTAATGCCCGAACGACTCTTTATCTCACACATGGACAAACACGTATGACACTCTTTCTGTTTTGTACTGTACACATTGTAACCACTGCTTCCATGTTGCAGAGGCAGAGTGCAAGATAAGAGAAGTGAAAGAGTATGAGAGAGCTGGCGGTTGTGGTTTATCCAACAGATGATTATCTAATATTTCAATGACGTTCAACCTGCTGAGGAATGAATTTCATTGGAGCAACAATTTGTCTTTTCATTTGCTGTCTAACTACAACAGCCTCATCTTATCATTCTTTTTGCTAAAATGCAGTAAGTCGCATCTCTTTCTATAATATTTGTCCTGGTGATGTTTTAATGAACAGCACTGTAACCAATTAGTGGGGTCATCAGCCAATCATGTGACAGGAGTCTTACTCAGTAATGTGACATCAGTCTTCACATCTTGTGCTTTCGCATGTGTCTTTATCTGTGCCAGTGTCTTGGATTTATGTCTGTGCACTGTAAGATGTTACATAACTTTGAATTAATTAACCAGAGTTTAATCATGATAATCATGTAGCGAACAATTACTGTATATTCCTGGCTCATGACATTATTTGTGAGATTAGTTTTTTTTCATTTACAGCACATTTTCTTATGTACTTACTTTTTATAAATTCACGGACAAATTTCTGTAGACGGACAAAGTTTGTTTCTGCTCCCCAGGATGAGCGTGTAATATTTGAGGGGGTTGAAAGTAAGCGAGAAACATTGCAAGACAGCTTTGAAACATTTGCATGATTACAGCAATCCAGACTTACTGGATATATTTAATAACTAAATTAGAAGGAAATTACAGGCCAAACAGTGTATGTAGTGCATCGAAAAAAGCAACACAAAGTACTAAATCTGTCCTGAAATAACATAGTAAATGCTTTTATAGTAGTTGTTAGAGTCTTGAGGAATTAAACATACTGAGTAGATAAAGGCCATAATGCTAAGATTCTGTGAAAATCCCCCCCCCCCCACACCAGTTCACAAGGCTTTGGCCGTCTGCCCCACATCTACCCCGAGTTCAGGTCGCCAAGCAACCAGTCCCCTGCTGTTAGGAGTTTTCCATGCATCACCATCTCCGCTTTGATGTCACGGTTGTCGTGGCAACCATATGACCCAAGACACAATGACTCTTTGCTACTAATAACATTTATATCTCTAATCTTTTTTTTCACTAACATGCAGTGGTGGCGACGGTATGCAATTTCACTTTACGGCCCGTCTTCTTTCCTCTTCATTCTTAAGAAGAAGAAGAACAACAACGACAACTTGCGGTATTTTAACTTGATAAAAAAAGGGATTAAATGTGGGTTTCATTGGCAGGGATTACAATGATGCGTGCTTGTAATTTATTTCGAAGAAAGGCCTTGTCTAACCACAATGCAGCCGGTACAGTCAATGGATTCTAAATTGCGTCAATCCAAAAATATTCCACCGCTAAAAAAAACAAATGTTTGATACCCGTGACATAAATCCACTGTAGATTGCAAATGCCAAAACCCATGAATTGTGGTAATCTCGAGCGGTCAGTGCCTCCAGGGAATCAGCCCCAAAGCCGTGGGATAGTGCTTTATTTAGATTAGGTCAGAGTCAAAGCAGCACGACTGAACTCCGGGGGGGGGGGGGGGCTATTTGTTTACAGTATATACACAGCATCATACTGTAGTCCCATGTTTTTTTTCCTTTTATCATTAAACTCTTTAAAATCACCATGATGCCCGAATTTGAAAGAACACAAAAAAGGAACGCAATCATGATCATGAGACAACAGTTACCCTCATGCTTTTTGTGTCACACACACACACACACACACACACACACACGAACTGAGAGGGGCCGTGACCTCTCAACTCAAACCACCCCAAGGCAGTAGCTGGCCTTCTTCTGAAGAGCAAACACACGCCGATAATCGATGGAAGTGTGTTTCCCCAGTGAGGTAGATGTGACAAGAAAAGAAATGCTGACAAATGTGTTCCAGATCTACAACAAAGCAACCACTGTTGAGGTCAGGTTGTCTGCGCACACACACACACACACACACACACACACACACACACACACACACACACACACACACACACACACACACACACACACACACACACCACACACACACACACACACACACGGACTGTTTATCTGACTCAGAGATAATGCTAATGCTTTCATTTACACTTCCTCATTAACTATTCATAGTTTGGTCTCGTTCCAGCAATTCATGTCTGACAACCAGAAGTGAGATTATCAGTGTGATACGTCTAGATTTTGAGATCAATCAGTGGCTGATCTTTGGCGTACAACATCTAAATAGGATCAACCCTTTTGTTGTAGCTCTAAGAGTTAAGAGCATCTAAATGAGCCTAACCACCGTAGTCTGCTGATTATAATCTGTCAGAGACTTTTGTTGGGCTCCCTGGAGGGAGTGAAATACTGATGTTGAGCGGCGAGCGCTGTTATGTGACGATCTGTTTCAATCTCTTCCCTCGACAAAAATAATCCGTCTAGTTCACGGTGTACTGTGCCTGTTTTCCTGGGAGCCTGGGTCTGCAGGCTGGCGGTGGCAAACAGAGCAAAGCTGCAGTGGAGTAGGCAAAGGAAAAGGCGCTGACTACGTCTGGCGGTGCCAGGGGCGATCTGCCGACTGGGAAGTGAGCCCAGAATCTGTGTACAGATAGAAAGCTATCTGAGGGATCTTCTCACCCTCAACACAGTATGGCTGATAGAGGAATGTCTCTGCAGGTGATAAGAGGCAATGCAACATACTTTTCTTTTAGAGAAGGGAGGGATCATTCTGTCTGGATGCTATAGACAGTGCTTCTGGAAGGTTCACACCCAAAGACAGCAACACTAAGCTGACAAAGTCCTTACAAAAATGTTGGATTTGAATAACAGTTAATTCTTTGGTAACCATTTTTATCATTATCAAGCCGTGTGTGCCCATGGGGATAAAAACTGAGGAGTGAACCTAAAGTTAAATATATCAAATTATGTATGAAGGAACATTAAAACCAGAGCTCTCTGACTGAGCAAATGCATCAGTCTGTGTCTTACCTTCTAGTCAAATGTCAATATACTGGGTGTGCTCGAAGTTTGTGCAGCATAATTTTCATTTTCACAGCAGTAACTTCTGAGGAATTTATGTAGAAGACACATTCATGTCCTTGTTATTTCAATATATTTCAACCTGACTATAGCTGCTGATGTCTCCAATATTTTTAGTCTATAAAAATGTAATCTGTTCATGCAAGTTGGAAGGGAATGCTTTTTTTCAGGTTCTTTATTTGATTGATTTATTCATTGATCAGCTATTTCTTCATCATAATGTCGCTAAAAACTCAATTTAAACTATTTTTCATTTCGGACAAGGGTCTTTTCTTGTCTAAAGACAACAATAAATGCAGATGTGTCAGCATATTTTTTAAATGGCTGCTGAGTCAACACCTCATAGCAACTATAATAGTTTACCAACGAACATTATGAGGAGGCACTACTGTATTGTTAACATTTCATTGAGCAATAAGATATTTGCTGTGACACTTTCTTTTACCTTCGATGAAACTCATTATTTTACTATTGATCAATCAGACACATATTTGTTTAATGGAAAGGGTTTTTGTATGACAAAATATCTTTAAACGTGGGTATTGAAACTAGTATTGCTTATTTATAGTAAAACAAAGCCTCCCTTGCAAAAGGCAGTGATTTATTTTACCATTATAGACTACGAATGAATAAACTCCAATAAAATACATTGAATTGCATTTATTAGTTGTTTGTTTACTACTGTTGATAATCCTTCAAAATCCCTTCTTTGAAGACTACTATGAGCACCACATACAGCTTAGTGTGACGTCGTCCCAAACAGGGTTGGCTTCCAGGCAGTGAGCTAGTTGTTAATGTTTAGCTAAGGCTGTACTGCTTACGCCACAGAGGAAGCATGGGAGTACACACACACACACACACACACACACACACACAATGCTGTGAGCTCAAACTGTGACCGTGACGTCATGTGGGTGGCCCTTTCCTATGTAGTCAGCACTTTTTTTTTTACCCCTCCTCCTCCTCTTCCCCTTTTTCTTCGCCCTACAGCTGCACATCACACACTGACCTCTGGCCATCATCCATGAGGCCCAGGGGGAAGGGAGCTGGAGCAGGAGCAGGTCAAGAGACAGGGGGGAATAGGAGCCAGAGTTTAAGGAGAGGGGTGGATGAGTGGAAAAAAGGTCAGTTAATCTCTCTCCTTTGCAGACTGTCTGACTGAACCGTGAGCATCAAGAGAATGCCATGATAAAATCTTGGTGACACTCTGGATGTTTGTGCGGTGGACTACCGGTGCCACTCAGATAAAGAGTGAGACAGCAGTGTGTTACTTGGATGGAGTATTTGTCCCAGTTTTGGATTTTGTGCATTAATGTGTTGGTGTGTTTTGTGCGTCCATTCATTCTCTGTCTGTCTGTCTGTCTGTCTGTCTGTCTGTCTGTCTGTCTGTCTGTCTGTCTGTCTAAGCCCTACCGAGATCATATTCCCATTCCTGCTGTTGCTGCTCCCTTGTTCACCCCTTGGCCGCGAGGGGCTTGCAGCTGTAGGAGGGAGGGAGGGAAGGAGAGAGGGAGGTAGGGAGAGAGGGGGGAGGAAAGGTGGGAAAGAGGAGGAGTACAGATCCAAGTTTCCCACCAGACTTATAGTAGAGACCCGAGAAACGGAGCCCCAAACATTAACAGTGGGCCAAAATCTACCTTCACACTCAAAACTTTTCAGGTATTCAGGCAAACTTCAAAGATATCTTCATTTTTTATTACTCATCAATTCTATAAATAAATACTACAAATACCATAGAGTACACAACATCAACCACATGTGCGCGCACACACACACACACACACACACACACACACACACACACACACACACACACACACACACACACACAGCTCTACTTCTCTCAGGGCAGATGGCAAAATACAAAGGAGAGAAGTGTGCAACTGGTGCGATAAAGCTGGGAACATCTTGCTATTCGAGCGTCAGCATAATAAACTGGAGGCACAATTAAGGGGAGGGGACTGGTGAGGAGAGAAAAAAAATCCCCCTGAACCACAAGAACAAGTGCTCGGCGGCTGCAGTAGTGTTCAGCGCCTTAGTCAGTCCAGCTGCGGGTTGTCCTCAGGACACACAGGGGAGAGAAAGGACAACAGAGCTTTTCTGTTTTCTCTCTCTTTCTTTCTTTCTTTCTCTCTCTCTCTCTCTCTCTCGCAAATGATCAGACACTGACATACTGAGAGGCTACAAAGCATGTGTGTTCCATGGTTCTAACCTTAAGACACGCAGCCATTTTACTGTTAGGGATATCTAATGTATCAGTGTGTGCAAAATTCCCAAAAGCACATTTAAAACCCTATACATTTTAAAGTTGCTCAAAGTTGCTTTTTTTTTCAAATACACAGCTCCTGTCCTAAAAAACATATATATATTTTTTAATGTATTATTTTCTGTAAAAGTCCAAGAGAGAATGCTCGCCCTTAAACCTCCTCCTCCGTGTTCGCGAATCCCCCGAGGAGGCTGGTGCAAAGTCTGCCGCTGTCTGGCTGTTCCCATGGCAACCACCAGGTGAGCAGACAGGCTTGGAAAAAAGCACGGCGGAGAACATGTGACTCCCTCCACTGCTCAGGCAGAGCAGAACAGGAGGCCAACTCCCTACCTTTTTATCCAAACTTGCAAGTGCACGCTGTTGTTGCAAATAAAATAAAAAGTGAAACATTTAGTGAGTCTTAAAGCAGACGAGTAATGACCAGTCTGCCAGTCCATCTGTTTACCTCTCTCTCTCTCTCTCGCTCTCTCTCTCTCTCTCTGTGACACATGCCCACACACACAGAGAAACGCACACACTGTATTGTGGAGTGCAGAAGCAGAGAGGAGGCTGCCCTGGAGGGGGGCAACTGAGATGTGTCATAACCACTGAACATCAAGTCTAGTTCTGTTACAGCAGCAAACGGAGAAGGAGGTGGTGGAGCATCGGGAGCTGGGGGAGTTGGGTAAGAAAAAGTCACACGAAGGAGAAAGAGAGGAGAGCAGAGAAAAGGAGGATCATTTTAAATGAGAAAATAAACTAAAAGGTAGGGTCAGCCATTCTGGAGAATGCTCGTTGTCAAAATCACTCTGTCAAAATCAGTGATTATCTCCTCACGATTCGCTACCTGTTTTGTTGAAAAAAAGTCTGGTGTTAATAGACTAGCCTAGGCTCTGAAAATGGGCATTTAAACAAGGGGGCCCACCTTTGCTAGCAACATAGCCCTTGTACAGAGCCTAGGCCGTGTATTAACAGTGGATTTATTTTTAGTGCCCACAGTGCAGACAGGTAGCGGATCATGCAGGAGATATTCACGGAAGACTTCTCCAGAATCGCTGACTCCACCTTCAACTGTACGCCCATGTAAAGTGAATCCTATAAAGCCTGCAGCCAAGCTAGCAGCTATATGTGTATACCTGTTAGATTTGTTAATTAAAACTCAACGTCATAACAGTTCATCCTTAAGGGCGGACATGAATGTGTGTGCCAAATTTGAAAAATGTAATTGAAAGCAATCTGACAGTTGTTGAAACATGCTGCTCAAGACCACAAATATCGGCGTCATCGTGGCACTAGAGGAAAAGATTTTCACGGCAATCTGTCCAATATTGGTTGAAATATACTAGCATTACCATGTGTGACCCAATACCCAGAACCTAACGTCTTCTACTTGCTTTCATAATTATTTAGAATATTTTTACTAGGCTTTCTTGTTATCGTTTTTAGCCAAAATCATGTTTTTTGCTAATTTCTTTCTGTCTGTTCGGATGAGGAGACTTAAGATCACCCTTGCATATGCATTTATGCTAGGTATTTGACTTCAATCAATACAAAACAAACTGTGCATCATAGTAGTGTATACACAAGGTCGAATGTAGTTACTGGAAGGAAATATTTGCATGGATAACAATGTTTATTACTGACCCTGTTTATCACTAAATTATTGCCTGTGAGTAAATGGTGCTATCTGTTTGTATTTCCTTCTTCCGCACATGGCACAGGCTAAATAATTACTGGCATACGGTGACAGGACTTCAGCCTCTGGTTGACACCCAACACAAAACAAAAACTATAATCAAGCTGCAAAAGTGCAGGGTGCCAAAAACACAATGAAGAGCATGTAGTGTCTGGCTGCCGCATGTGTTGGAGGCTGGACATGTTTTGGGATGGAAAGATTCCCAATTAGACAAATCACGTAGTTTCATTTGGACAACAGCAACATCACAATAACAACCTCTAGTTAAAAAAACAAAAACAAAATTTCCCAGGATGGCATAGTACCATGGACATATAGGCATAGTACGCCTAAGCCAAACAAAGGTCAATCAACCCAGCTGACCCACGTCTGACACCTCTACTATTAAGCTCTCATGATGCTCATGTGTGATTCATCTTTTATTCATGTGTGCATAAAATCCAAACGTGGACTTGATTAAAAAGCTGGACCACATAACATGAGCAGGGACACAGACATTCCACAGAGACAGCTTTAGTACAAAGTGCAGAACCCTCTCAGAGGTGGTCTGAACAGGGTAGAGCAGGATGACACAGAGGCAAGCAAAAGGGCACACCTGCATGAATATTACACACATGTTTTCTTTTTCTTTCTTTTTGCTTTTAGCAGCCACACGTGTGTCTCTTTCATCTGAACACTCTACAACAGCTTTTATAGAAATGCCACTGGCATTGTATGAATAAAAATTAAAGAAAATTATTTTCCAAGTTTTGCTCCTGAGCTCTGCAGCTCCTTTCCACAGAGGCGTTTTTTGTGTAGAACACGACTCAAGAACAGGCGGGATCGTGTTGCCGTGGATTCCGCCTGTCCGCCTGCAGGGTCTATAAATAGTGCCTGTCAGATATTTTCACTCCTGTGCAGAGCACACTCAGTGGCAGAGCAGTGTATTAATAACCGCGGTGACCAGAGTCCTGTCTAGGGAGGGAGAGTATGGTGCGGAGTTGTGTGTGTGTGTATGGAGGGAGGGGATAGTGGAGGGCACAAAACAGCCAGAGCTCAGCTGGACTTCACACAACCAGCAGGCTGTCATCTTCCCTCCAAACTCTCTCCGCAGACCCCAAAGCTCCAACAAAAGACCTCTTTATGTCTCACTCTGCTCTCCACAATGTGCACACACAGTTGAGTTCAGTTTAGGGAAGACGTTATCTGAGTCACTCTACCTTTTCACCCTGTTTATCTTATGTTGTAACTGTCTCCCAGAGCCCAAATACAATGCCTCCATTACGTAACCAGACCTGCGATAAAAGAGCACGCCAGTGAGGAAGGCCTACCATCTTGAACATAACAGACAAACCACAGGTCCAGGTCATAGATTGTAGCTGGATTCTGCATCACAAGGATTACATTACAGAGGGCTAATATCCTCGGTGCACATTGCTAATCAGACTTGAGAAAGTGCAGATCTGCAGATAACCCCAGAGAGCTTTGGCTGTGCGGCGTTCAAACATGAAAAATAAATGTAGAGCAACTACAAGGTTTAAGCAGAGATTACTGGGTAAGGAAGGCACATTGACTTTTAAATGTAATAATCTCAAATGAAATGAGCTGATTAATAAGCAGAAAGGATTCTAAGCAGTTTGTGTGGCACACAAGTATGAGCAAATAATACTGGTCCACACTGTTTTCTATGGTAGACTATTAAAGCCACAGCAATTTATAATTTCTCAGCTGGTCATGTGCATCCTCCCCAGCTTACACACACCCACCCACCCCCCACACACACACACTACAAATGATTGCCTTGTGTAACAGGGGAGGACTCTGCATGTGCAGTTGCAAAGCATCACATGTGCAACTGACCCGAGGTCAGACACAACGTTCACGCCATAAGGAAATGTAACTTAGTTGCCAAACCCTCAACGTGCGTTGGCCAATTAAGAAAATGTAATCATGTTAAAATTTGCATGTAAATTTGGGCAATTCACATGTATTTTTCTCCCACACTTTCTCTTTGTGTAAAGAAGAAGCACTCTACTATCCTTACAGTCACACCTTTTTTTGAATGCCCCCTACTATAAAAAAAGAAGAAAAAAGCACAAGAAATGAACATCAAAGGACAGCAGATGCTGCAACAGTGAGGCGATATTCAACATGGTTGCATCATGTGTCTACACTAGCATCCTGCCCTTCAATGGACACGGACTGTGTGTTAAGAGCGAGGCATGCAGAACACTGCCTCCAGTGGAGAGGTTTGGTATAACAAACACTGTTCCTAGTGACAGCACTGTGAACCAGCCATAGGGGGGTTGACAAAATTTCCCCAAAAAAGCTTTTAACTATGATCCAATAGAGTATCAAGCAATACATATCTCTTGGCCGTCACTGTTCATTTTTTAACTGAAAGTTTCACAATGGTGTTGATTGAGGTATTGTCATTTGTGAGGCTGTTTGTGGTAATTATATTGTTGAATTGAATTATATGATCCCTGCGAGGCAGTCCAGTTATTTCATCCCCTGAGTGTATAAGCTGCAGATGATACTCTAATGAATTTAAATACTCATTAAACATGGCTTAAAGGAGGGCAAATTATAGAATTATGTAATAAAAACACATTTTCAATAGGGTATTTTTAGAAACTTAGTGTTGCACTACCATAAGAAGCCGAGATATCCTATCCTGATTTTGGTTTGCAATATACTGAAATCAAGTTCTAAAGACACCGGATTCTGCACTTCCAAAATCACAACTTGATACTTTTGTTTTATTAACCCTCGCTGTCTGGTTAATGTACATTTTTTCATACAAACATAATAAGGTAACTTTCTATTAAAAGTGTGTAGTTTCCAAACTGATACTGAGATAATCCTGATGACATCAATGGGGAATATTTTCTCAAAGCTCCCTTCAGAGCCCCAGCAGACAGATCTTACCCTATGATCAGTTAACTGATCTTGTTTTGCAAAATTGGCACAGTTCTCATTGTATTTGATTTATTTTGTTTGCTTTTTTTCGTGTCCATAGAATACACCAAGGGATGACACGCTACTGATGAACATACACATACATTGTCACAAAATCTAAACAAATCACACTTCCTATTTTGGAAACGTGGATTATATAAAGTTCCCTTCCAGCTACCAAAAACGTCAACATGGTGGCTTGTGTCAGATAAATGCTTCAGATATGTGGCCTATATGACGGTATAGCGTCACAAAGTGTCAGAGCCGCAGATAAGAGATTACAGTTGTCTTCTGTTTGAGTTTGCCTCTGCGCAGGACATTCCAGGAGCTGCGCGCTGTGTGACGTCTCACATACAGGGGATCACATTTCAAGAAGGGCCCGCAGTCAGAAAAACCACAGACCTCCTCCCTCCTCCCTGGCACAGCAGCTGATTACTTACAAGCATTAAACAACTTCAGGACTGGCTTATTAGATCGAGGGCAAGCATGCACACAGGAGCAATTCATTCCCGAAAGTCGCAGGACAAAACTGCACCGATACACCCTCTTTTTTCCCTCCCTGCTCTCACAGCTTGCATGTGGCTACGCTGCAGTAATATGTGCTTGTCGGCCTTTTTTCACAGGCTTCATAAATTTTCTCCAGTATCCTCGTATGCTCCACTTCACTCCCTCTGTGTTCTCTCCAGCCCCCCCCCTCCCCCCCGTCTCTCTGTCTCTGCCTCCTCTTCCTCCTTCCCAGTGCCCTGCCTCTGCTGGCGCCACAGCAGCAGGGTCATATGGGGTTCCACCACAGCACAGAGGAAACGCGTAGAAACAACAATCGGTACATTTTCTGCCAAATGAAAGCATGAATGAACCACACAGAGCACAGAACACTGGAATACTGGCACCACCACCAACCAAGAAAAATCTAATTAAACACTTTTCATTGTTGCTCCTATATGCTAGCTACCAGTTATCCAATTGCATACAAGAGGATTTTGCTTTTAAATCTCTGTGATAATGATCTCCTGGGCGACTGGCAGAGCTTGCCAATGCTTTGGTTGGTGTATCCTTAGAGAGAGTGGGAGGAGAGAGAGAGAGAGAGAGAGAGAGAGAGAGAGAGAGAGAGAGAGAGAGAGAGAGAGAGAGAGAGCCCTTATGCAGTGCTGCTGTGTGCTGACAGAGGAGGAACAAAGGTGAAGCTGTGAGTACAAACTCTGCACAAAGACAGGAAACCTGATATTCAAGCTCCCAACATGGCCTGAATTTGGAGGGGAGGGGAGAGTGTGCACTTGTGTGTGTGTGTGTGTGTGTGTGTGTGTGTGTGTGTGTGTGTGTGTGTGTGTGTGTGTGTGTGTGTGTGTGTGTGTGTGTGTGTGTGTGTGTGAGATATCAACAGCAGCGGACATTAAGTTCTGCAGGTCACACTCTCTCCACACACACACTCTATGTAGTGTGTGTGTGTGTGTGTGTGTGTGTGTGTGTGTGTGTGTGTGTGTGTGAGATATCAACAGCAGCGGACATTAAGTTCTGCAGGTCACACTCTCTCCACACACACACTCTATGTAGTGTGTGTGTGTGTGTGTGTGTGTGTATGTGTGTGTGTGTGTGTGTGCGTGCGTGCTTGTGTGTGTGTATAGTACAATCTGCACCACAATTAATCATCCCCCACTAAAGTAAGTTGAGAAACTGTGTCAGTGTCATACTTTAACCTGCTTTCCCGTGCACTCACACACTTAACTTTATCAGATCAGAGCACGCTATGTGTCAAAAAGGGACGATTCAATCATACCTTTTGAATTGCACACACTTGCAAAAGGTATTCCACATTAATAAAAAGCAGCCTCTCCTTGGGCATTCAAGCACGGAAAAAAATATGAATACTTTCAGTTACATTGACAGATTAATGCTGTCACTTTCTCTGAGCCTGTGTCTGTGTGAGCAATGTACAGTTGAGTGTGGTGCCTCTGCGGGGCCACCCCTCCTGACCCAGCATTGTTATGTGAAACCCCGGGCACCATGCTCCAGTGCTCAGCTATGCCGTCAGCCCCCTCCAGGCATGTAGCAAACACAGCCCTTTGAGTATAGCCTAGCGAGTGGCTGCCCTCCTAAGCCTCCGCAAAGCAGCTTAGAGGGCCCGGCTGCCTCCGCGGCGGTCACACGTGTGAAACGTGCACTCTCGCTGACACACAAACACATGGCCACAGAGAGACAGGCGGGGCTTTGCTCGGCGTCATGCTCGTCAAAGATGGGACGGGTTATATGCTGTGGTCACTCCCACTCAGCTGTACCATAGCACGTTCTGCCTCAGGCACAGTATGCACACACACACACACACACACACACACACACACACACACACACACACCTGCAGGAAAACATGCACAGGGACAGAGATGAACACACTCAAACAATGTTCTTGATCCTCACCACTACTCATGTTCTTTACTAAGACAGAGGCAGTAACGAGGGTTGCAACAAATCATATCCATGTGTTGGGAGAAGCTGGCAGTGTTCCTGAAAAAATGTTTTCCCCTTTTTCAACACTGGTAATAATACACCTTCCTCATGACACATAGATTCCCAATTCTATCCTTCCATCAGACACTGAGCGCAAATGAACTGAGAAATGCTTTGGTAAAAGTGAGCTCTTAGTTATTTTTTGCCGTTTTCCCCTCACTGTTCTCTCCAAAACACGATGCAGGCCGGGTGAACTGCTACGCCTAATTAGAATCAATTATGGGCTAGAAAAACAACCAAACATTGTAGTTACTCTGACAACAGAAGGAAAGCGTGTTTACCTTGAGTAATTTCTCTGTGGAGACGGGAATATTCTAAGGGTTTGTGCCGACTCCTACTATTAATTGCCTGTGATATTGGTGAAGCTGTTTATAGTCTTCTGTTTTCCTAAATTAAAGTCAGTTTAAAGACTAAAAATCTTAATTCAAGATTGCTGTTAGTTCAGATTTGGGACTTCTTCTTGCATAAAAGAAACTTGATGGTTTATTTTACCAGCTTTGGCTTCCCTCCACTTTCGTTTCATTTGGTTTGTGACTCATCTAAAAGGGATAAACATACACACCTTATTTGTCACTTCTTCATTCCTCCATGTCTGGATGCTTCTGTTCCTCCTACTCTCTTTTCTCTGCTTGGCAAAGAATGAAAAAAAAATCTGTTGTCTTTGCAAATTGGAGATGATAGTCACGTTTTTTTTTTTTTATGTTTTAATTCATTGGAAAACGTGTTCCATAATGCAATAGTCCATATTTTTCCATGTATGCAGCACACATTGGGAACCCTCCTTTGCATGCTGCTGCTTTTGGTTTCACACACACACACACACAGCAGCGTTTGCCTCTTACGTCAATCGTGTCATGAGAAACAGATGAACACACAGGGCGTCATACTGAGGTAGAGCAGATGTGTTCGCCGAGAAGCGTCAATATATGCGTCCTTTATGACATCAAGGGATGTTAAAAAATCTGACCATCTGCAGCACTGTATGTAGCTCCATATAAATGTTCAAATTTTTTTTTTTATTGAAAACGCTGAAAAATGTCTTATTATGAATATCTATGACACTCAGGAGGCCAGTATTGTACAGAGAGTGAACTGTGGGGGAAATATGAGTAAGTCTTCATGCCAGTAGATAGGAAAATACATTATTTTACAGCCTTCTTTTCTATAATGTAAAAACTCAAAATCAAACAGTTGTACAGTTAGATCCTCGATGCAATTTAAAAGTTGTAGCTCATTATACTATTAAAGCAAAAGCAAAACTAAGTACGTTAAGTATGCTTCCTCTATTGCTAGTAACGTTTTATGCTTTTGCCTCTCCAAGGGTGGTCGGATTCTACACTACAGATGGGACATTTCTAACTAATTGGGCCTCGTCTTGGCATCCCAGTAAGCTGGCCAAGAGATGGCTGATGAATAAATAAGATATTTCCACATGTGCCAAAAATTCGGAGAAGGATAACTTTTGCAGTGTGATTAAAACCAACAAGCTAAGTGACACCAGACTGGTCAAGAAAAGTCTATTACCGGTATTAACATTAGCTAATAGCACAAATCATTTATAAGAAAAATTAAAAGAGAAAACATGTTTTCCCCCATATTCATGAATGATAAGTATGTTATTCCTGGAAAAAGCTCTGAATGAAATCCAAGAGGATCACCTCAATTACATGTTGGGCAGTATCACTAGTAGCAGCAGCATGAATCACACACGCACACCACTGCTGAGTCACACACACACACACACTGTGTCGTGATGCATCCATATTATCCATCTGAGGCTCATGACTTATTGCTGTGTGAGGTGTGTGGTGTGTGTGTGTGTGTGTCAGTGTCACTCACGTCCCACAGGCCATCCAACCACTGTCACAAGCTCTGTCAGATACTGCAGACAGGCATTTGTGTGTTGCAGACAGGAACCCTGTTGAAATGAGAGAGAAAAAATAGAGAAAGAAAAAACATTGATCTGCAGCAGGGTCAAGTGAGGCAACAGAACTTGAATGCCTTACAGGAACAGAATGTTCTTGTGATGCATGATAGGATGGATTAGTCTTGCATTTAAGTTGATTTCTCTTGATGCTATCATACGCTTAATGGTTGTGTCACTGGCCATATATTATAAAGCAGTTGAGTGACCTTATCTTCCTCAGCTATGAAATAACCTATAGTTTGGCCTTGAACAGCCCCACTGTGATATTCCCACAGAACCCAAATATGGACAAGACAATACAGCACGCTGTGTTTTTGCTTTGGTCTTCATTGCCCCCTGCTGGACGACATTAAGATAATATGCATGAGAATGTGAAAGGGCCAATCCTGTCCCACAGTTGTTTTTTACTCATTCAAAAAATAAAGAAGCATGTTAACAAAGAAGGCAGACATTTAAATACAGTGCGTGGTGTGTTTATGAGTGTGTTGATGCTTTTCCTCTTTCCATCTCTACACCAGTCTGTGAGTGTAAAACACCGGTATTTAAGCCTCATTCCAGAAAGTCTGTGTGTGCAAGTGTGTTTAAAAACGCAGACAAGGCCAGTAAACTTCCCCTAATAACACCGCACCGTTTGCAGTCAAAGGCGGCGCATTGCATATTCCCTTTCATCTCTCCAGTGCCTCTAAGACAGAGAGACGGGAGTGGGTTTTTTGACGGGAGGGATGAGGGGTTGTAGTCAGAGGAGGGGCAGAGGAGGGGGAGACAGCCAGGCTGAATCTCTTAGGTTTTTTTTTTTTTCATTTTTTTTTCCCCCAGGGGTGTGTGCTGCTGCTGCTGTTGCTCTCTCTTTGTCTGAAGACTGATTAACAGAAAGCGAGACTAAAGAGAGGAAATATGAATTCTGTGAGCCGACAAAAGCGTCCATTGTCTCATAAAAAATGTCTACCGCATCTTATAAATGTGTGAAATAAAGGAAATCCCAGATAAAGGATTCTAAAACAATGTGTTCAGATTAATTGCAGAATCAGATAAAAAAAAATCTATGTAAAATTACTTTATTACAAGAAGGCCTACTTATTGTATTTCAATACATGTATGAATGTGTCTTCAGTCATTACATCAAAGGGCTTGTTGAGATGTTCCAATGTTGTTAATGCTGTTGCTGGTTGTACTTTTTGTTCATATTGTATTCCATTATCTCATGCCTGAATGTAAAATCTAAATATCGTCTCTTTCCATCTTACATTTTTAAGGTAATGAAAAGAAATACTTAGAAAAAAGTACCAGTACATCAAATTTGTTACAATATCAAAACCTGTGTATGGTGATAACACACTTGTTCTGCCGCCCCCGAGTGGCCAAAATCCATACATGCTACTTTAAGATCAGTGTTTGAGTATATGCCTTTATTTGGCAGGAATTCCTGAAAAGTTCTTGCAGAGCTTTCAGTGTATGCTTTTATGGGGTGTACAATTACAACTGTTTTAATGACAACCTATTAAATCAGTGAAATGAACCTTGTCCGGGGCTTTTCTTTTTTGGCTGTAGTTAAGATATTTCATCATGAGATAGCATTATTAGAGGACTTGCCTGTCATTGTTGGTGTATATATACTCAAAACTATATCTTACCATTTCTTATTGATGCAGTTTTTTCTGCAGCATGTGTCATGTGTCTGGTTTTTGGTGTGGATGTAGTCAGCGAGGTTAGGAGGGAGCAGAGCTTCCCACTGTTTGACTTGATCCCTGAGGGTCACAGCAGGTCGTGGAATTCCTGGGTGGAGACCAACTTCCTCAACACTTCTTCCTCGCAAGCGGTCTGGGACCTGCTGAAATCTAATTTGAGAACTAAGAACCTATAAAAGAAGAAGTAAAAAATGATTGTTTAATTACGTACACTGGTGTTTCCAGGCTATTTTGAATGAATGGTCCGTTTAAAGTGGGGCACAGATTTAAAAGAGTGTATATCTAATAGATCTTCAAGTTATTGCAGTGTAGCAATTTGAAACATTTCCGGTCAAGCTTGAATCATGATACATTTTCTCCTAGATAATTTCTGCTCTTTATTTTCTTTTCTACTAGCAGGGATTTACTAGTGACGTGCTTTACAAATACACATATGCCTATCAAGAGCACAACACTGAAACTTATTATGATGCTGTTATGTACCTAATCTTAAGCTTTAAAAGAGTGAGTAGCATTTATCATATAAACCTATTCGAGTGTTGTTATTAGTTCCCCAAAGTATTTAAACACACTCAGCGTGGCAGTTATAGTATTACTTCAATAAGCACCATTCTCCAAAATCCAGAAATAGTTGTGATAAAACAATGCACACTTTGAACATGTACACTGTCAATGATCTCCTTGTGGAAAGGGTTTTATTGTACATGTACTGCGTTCATTTGTCCCTCAATTACATTGTAAAACTAAATCTGTAACCTGAGAAACTCGAGTTAAATCAATATCCTTCAAAACTCAACCCACACATTATGCTTTCCAAGCAATAGAGCTGCGTAATATCATAATTCTCTCATTTAAAAATAGATTTTGTATTTGTTGTTCTTTGTCATACTCTTTGTTGCTGTAGTGGCCATACTTCCCCTTGGGATCAATAAAGATGCATTTTGTCATTTTGTCTTAATCAACATTGTGTTTCAGCTAAAAGATCAAGTAAATACAGCAGAGCTTCAGAGGTTTGACCTTATATAATCAAGCATAAAGGATTCTCCTGAAAAAAATAACCCACATAGGAGAGAAAACACACAATAATATAAAGTAAGATTCTTAAAACGGTGACGTTGGATTACTGTTTTCTGAAATGACTAATGAGTTTCTGTATTTCAGATGAAAATTAGCCACTTATTTCCTCTTGTTTGCTACTCAACGACATTACCAAAGATCATTTCTGCCCAGTCTGTGGTAATAAGGAAGAGAAAAGGACTTTGCCCACAGACGCCTCACATCGTATGCAAGTCTTGTGATGCTGCGGAAGTGTTTTCTGACACACAGAAAGGGAACAGACGCTGACCGACTGATCTCTAAGGTAAACGATTATTTCCTTTGCATAGTCAAACAAATTGTTTTCAACTAAATCTAAATTGAGTAGATATTGCACCATTTTGCATTGCTGTTAAATTTCATGGCCTCCTAAAAACATCTCGATCATTAAGGGCCTATGCATTATTGATGTTATTCCTGCACTTTCTACAAGTTGGTGGGGAAATGCAAAGATAAAACACTCACTGGCGGTGCTAAAAAGATGGTTGAAACAAAATGTATTGCTGAGCTTAAAGAATTGATAGACCTTGATAACCAGGGTCTGCTGATCCTCCACAGAGAGGATTTGCTGAAATAAAAGGAGATAATGACTAATCACTGATTTTTCATCATGCATATAAGTGATAGATATTTGCAAACTGCGCTGCTGTTACGTGATTGGCCATGGATTGGAAGAGTAACCTGAGGCGCACAGAGTCGCTTAAGAGCGTTCACTCATCATGTGACAAGCCCACCTGGGCACAGGCAGGGCTGCGGGACAAGACAACATCTGTGTCCCAGCTGGTTTCCAGGTTAAAGAGACATCTATGACACCATAAAACACATAGTCCCTCCCTCTGTAAGCTTCTACATGAAACATTTGTATTTGAATATACGTTTATTATGGCTTTTTTGCATGCAACAGATATCAAACTACCGTGGTAGTAAGCACAGCCATTCAAGAAACTTCACTGAATAACGTCGAAGTGAAGCCAAAGCAGCTGTTAAAAGAGGTAACCTCCGACTTTGGATTATGATAATTTTCTACAATTCAAACGCAAAGCATCTTGTGCATGCAAATCTTTTCTTTGTGCACCACTGTCAGATGAAACCTTCTCCTCTGGAGAGTAAAGAGTCTCATCCTGAGCCTCCGATGCGGAGAAATGATGAGAGGGAACGGGTTCCAGCAAAGAGCATTTTGACCCGCAGTAAGTCAGTGGGGAGCCTTCAGAACAGCACCGGGTCCATTGACGCGCTGAAGGCTAGGTTTGAGTCAAAGGCCTCCATGCAGAACAAGGCAAAGAGCAGTTTCAGAGCTGTAAGTGTCTCTTCGCCCGAAAACGCATCCAACATCATGCCTGTGATGAATGGAGGGGGTCAAGAGGTAAAGATCTCTGCAGAGGAACCAAAGACCAAAAGTCCTGCTCATGCTCCATTAAATGATGCTCAAACCGGCGCCAAAAAAGATAATGTGACTCGAAAGGTAAATACAAATCTAGGGTTTTATATATATATATATATATCTCACTCATGTTAAAATCAGACAACTTAATCATCATCTAGTGGAAGTGATGTAAGTGTAAGAAGATACATGTCAATTGTTGTAGAAATAATAGCAGACTAATTTTTTACCACATATTTCACTCGAAACCAACCTCTCAATCAAATCCAGTTCCTTTTTTCTCCGTATAGGTGGTGAATCAGAGCCGGATTGAGAGGAGAAGAACAATAGGGGGCATTGATTTTGAACAAATTGCAGCCTCTCAAGCTGGTGAGTACCAGCAATGTGTGCTGGTGTGTGATAAACCGCAAAACCTGACTATTCCTAGCTACTGCCCAATACAGCTGGGAAATAAATGTAAATAATTGCAACTCAACAGAAAAACATTTCTAATGTCACTGAAGTGTCTCTGTATTAAATATTTATCAGAAGAACATTTCATTGTCTGATAGGGGAAATTTGATTGGTGGACAGTTATATCACTGTAAGAAAACACAACAAAAAAACAATAAAAAGTCCATTCATAAAATACTAACTGGTAATAATAAAACATCTACTAAGGAACTCAATATATACGCTTCTAGGACAAAGACTAGCTGATAAGAACAAATTAGATACTGTGCTAATGTGCTGTAGACTACAGACCTGATCAAGTTTATAGGGAAACTATAACTCGCTTCATGCACATAAGATGCTTCAGACTTTGATTTTGTTTCTTTGGCACACTTTGAAAATAACAATAACCTTTTCAGATGATTTTTCAATTACAACATATACTGTTTGAACAATAACATTTCCAAAAGTATAATAAATTGAGCTGTTCTTTTAAGAATTGTAATTTATTCTCTATAATTAGTAGCAAATGACATACTGTTTATCTCATTATCCTGACAAATCCAAGGAAATAGAAAAATTGAGAAAATTCCTAACCGATAAAATTAAATATTACCCAAACATCGCTTACCAACTCAATGGAAAAAAGAACACTATGTTCATCCCATTTCAGTGTCTACATCTTTATGCAATTGTTAAATCCCAAACAATATGTCGGCGACGGCTCCCCTGGTCACCATTTCCTGGAAAGCCCTCGGTGAGTCCAGTGACTCGGGTCAAAGCCGTGGACGACGTGAATGAAAGGGAAGAGTTGAAATGGAGATGAAAATCATCACGATGACTGTGCAACACGCCGTGATTGACTCAACCTGGTGTGGGCATAGTAGGCCACTATGGAGCAGGACAGAAATAGCCGGCAGTCCAAAATAAGACCAGGAGGGTGTAAGGGTCAGCTGTCACTAGGGCGGGAAGGAGACGGAGAGAGGGAGCGACCAGAGGCTTTCATTACCGGACACAAACTAACAGGGACTCAGACCTTAACAAAATCACAGAGACTGAAAGGAGAAAAGAAGACAGGCAGGTCAGCAAGGAACTGGGAACTTTTGCTTTTCTGTGAGTACTGATTTGTATTTTGTTTGAATGCGGCAACTACACAATTATCAACGTGTCTGCTGAGAAGAAGCAATCTCACACACATGTTATTATCCTGCACATGCTAAAAAATTTAGACTTCTTTAAACCTAAGGCTTAACAAATACAATAGATTACTGCTCATTATACCTATGATTGGTTTTGAAATGTTAGGGGGTTCATTAGAGCTTGGCTTAAATAATAAAGCCAAAATTCACCATAACATCATCCTCAAGAGTTCCACGCTATACTAACGTATTAAGCATGTGGTCCTGATTGACTTTGCTAGAGGACTATTGATTAAATATATTTACTTCTATAAACAATTCAAAGACGTATGTGTTTACTTTTGCAACTCAACGCTTAGTCAACTGTGGCTGCAGTGACTTGCCTGTCCTTATAGCTCTAACTATTTGTGTCAGTGGAGTCAGGTATCTGTTCCTCTCCACCACAAGTGACCCATTAATAACTCGACACATGCCAGCTGCTATATATCAGCTAAGAAAGTCTTGATAAGGTTATTGTAAGTCACTCAAGATTCCTTATGACACAGTTTATTGACATGGGTGTGAACACAGAAGTCACCTGTGTGTTATTAAAATGTGTCACCATAATTCAGTTTAACATGTCCGTCTCTCAGTGATGTTGCAACAGACTGCAAAAATAGTCAGCGATATATTTTGGAAATAGCCTTCCTGCCAATTATAACCATTCAACAAAGCGAAACAAGATTAGGACTACTCTGTAGTGAAGAACATGAAAGCTCTGATCAGGTCCCTAAAGTACTACACAGTTTAATTGTATCTAAAAGAAATGAAGCACATTTAGACTGCTGTATCTGATGTCTCTGCAGATGAGAAGAGGAGGTCCATTGCTGATTTCAGAGACAACTCTTTCCTTCAAACCAAGGCGAATCCGTGTGTCTCGGTCAAAGCCATATCTGCTCTCTATCTGTCAAAGGTGACACCTCAGGGATCAATAAAACCGGTAAACAGGCACTTGTCATTATGTGCTAGCTTCCTTTCCGTCCAGGATTTATTTATTGTTTAGGTAAACAAGCTAAATGTTTAAGAGCACAACAAAGAAAGTAGGATCATGTAGTTTGAGTGATCCGATTTCAGTTTGAGTGATCCGATTTCAGTATAACATTAAATACCACCATATAATTTAAAAAGATTAATTATTAAGATGAATTGTTTTATCTGCTTTGATTGTCATTAGGAGTAGAAATGTCTGGTCTAGTCCACCAATACAAGTACACTGAGGCAACATGTTTCACAAGTAGATTTCCAGCTCTAGGCTTTGTTTTTGTTCTTTGACAGTGTCATGTCACACATCATACAGTATAAAATTAAAAAATATCATTTGAAGATCAAGAATAAAGCTAAATCTGTTGGTCAACATCAAGACAACATTTCTTATGTGAAGTTACAAGGACCTGAAATCATTATTTGTTCCATCCAGGCACAAGATCAGTCATCTGAATCTGGGAAAAGAGTCAAACTAATGAAGGTAAGGTACAATTTACCACATAGCTGAATAATCAAATGCTTGTCTTTCCTGAGAGTTGCAAGAAAAAACAATATATTGGATGCCATCGACTTCAGTTGTTTTTTTTGGTAATTGTTGTTGCATTTGTGGTTGCATTGGGAGCTTTGGAGCTCAACTAACCCACTGACATCCTGCACGTGGAAAGCTAATCCACCAGCATGATTTGAAAGGTAACATATCGCTCTTATTGCTGCAAGCATATCCTCACACTCTGGAGCATGATTTTCACTGGCTGGCTCATTTCTGTTACAATGGACTCAATGATGAGAACGTTACTTTGTTCCTCTAAGATGGAAGAAGACTCCAAACAAAGGAAAGATGACCGGCCTCCACATCCTTCAGCCATGCATCAACCAGGACCAAAACGCATCTCTGGGGCACATTCCCAACAGTCCATGCTATCACAACTCTCCAAAGAAAAGTTTTACCAACAGCGGCAGAAGTGTGAGCTGCGAAGGCTCCTAAAGCACACACACCCAGAGCTGAAGTTGGATGATGTTGTGGATGAGGAACTTGCTGAGGTTTTGAGCACAGAGGCTGGTGCGACAGCTGGCGAAACTGGATACGAGGGAGAGGTCCTTTCAAGGTGCTTGATATTTGAGAACTGTGACCCGAGTAGCAAAGTATCCCCTTACACCCAAAACATGCACATGGCAGAGGGAACAGTGGAAAGAGGCAATGTTGGTAAAACCTCAGCTGTGTTTGGGGGGCATGAAGAAAAGCCATATCATAAAAAGGTTGAGGGGATCATTGAGGATGGCAAAATGATTGCTTCTAGTACAGATCCTGACAGAGAGTGTGAGGAAGAGATGGTAAGAATTGATGTTCAGGCTACCAGAAAGATATTTGAGAGTAGATCTGTAAACACATCCAGACTAAAACAAGAAAAGCACCACGGAAAAGTTTCTATAACTGGGAGTGAGACAGGGGGAATCCAAAAACAAAATCAGGAGTTTCAAATGTGTAAAAAAGTTAATCGAGACAGTCAAAACAAAAGTAATGCAATTACCAAATGTCTCAATTTGACAGCTCCGCCCAATAAACAAGGGCCATGTCTTCATATCATCGGCCAAAGCAGTGACCATGAGTTTTCTGGAACGGAAAATGTGTCTGCTGGTGAAACAGTCTTTGAGGATGAGCCTACAAGCTTTTCTAATGCAGAAAAAACGGGGGAAATTATCAAAACGAGTGCGGCTCTTCTCCAAAACAACCCATTTGTCCCGAAAAACATACAAAGAGAGCATTTCTTTGAGAATACATCAAAATCCCAAAGCCTAGTAGGAGACAGTGGGGCAGTTCAGGACATTCTGATAACTAATGTCAAGAACAGAGCCCATTTATTTGAATCAATGCCGTTTGACCAAATTAGACACCAGAACAAGGACGAAATTGAGACTATGGTGGAGAACATCAAGGAAACATTGAATTCCCTTTATCAAGTTAATACCATACATTCAAGTGGCTCAATCATTGAGGTGAACGAGACGATGATAGCCAAAAAGGCCAAATTCACACTGTCGGAGGCTGGGCCTAAAATAGAATACAATGAAGTGGCTGAAGGGGGCACACAGAACTTCATAGTCCAGTTGCTACCACGGACACACCTAAAGCCTCAGATCACATACCTAATGGAGGTTAGAAGAGGAAGTATGGAGGCCACCATGGTCAATGTACCTGTTCAACAGCATCACTTCACTACCAACCAAGACAAAGAGGTTAAAACTGCCAACGTTGTTCAGCTTGTTGAGGATATTCTCAATCAAGATAACTCTTTGAGGAAAGGAGTGATAATCCAAGAGGATATAGACGGATGTGCGGATGTCATTGTTTACTCCCTCTTCAATTATTTTGATGAGGAAGATGTGAAGCATTACTGTCCTCCACAGTGTGCTGAGTATGATGACCCAGAGCCAGACAGAGATGATGTGAGTAAAACAGATAGAGAACAAGAACTAAGAAAAGGCAATATTAAATCAACCATAAGTTGCCTTCAAGAAACATCTAAAGACCAAACCTGCCAAGGATCAATGAGGCCTGAAATCACAGAAAAGGGCAATGTAAAGCTGTTCAGAAGTTGTATTGAAAAGGGAGACTTGGAGTATTTGAAAACTCTCCAGGCTGAGCCAGTTGAGCAAGAGCAAGAACTCCCTCTTAACCAACATCTAGATGAAGAAAACCAGGAGCAACATCATGAACAGAAAGGGGATCAGGCAGAGGAGTTTACCGAATGGGTTCCAGTGGATGTAAAGAGGCTGAAAAATATGTTCTCTGGAGATACCAGACCAACCTATCCAAAACAATATGTATGTGAAAGAAATCTTACCCAGTCTACCAACATTTCATCTAGAGTCACAGGTCAAAATGTGTCACTTGGAAAGAGTGTTTCCTCAATAGAAGGTAATTTTGGGGTATCCTCCCATGGGCAAGTAAAGCATACCTTTAGGGAATGTGGTGGCCAAACAGAAAAAGAAGCATGTAACTCCACAGTTGCACCACAGAGATCATATCTCCCTTTGGAGACACATGATGATGGCAGGGTCCACCAGGCTGAATTGGTCGAGGTAGTAGATGACAATGACGAGATGTCTAACCTCCACACTGCAATACATAGCCTCCAACAGGCCACAAATGAGGCAAAATCTTTGTATCACTCATCGCAACAGAGACAAAAATTCCCAATTCAACCTCCTAAGGAACCCATTACATCTATTACAAAAGGTAATGTCAGAAACTTAAGAACAGAACTAAACTTAGCTCAAGAAAATGAGGTCCAAAAAGATGAGCCATGCCCTGCGCCAAGGTGGGAAGAGCATCCGTCAGACTCCAACATTGCCTTAGAACTTAAATCAGGACGCCAACACGAGAGTATTGGGACATGCAAAATAGACACTCATTCTGAAGAAGTAAAAACTATGGAAACAACTTCACAAGAAGAAGTTGAGGAAGTTGTTTTTGAGGGTAAACTTCAAGCAGCTTTGGATTCCCTAGGGAGATCCAACATTAACGTATCCAGAGGAGATTTCAAAGCAGCTATGATATACAGAAACTCTTCCAAACCTCATAAAGAAAGTGTGAGACATGTGGATGAAATGTCTGTACAAAAGCAAACAGATGAAGCCTTTTGCCTTGAGACTGAACCTAAATCAACTCAAGATCCACTGAGGAAAGAGGCCTCCAAAGAACAAGTGACTCTAGTAAATCCAGAGCATCTAGGCCAGAGTAAATCCCTAAATAAACCAGTTACAAATGTTGTCTCTGAGAGAAACAGAAGGCCTGTTGGTCCAAAACCAGCCATCCAACCTAAACCAGAGCATTTGAAAGTGAAACAAAAAAACTTTCAATCAACCAACACAAAGAAACCTGAGGCAACCCAAACTAATACTGTGATACCTGATGAAAGTGTTCCTCAACCATTGCTAATGACACCAATGTCACATAAAGGACATATACAGCACCTGCTCAAAATTAACAGTGCTGCAAACTCAGGACCTGATTCAGCAGATCTACAAATAAATAAGACTTTTGATGAACCCATACAAATGTCACAGGAAATTGAAGTAAGTCATCAAGTCAAAGGTTCAGGTGTCCTCTTGGAAAAAGAAATCACAGACGATAATACCATTGATCGAAAACAGAAGAAAAATGCTGGGACAGAAGAAAAAATCTCTCAGGACTTCCCAATCAAAGAGAATATGACTGAAACAGATGAAAGCCACGTAGACTTCCATGGAGCATGTAATACATTTGGAGGTAAAAAGGAATTTTCATCAAAAAAGGCTCCCGCAAAGCCAAAAAGAGGTAAAATTTCCCAGCCTAACAACAAAAACCCAAAACACATGCCTGGAGATAATGGTATGTCAACTCATGCACATTTGGTTGAGGAACCACAACACACTCTAAGTAGTCCATCATACAATAGCCCAAACACCTGTGTGCAAACCGGTGAGAGCAAAGACGAGAAAGAAATGAAACAAGAAAGCAAAGTTGAGATGAGGGCAAAGAAAGGACGAACTGAGACCGAGGACGAACGCAGACAGCGACTGTCAGTTCACATGGATGAGATTATGAGAGGAAACATTGAAGCCGCCATGGGCATTTTTGATAACTTGCGAAAACAGGAGGAACTGCAGAGCTTTCTCGGTCGAGTAGAAGAAATTGAAGAGGACACAAGCGAAGTGGATGTAAGGTCTCTGAAGAATGTATTTGAGAACGTCCCTGAATGGGTTGTCAGCACAGACAAAAAGCAACAAAGAAAGGTTAAAGTAGAAAACAAAGAAGAGAGGATGCCGATAACAAGAGACAACAGTCAAAACAAGTCCTCAATGGCACATGTTTTTGGAGATCTTGAGCGAGCCAGTGAGGAAATCATAAACCTAAAAGAACAGACGTTAGCCAGATTAGTGGACATAGAGGAAACCATAAAGAAGGCGCTTTATTCTGTATCTACTTTGAAATCTGACTCGGATATTGTTGGTTTGTCATGCCTGTTCAAAGAGTCATTGGGGACAGTGCAAGGATCCACCTCTTCTGGTAATATTAGCAAAATTAGCATCGGGTCAAGCAGAACAAAATCACTAACGACACAGGAAAGCCCAGCACAGGGAAACGCAGCTCTGCCAGTTAAATCGGGTGCCATTATTGAAGTAGCCTCTGAAAAACAAAAAGCAAGTCCTCCATCTTCACCTGCCTTCATCTCAATTCAGTCGGCTGCAAGAAAGACAGATAAAACAGATGTTCTTCCAGCAGAGACTGCAACCTGCCTGACATGTCAGCAAAGCCCAAAGACAGAGGAGAAATTCTGCACAACGAAAACCCTGACATGTAACAGCCCTGCTCAAAACGGAAAAAAGGCCACCAAAAGAGGAGGTAGAAAGAAAAAAAGATCTTCTAATAAACGAGAGCTCAGTGTACTCGAGGTGCAGACCGACGTAGATGGGAACAGTATTGTCGTCACTTCTCAGCCAGAAACAACAACATCCATAGGTCAAGCAGTGGTCAGTCCAGCTACATACCAAGTTACCAATTACACAGAGGCGAGACTGCCCATCAATCAGAAACCTTAGATCTGTTACAGTCAATTGCAGTTCAAGTTGCCAGTGTTGCTCTCTATCTTTTTTCTTTTGACAGTTGAAGTTATTATGTACATAGTTTCCTTTGCTAAAATATTGATTAAGTTGGTTAGTGTTACTTGTTCTTTAAAACAGGTTTTTATTGGTTTCAGATTGTGTTATTGTTATTGATGTTTAAGTTTTTTTTTAGCTCAAATTATTTAAACTTTTTTGATTTGTATTTGAAATAAAGATTTGCATTATTGGTTCGCATTTATGCTTTTGTTTGTTATTTTAAATCCTCATTATTGCACACAAAAAAATATAATTTTAACCAAATTCAGTGTCATTTATCTCAGCAGTTTCAACCAGCCTATTGTGAGATGTGTTCAGCCTGTTCCAAGCCGGTTTATCCAATGGAAAAAATTACAGCAGACAAATACATTTTTCACAAGACGTGCTTCTGTTGTAAACAGTGCAAGAAAAAACTGAGGTAAGATGGTTAAATATCCTACAGAAAAATCAACTGCAAAATTGATTTATTGACTGTGAGAGTTGCTTTAATGAATTTGATACATTTTCTATTGGCCCACATAAGATATAAACCCCTGATTAGTATCTGACATTAATCATCTATGCAACAACAATAAAACAAGAGCAACATTTACTTTTCTGAAGACATTGTTTCATAAGGTAATGTTAATTAATAACAAAGTAACAAAGATAATATCAAAGACTTCACTTAGAAATAAGACCTTAATATAGGCCAGAAAAAAATACATTTAAAATCTGGTTTGCATAATCCTACACAAATTGAGATTAGGATGAAGTATAAATCCTACCTATTTTATTTTATCCAAGTATTTTAAACAGTGTTGTGTTGTGCATTTATTCGTTTTTTTTAACATATTCAAACAGATTTCTGATTAATTTATTAGAAGCAGTACTTTAGAAACACATGAGATTTACTTACTGTCAGAAGTTTTCAGACAGTCCTTCCAGGTTTGCTGTCTTCAAACATGATATTCTGTGACATTTCTCCTTAGCTGCTTCCAACACACCTCGCTGCAGCACACCTAGTAGCTTACAGGACACGTTTTTGTTGTTTATTCAAAATCTTTCATTGATGAATAAATTGATTGGTTGAATTATTGTTTGTAACAGAAGCCATGCTTTTTACAGACTAATTGAAGCATTTAAATAACATTCAACTTTACAGCATGTTAAAATATTGTTCCTTTTTTGCCCTGGTTTCCAAACTAGGAGGGCCATGTGAAAATTGTAAAGTTAAACTTTTGTTGAATAGACTTTTCTCACTGCATACATTTTGGCTTGTCAATCACGGGTGTAAATAATAACATTTATAAATGCTGCATATTAATATTGTAATTGCTGGAACCCATCCATTTTTACCTTACTCATTCTGTGTTTCATCTGTAGAAAAGTAAGTAAAAAGCGTGACAGAAAATGTTACATAAGATATTACACGTGTTTTTAAATCAAACTAAATCAATAAACATGAGTGATTTTAAAAATGTGTAAAACCTAGAAAAGTCAAGATATGTGTACATTAGGTACTATGACTATAAGAATACTTTGACTACCTCCAACCAAATGCAGTCCTTGGGTTGAGCTGCAACTGACAAACTTGTGTTCATTTTGTAGCATGTACAGTTACGCTCCTTTATATGGGGAATTCTACTGCATATTTCACTACAAACAACTGTTCAGAAGAAAAGGGAATTATGATGAGGGCTTTGGACATGCCCAACACAAGAACCGATGGCTTCCGAAGAATACCGCTGACGTGGTGTCAAATGAGTCTGAGGCGTAAACAACCAGAGACAAAGTGAGTAGCAGCAGGCAACAACACTTGTCTTTATATTCATTAATTAACTTGGCCTCCCTCCATTAAAACTGTTTTCTGTTTCTGTCCCCAGCTGATGGTTACTGTGACACCACGGCAACTCTTTTAAAGATGTCTTTGAGGCACCATGCAATGTCCAACTGCCGTCCAAATCTTACAGTGTGTTTTTTGATTGGTAATTAATGATGACCTACAAGCTGTTTGCGACTATGGCTTAGAAATGGCAACATTGTTTAACACACGTGACAGATGTGTAGACCTATGTAATGATCTTTTTATTCACTCAGTTTAATTAAATTTCATTTTATTTCAAATTGACTACAACAAATCAAGCACTTTTGTATAATGTTTTTGTGGACACAAATTGAATAGGGTAAAATGCGGATAGTTTGAAACAGATGATAAAATGGCTAACATACAATGCAATACTTTTTTACTGTGTACTACTGCTGATCTGTAAATGATGGTGATGATGATGTTAATAATACTTTGTCTTTGTTGGAAGCTTAGGTTGCTTAAATTCATTTTTGTGATTAGTGAAAAAGACCAATAATCATTAGAAGTCTAGTACTCACAAGTGGGAAAAGTGTGTAGATATTGAGAATCTGGGGTATAATTGCAACAAAAAAAAGCATATCAGATAACAATGGCTTCCAATAATGAACCATATTTCAGAAAGGTTTTTTTTTTTTTGCTTTTCACTATTACATCATAATATTTAGAAGATATTTGCAGTAAAAAAATATATGGTCACATGTGCACCAATTATTTCTCTATAATTATAGTGAGAGGGTATACTTCTCTAAAATAAACAAAGTCATCTTTTGTTCAATCTTTGGGGTTATGGTTAACATTATTTAAAAATAATACAGGGGTGACAGGCTGTGACAGGCCATTTTTCACTATTGTGTACACCGATACTCAAACCAAAACACCTGCCATAAAAATGGACAAACATCTCAACCAAAACGGCCTCACCCAACACACACTACATAAAACTGAATAAAAGTCAAAGGAGGAAAGGCCTTACATAGTCTCATCCATTTATTGTTTCCAAATCCACAGATGTGAAAATGTGACAGTTGACAAACAATCCATCATTATTGACTGGGGAGATGAAATGCATTTGTCTGCTATCTGTCAGATTGGGCCCACGCTTCAAGATCCAATGACTGTTACAGTGATGATGTGGGAACCTCACGCCTGTAAACACCTGGCTGATCATGTCAAAAGCTGAAAAACTTGCTGGGGGTGCATGATGCAGTCACTATTTTTTTTTTTAAATGAACCAAACTCCCCAATGTCCTTCAAGATCTGCCTGAATATACAGAGGGCCCAGACCAAAATGTATTGTGGGAGAAAAAGACTGTGATTAATATTTAACCAAGCATAAACATGTGGTATTGAGCTTGCCCTAATCTTTTAGTGGGGAATAACACTTGTCACTGTTCCACCAATTGTAAAATTTGTGAGAGGTGATGCAATAAAATGGGTGCAAACGCAGAAGGCACAGCACAGAGGGAACAGAACAAAATAAAGGAGATCACAAGTGACGACAAAAGAAAGATCACACTGATGTAAGAAAATATGTGTTTATTTATGATTGTTTAAAAGCCCTTCAAGGGAATGATGTGATGCTGTACATTGGTGATTTGTTAATCAAGTGTATATGTGTTAGCATCTGTCCCCTATCAAATAAACATGAAATGAATTCATAAACTATTCATTTGGAGTTGTGCAAGAAAAATATCTGTGTCTTTCTGCTTTAAATACTCTACTATTTTATTTTTTTAATCTCTATATAACATTATGAAATTTCAAAGTTATTTAGGTGGAAGCTTCACATAATCCCACTAGGTTTCTTGTCTCTCCCTGCACTGTATTAGTTTGTCATCTTTGTTGTTCTATACATTTTTAATTGTGCAAATAAATAAATAAACCTTAAACCTTTGTCGAACACTTAACTTTCTGTCAGTGAGAGTTGTGCAAATTTGCAGCTCAAAGATGAACAAAAATACAAAAGACTTTTCAAAGTGTCTGCTCTTAACCATTTTCCATAATCTTCAGTTCAGAGGTAGCAATTGAAATGCATAGAGAGGGAATAGATTCATGGGACAAGAATAACACACATACTATCTATTATTCAACAATTCAATTTAGTTGACAAAAAAAACAGATGCAGGTGCATAGAAAATATACATAAACATAATTCAATATACTCTATATGTGTAGTGACAAAAAAACACTAAGGAATCATAATATGAACAGTTGTAACTGGCTCAATTATTTGTGACACAAAACTTTTGGCAAACAGATTGCAATGAAAAAGCTGCATTCTGATGCATTTTCATTGCCAGCACTAGTCGAGAGCAGGCAAACAATTTATTTGCAATTATAAAAACTCTAAAAAACCTTTTATGTCTATAGTGATTACATTTTTGTGCTATTTCCCCATTTGTCCTCTTCTTGGATGGATGGCATCTCACCAGTCTCATAAGCGGGTTTCCTGAAGTTAAACACAAAAATGGTTAGGCCTTTATTACGAATTGCTTTTGGTGTCCTTTGAGCAAAATAAGCACTTTATTGTGAAAGTGTTAATAATCAACTCACGTGACTTCAACATGGTCCTGGAGTTCAACATTGAGGGTTTCAGGCAGTAAATAACAGGAACCCCCGGCTACAATAGGTACAATGCCATAGATCAGCATGGGGATGGTGGGATGGTAGACGTCCAGTAGCCTGATCAGTGGAGCGAGAATGCCCGCCACACGAGCACACATTGCGTTTAGCCCTGAACCATTTTGCCTACCGGTAAAGACAATGGATTAATGAGCAATCTCATATCAGTGTCGTTATGGCACACATGGTATATTAACTGCCAATCTACAGTGAAATTAAAATATGTCATGTTTTATCCTCTGGGACATTACCTTAAAGAGGTAGGGTATAGTTCTGCAGTGTAAACATAAACTGTGGAGAAACTGGCGGTGGCAGCAAATTTCCCCAGCACAGCTATGACTGTTACCGCTATAGGCAGGTCTGGTGGACAAATAAGAAATCAAAGAAAAACACTTTAGTGACACATATAAACCTATGAATATAACATATATCATATAATATATATCAGATAACTCACAAGGATCACAAGGAAAATAACATTGTTAATACATTTCTGAAACATTGGATCCCTCAATAATCAGGTAAAGGATATACTGTATATTTAAAGCAGATTAGGCTACAACCGACACTTGGTCAACAAATTACCTTTTGGAATTGCAAGTATCACGAGACAACAACAACCTCCAAACGAGAGGAAAACTGCTTGACATATTTTCCTCCCAAAGCGCTGGAGAAGAGGCAAACAGCCCAGACGTGCGGGGAGTTCCACTATGCCAAAGATGAACTGTGTGAGGTAGATATCCAGACCAAAGTTGCCAACATTCAGGCTCAATCCATAGTACATCATACTTGTACCAAACCTTGAGTGGCAGAAAAAAAAATTCAGCGTAATCACGAAAATATGGCTGAATATGTTGGTTGTGTTGGTTGAAATAATGAATACTTACCAGACGTAGCTCATAACAAGAGCCCGCTTTCTCAGATATGACACCCTGAAGATGTCCAACATGCCTCCTCTTTTGGATGTACCCTCAAACTCCAGCTAAAACAGTGTAGGTGTATTTGTTCAGTTCAGTGTCTATTTAGTTTATAGCTTTATTTGTATTTGTTTTTGGTAGATACGGCAAGTGTGTTTGTTGCATTTTACCTTGTCTAGCAGATCTTCTGGGACCTTTCTCCTGTTCACCTTGGCTGCCCTCCGCACCTCCTTTATTGCCTCCTCCCTCCTGTCCTGGGTGAAGAGCCAGCGAGCCGACTCTGGAAGAATCCTAATGGACATATAGGTCCACCATCACAAACTATAATGTACACTTTAGTTTTATTATTTTCTATGAAATGGAGATTACCATGTAGAACTGTAATTTCAATTGATTTGAGAGGCCGCTGACCAGTAAAAGATTCCCAGGACCAGCACAAGAGGGCTGAAGAGCACCATCTGCAGTATCCTCCAGTTGCGGATCAAATAGGCTAGGCCGGACAGCACCATCAGTCCCAGGGGGAAGAAAGAGTGGCAGATAATGGTGCAG
Source organism: Hyperoplus immaculatus (assembly GCA_949357725.1). Taxonomy (NCBI): domain Eukaryota; kingdom Metazoa; phylum Chordata; class Actinopteri; order Uranoscopiformes; family Ammodytidae; genus Hyperoplus; species Hyperoplus immaculatus. Next base: position 8,859,332 of record OX442369.1, read on the forward strand.
AGAGCAAATTTGGAGGAATCACTCCACTCTCCACCTTCAAAGCAACAACAAAAAAGTAAGAAAAGGTACCATGTTTTTTGCAATGTTAGTTTTTCAAAAGTCAGCTCTATAGTACATTTATTAATTGGGTTTCAGTTGCAAATGTGTACACATATATTAAGGTTAGGCCCAATATGCTTTCGTTTCAGATTTGAAATTGCGTTTACATTGGTCTGAATTTAGGTAAACCCGTCCCAAAACCATCAAGCAAATGAGCAAACAGATCCAGACAAAAGTTTCAAATGTGAACATTGAACCTACCTATTACAAATGCATTAGCAATTATGCCTGAGATGGAGAAGCCACTTAAAAATTTGAGGACAATATAAACATAGACGTTGGGTGCGAAACCAGCACCGACACCGAACAACAGTAGGAGAAGGAGTGAAAGCAAGACCACAAAGCGTCGACCAAACCTACAAAGAGAAGAGAAGAACTTTCAGATTGGTACTTTAAAAAAAAAATCAGACATGAAGGAATCTTTCAGGAATGTGTTATCCATGTTCTCTAAGTGGAGACACTATCTCTTCACCCTACAAAGGCATTTCCATATGTAAGGGGATTACTCCTATCAGACCCACCTGCTCCTGCTGGAGTATGAAATAACAGTCAGAATTAAGTGTCAAGGCCACCAGATGTCCTATTTACCAATATACACTCCACACACGTAGATGGCACTGGTGCAAGATGCGAATCAATGCTCAGCTGGCCCCACCAGAAGCTATAGCCAGCCATAAACATTTGGTAGCCAGTTGGATTGTGAGGCTAGCGTTAAGAGAAAACCGTCACTCCAAGCCAAGAACATTGGATTGAATGCAGAGTTCAGGATGCCATGTACACATGCCAGAACTGACCAGTGATGTGCTTCAGTTGGTCTGACAAGCTGTTTGAGCACCAGCTACTCTAAATCAGGAAGCAACTATATTCAGTCATATGAAAAAGTTTGAGAAGGCCTTATCATTTTTGGGATTTTTCATCATTAACTGGGATTTCAAAGAAGCAAAATCCTTTTCATATAGGACATACTTTAGGGAAACAGAAGTATTTCAGCAGAGTCGTTTTGTTTATTGGAATAACAGAAAATATGCAATAGGCATCATAACAAGATTTGACTGGTGCATACATTTAGACACCTTAACAGAAAGTTGACATCATGTGCCTGTGTTCTTCCATTTCCTGACAACATTCCTTACAGTAGAAATTGACAGTTGAAACCTTTGGGTAAATTTCTTGTAGCCTTCCCCTAAACCATGACAATGAACTATCTTCGTTTTCAGCTCTTTTGAGCACTGCTTTGATGATCCCATTCTGTCTCACTTCAGCAGAGAGTCAAAGAGAAGTGCAACTTGCATTTGGGCACCATAAATACCTTTTCTCATGATTGGACACACCTGTTTATGAGGTTCAAGGCTTAACGAGATAATCCAACCAATTTGGTGTTTAAAGTCATCAGTTTTACATGCTGTTACATGCATCAAAATCAGGAAAATCACAAGGCTACCCATATTTTTGCACAGACAGTTTTTCACATTTTATTTAATTTCACACAACTAAATACTGCTTCAGTAAAAATTTTTGTTTGAAAAACACCCCAGTACTTAGATGTTCCTGGTTAATGAAAGACATACCACTTTTATCATTTTTTTTGTGAAAGCAGAGTCAAACTTTTTCATATGACTGTACCTGTGACACACAAACACAATTTTTTACAACCCACAGACCAAGCAGTATGTCCACCCAACTACTGTAGGTCGAATGACACAAGGGATTACAGCTGTATGCATAATTAGACTAGTCACATAATCCACCCTTCAGTGCTACCAAATGTGGTGAAGCCACCGGCCGGGAAGCATGCCCACAAAGAGGGGGGCACGTATACAAGCTGTCATTTCTACTTGTGTTATGTCACATACACTAATGTCAACCCATATGCTAAATCATACTCAACTCAAGGCCTATACACACACACGTACGCACGTGTATTTGAACGCACGCAGGCAGGCAGGCAGGCACACACACACACACACGTCTGACTGCTTGACCATAGGAATCAAGGAATCTGAGACAGCACAAGTGATGTGTATGTATGTAAGAGTATCCAGGTCAGCTGCCCTAAGGTATACAGTACATTTGGGATATGTAGGGTAGAGAGATAGTCTCAACATGATAGAGAATACTATAGTTTTGGATTATCTAAATGTTTTTGACAAATACAGTTTACATACTTTTATGTTTCTTTAAAGGCAGAATAAAATAATTAAAGATAAACTAATTGTTATTTAAATTCAATTGATGCTTAGTTGCTACACCTGTCAGCCATCTGTCCCAACACCAAAGCTCCAATCAGAAGGCCGGCCATGTAGATGGACTGTGATGCCTCAATAAAACTGCTCCGATCACACACCAGGTTGAACTGAAAACAGGGAGGATGTTGAAAGGAAGACACGAAGAATGATAACACCTAACTGTGTTCTGTTTTTCTCAGCAGCTACTTTTCTAATAATTTATTTTCTCTCAGGTTTTCAAATATTGTTCCTAGGGAAGAGTTTTGAGCCTAGTATTTAGTGGATGGGAACCAATGTGTTCATTTCTAATATCATTATAATTAGTTGTTTTATTTATCATGGTGTAGTATGAGGTTGTTTAAATGTGTGTTGTTTCCGCTAGTTTGTCTTCTAATGTTATGAAATGCATTTGTTTTATGTTTAAATGTAAATTCTATAAATACCCTGAATGAACCAACCTATTGCTGACCAGCCGCACGTACAATAATGTACATTATATACCTACAATAGATTACAAGTTAGTCTATACATAAGTGCCATTACTAACTACTGTCAGACCTATGGTGAGTCAGGACTCAGGAGGGACAGAAAGTCAAAGTAAACAAGTAATAAATCACACTGGACAGCTGCAACACTTCTTAATAAAAAATGGGTTATCCTTTCTAGTTACATATGAAATGAAAGTTTAAAAAAAACAAATGTTCTAATACAGTTTTTTTTATTAAACTGACAATAAAAAATAACCTTAAATCAATCATAAGAAGTTAGAAATACATCTAGTGGAACATACGAGTATTCGTCTGTGGGTGTATAAGCTATAAAAGTGTCTCTTACCTCTGTCACAATGCTGGAGGCCCCTTTTGATGTCTCAAAATCGGATCCATTTAGGCATCCTGTTGTACTGTTGATCCCATACATCTCAATTGTTTCCAGATCCAAATCCACAGGCGTAAACATTTGACAGCTTTCATACTCCCCATCCTTGTTAACCGGGAGCGTGAGATTTCTTTGTCTTTCATCCGTCAGGTTGGGCCCACGCTCCAAGATCCAGTCAGTGTCACAGTGGTGTGGGAAGTTCAGGCCTGTGAACACCTGGCCGATCACATCGAAAGCTGTGAAGATGCTGGTGAAGCATAACGCCGCCAGTAAACGTTTCTGAAATAAGCCAAACTCCCCAATCTCCTTAAGGATCTGCCCAAAGTTGGTCATATTCATATATGTCCAATATAATGGATGTCCTCAGAGCGCAGTAAGGAAACAGACAGACAGACAAAGATCTGGCCTTAAGCAACATCCAGCCAGTCAGTCAGTCACTCAACTTGACCCCGGTCCTGCAAGTTAATGTTTAAACTGACAGGCATAGGGCTTTTACAACCTGCCAGACTATATCTACAAATTGAAAAGTGACATGTCAGGATCCCTCAGACTGAAGTCCAACATTTTGTGGAAATCCTTTTTGCTTCAACGTATAAACAATTCTGTCTGTACTATGCTTTTATCCAGCAATGTTTCCAGCAATAGATATACACAGTATACAGGGCAAAGTTATCATATTTTCTGTATTGGTGTACAGCCAAGCCAGTCAGAAAAATTCAAATGAACATACTTCATCAGCTTGGTCCATACAAGTCACTAAAAGTTAGGATATATTTTGACCATTTGTAAAGATTAAGTCTCTTTAAATTTGATTAAAAAAAATATTGCAAATGACTAGTGTCCTTTAATGTTTATAAAGCAAGGTAAGAGACGTAAGGGCTTTCTCCGGGTGTAAGGGGTTGTAAAAGGTAGTGAGGACAATAAACTCAAAGGCAGTGAAAACAGAGGATTAAATCTTTGCAGTTTGAGACAAATCCAACTGTAGAACAGGAATTTGTATGGATAAATGTCGCTATACAAAGAGAGAGAGAGAACAGATAAACCAAGAGTTGCAATTTCGGCATCAGTTCAGTGCATGTGATTTGGTCTAGCAGTAATACTCAACTTACCAAAAATGTCAGGTAATGGCGTTTGTACAGTATAAAACACAGTGCTTAGGAGGTGGCTGATATGCTCATTCTTTATTGATTAAAAATAATAAAGATAAACATGCTTTGAACTCCAAAACAATCAAAAATACAGCTAATGAAAGAATAAAAAAAAAAAACTGGTGGAAAAATTCAAATATATATTACAGCCTTGACGAGTTATTGCCTGGACTAAAGTGTTTCTGCCGGTTGTCTGTTCAGTTGCTACAGCTTTGTTAGACTACACATAAGCGGAACATAAATAGGCTTGGAGGATGATAGCAAAGCCATTAGATCTTCAACTCCGTTGGAAGCAGGTCTCAATCTACGGAAAACACACACACACACACACACACACACACACACCCACACCCTGGAGAATGGCACCAAATACTGCAGCTTAGAAACTTAAAGAGTAACATTGGGTTGCTGTCTTTGTTGCTCCCCTTTGAGGAGAACACACGGTCGACACACACCTGAATGTCTATATTTCAGATATCTTCATTTGTAACAAGAACTGCATTTTAAAAGACACTGAACATTTGAACCAAAACCTTGACATGTCAAAAAAAAAGAAAAAGAAAAAGACAAAAAAATACACTTGGTCATTTTCAATTTTAAGGCTAGCATAAAATCTAACATGTTTAAAGTCAAAATACAAAGATTTCCTCTTAACATTTCATCCGCGAGCAATACATTAATTCATTTTCATTCAATATATGGCATCTGAATGGTTGGAGGGTTATGACATTTTCATATCTCCAAATTAAACAGTAGAACCTTGCTGGGATTTCAGATCGACACATTAGAGCAGAGAGTTAAATGAACTGCCATCGGTGCCAATAACCAGTAAAATGCCAGTCAAATCCTAATTTTAGTGAGTGAAATAACAAATAACAAATGCTAAAGCTGCTGTTTGACTTAAAGCTGGGGTGGAGGATTTGGGGAGAAAATGGCAGTTGGGCTAGAGATTCGAATCCAAATACCTCAACCGCTCCACTTGTTCTCTTTGGTACCTCTCTGACATGTTCTACACCAGGGCTATTCAACCTCCTTAACAAGTGGGCCGAAAAGGAAAACCGCTGGGGGTTCATGGGCCACACATACAGTAAAACATATAATGTCAATTAATCGCTACAAATAAATCGTACTTAATCAATAGGTATAGCATGCTAAATGGAATAAACTTGTCAGACGCATTCCTTGTCAGACGCATTCCTTTCTTCTTCACTTTTAATCGCATCATTATAACAATTTTTGTTCTTACATATTTTGGACACATTCTTATGATTCAACAATGTTGTTGGAATCATCACAAAACAGAACTACTGTACATATGAGACAGTTTGAGCCTGTTTCAGTCAGTGAGAGAAATTGGACTGCCTTGATTTTGCTATTTCAGCATAGTTGGGCTCATAAGTTCTAACGCCAATCCTGAGACACTCATGCAGCTTCATAAACCAGCCTCATAGGCATGTGTAAAACTGATTTACTGCATTTGTTTTATTTATCATATTACATTGTGTATGACACACGCGAACCAGATTAGTAGACAACAATTTTCCTTAAAAAATAAAAAAAAAATAAAAAAAATTTAGTCTGCAGGCAACCTCTTGCGGGCCAGAAAAAAAACAAGAAGGGCCATATTCGGCCCACGGGCCGCTAGTTGAATAGGCCTGTTCTACACCAACAAACTTGTGCCAAAGTGAATGGACAGTCCCAACAGCCAATAAGAACAGAGAATCGGAGCCTCGCTCTAATTGGTCAAAGTGTACAGCTCATGTTAACTTTGACCAATCAGAAATCACATACCCCAGCTTTAAGATCGTGTTGAACGCAAGTACTGTAAACAGCTCCCACTTCTGTATTCGAGAGTTGGAGGTACATTTTCCTGTTTCTGGGTTTCAAAATTGGAGGAATTTAAGGTGGACAGGTTTTAAGAAGTGCATCAGGACGGCTGTGGCCCCACAGTAAAATATAATAGAAAAAAAAATTGAAAGGCAAAAACTGAAAATCATGAGTAAAAGTAAATGAGCGTCATACAGTAAGTGACAGTATGTCTGGCGAAATCAGGGAATTCAAAGCCAAATTTGCAGTGTCTTTTTCCTTCACGCAACTACAATCCACAACCATGTCATAGGACAGAAAAAAAGGCCAAGAGTGAACCACCCAGTATAAAAACAAATCAAAGCCATATGTCATTATTTACATACTATAGGTTAAATCAAGTACTTATGTTTTATCCACATAAAACAAATTCTATTTTTATTTTTAAGATTTTGAGAGACTGATTCCAAACAGACACAAACTAATACAAACAGCTTTCTTCCTTATAATGAAAATGGGCACTATAGTTTATTTTACTACCGCATTCAACTTCCTGCCGCTGTAAATACTCACAAGCTTACTAAATGTGTATTCATCCAACACTGAAAATAGTCCTTTAAAAGATGCAGTATTTACTTTTGATAGAGCAAGTTTTGATAAAAACCAGTGTCTAGTTTTTTCATGGAATTATTTCAAACTCTTTAAATATAAAACAATATATTTGTGACCCATTTTTAAAAATTTGGTCTTCCATAACAATAAATGGGCCTGAAGCTGAGAGCCACAGATGCAGACAGTGCGGGGGAGTCAGAAGAATTGAGAAACAAACACATTGTTGGTTTTGGTCTTTTCATGGCATTTTTTAAGATTATAATTAAGATGAAAAGAAAGTAATCCTTTCAAAGATTTAAAGATGTTTTACGGTTGGAACTGGAAGCGTGTCTATAACTTAGAATGTAGTTGGCTTTATAAGCTGCATCTTAATGCCTCTCAAAGTGAGTAAAAAGTTGAGCGACTGAAACCACAATTGTGTACTACAGACACCATAATGCTCCATATGGTAACTGGGGACTTCCCCAAAATGTGCATTTAGTAGTTCTGATGAATAAAAGGCATTATAACGGCCTCTGCACACATCCTATCTCTACTGCGCGTCTACCTCGCGTCTGCGTCTGACTTTTTGTCACTGACCGTGTAATCAACCTAGAGCGGGCACACATCCAACCTCAGACGCACTGCTGATGCGCGTCGGAGGCACGTCTGCAGCGACGCTCCCCTTTACCTCAGGAGGCTCACCTATTTTTTTCTGAGAGCCACACGTCTCTCTCGGGTCTCTCTGCTTTAACTGATAGAGAAATACTCTGCTGAGAGTCATATTGACTTGATACCGACAGCTTTCGCTGTAGTTTCACCATTTCCTGGTGTGTCCCTTTCTAAATAAAACTTCAAACAAGCGAAAATGTGACAAAAAAAAGGCAATGGGGCGCACGGATTACTGTCCAGACTCAATATTAGACTCAATATAAATCATATGCATCATAAATGACACGAAAGAACTTCATTTTTAATGGAAATTATCTATGAAAACTCTATGTAGAAAGATAGGGCTTTAAGAAGCAGCGCTGCAGCAGCTGCTGAGACGTTCCATGTGTGTCCGAGAAAAGTCCGAGAGACGCAGCAGTAAGGTAAGGCGACGTGCTCCAGAGGTAGACGCAGGATGTGTGCAGAGGCCGTTACACTTGTTGGGATTCAAGGGTTGTTAGTTCAGATTGTGCAAATGCGTCACATATTAGAATTGGGGAAAAATAACAGAACGAGGAAATCCAGAAAGGTAAGTGAAAACTGTTTGTTGTAGTTATCTGCATCCTTCAACATATAAGCTGTAAACGTTTGTTTTTGTTTTTGTTTGAGTGATATATTTATTGTACGCTCTGACACTTCAGCCAACCACCAAATTCAACTAGACAGCGTTGTATAATCCTATGGGTGATATAACGGTAATGTTTTCTTTGGCAGTAGTGGTTTCTTTACAGCCATAGAAGAAAAAAAATTCATTAAACTAATTTTATTTATTTTATTTTTTCACATTTTTTAGTCAAGTCATGGTCCCAAGGTAGAATATCAGTTTAACTAATGCTGAGCTGAGCAAAGCCCAGCAATTTGACATCATCTGGCATTTCAGATCCTTCTACTCCAGAAGCCTGTGAAAATAAGAGAGAAGAATAAAAAAGATGTTGGAGCAGTAGCACATTTCAATAACTTATAATGATGACTGCCAAGGTTTTCTTATTGTATTTAACTCTCATCAAAACAAAGTTGTCATTCACCAGTAGTAACTGTGTGAGATTCATTGTACCCTGTGGAGTTTTAACATTATTCAGAAAGACTTGGGCTTGATGGGCTTTTCCAGTTTGATAAAATGAACCTACAGTGCTGCTTGAAAGTTTGTGAACCCCTTGAGCCTTTTGGAATTTTACTTAGTTTAATCATCATCATTATCAACACCAGTATTTTTTATATCAAATAACAGGTGTGTGTTTATCAATTCAACTTTTTTTTTTCGGAAATCAATTGTGTAGTTAAAAGATTAAAATAAAACAAATTATTTGCCAACTTTTGTATGTGCAAAAGTTTGTGAACACTGAGCTGCATTGCTTAAATCGAGCAGTTAAACACAATCAGGTGGGCAAAATTGAGTGATGAAATGGACTAATATAAATACAGATCTTTAGGGAAGAAATTTGGCGGCACTAGATAAAACAGAGATCAAACCAGGTCAGTTTAGGCCCACCAAAGTGAACCCATTCAGGTCAAACATGCCAAAAGGAAAGGCAATCTCAGAGGATCTCAGGAAGAGAGTTTTGCACAATTGTCTGGGGAAAGCTATAAATTAATCTCAAAAAAGTTTGAGCTCCATCGGTCCACAGTGAGGCAATAATCTACAAATGGAGAGCTCTAAGATATAAAATACAAAAATATACACAAGTGCCAAAAGAAAAGTGATTTTTCAGGTAAAAGCCAACCCAAACATTACATCTAGTGATTTGCAGACCTCTCTTAAAGCATTTGGGACAGATGTGCATGGTTCCACAATAAGAAGAAAACTCAGTCAACATTGGTATCATGGGAGGGTTGCTGAAGAAGCCTCTGCTCTCAAAAAAGAACAAAACTGCTAGTCACAACTTTTCCAGAGAGCACCTGGAGATACCTGAAGTTTTCTTGAAGTATATTCTGTGGACAGATTAGTCCAAAGTGTAACTGTTTGGTCATAACCAAAACCGCCATGTTTGGGCGAAAATGCAACTCTGCCTACCACCAAAAGAACCTTCTCCCAATTGAAGAACGGTGGTGGCAAACGGTTTGCAAATCTCCAGATGTAATGTTGGGGTTGGCTTGGCTATAACGTGAAAAATCACTTTTCTTGAGGTGCTTGTGGATATTTTTGAAGGAAGTCCACTTCTAGGCAGATGTTCAGTTACTCTTAAAGCTCTCCATTTGTAGATGACTCGCCTCAAGGTGGACCGATGGTGCTCAAATTATTTTTAAATTAATTTATAGCTGTCCTCAGACAAATGTGCAACATCACAACTCTATTCCTCAGATCTTCTGAGATTTTCTTTCCCTTTTGGCATGTCTGACCTGTATGGGTTCACTTTGGTGGGCCTAAACTGACCTAGTTTTATCTGTTTTATCTAGTGCCACCCAGTTTCTTCCCTAAAGATCTCACATTACATTGGTCCATTTCATCACTCAATTTCGCCCACCTGATTGTGTTTACCTGCTCGATTTAAGCAATGCAGCTCAGGGTTCACAAACTTATGCACATACAAAAGTTGGCAAATCATTTGTTTTATTTGTTTTAACAATTGATTTCTGGAAGATTTAAAAAATTTTAATTGACAAACAAGCATCTGTTATTTCATATAAAAAATACTGGTATTGATAAAAATGAATTAATAATGGTTAAACTAAATACAATTCCAAAAGGCTCAAAGGGTTCACATACTTTCAAGCAGCACTGAATATGCTAAAAGTGTTACAATTGTTATAAATGTATATTTGAGTTGTATGTACATGATCTTCCATAGACTTCCATGTTACCCAATGCCAAATCCATGTCCCATGCAGATTATAAAATATCTAATGATCAAAAATATCTAGTTTAGTAAGGTGGAAAGATCTAGCTAATAGGTCTTGTAAGAAAAGAAAAAAAATCTAAAAGGTTTACTACCATACTTTTCGGACTATAAGCCGCGATTTTTTCCCAATTTTTCGATCCCTGTTATTACACAGCACAGTATATGTTCTGTAACTACTAGGGATGGGCGTTAGTAATCGAGTACTCGAGTACTCCTCGTTTCAAATGAACTCGACTGGTGGATGAGGAAAATCTTTTTTTTTTTTTTTTTTTGTGTTTGTTGCCTTTAGGCCGGCCGAAGGGCTGCCCCTATTTTAAAATGTTATATACGTGTACAAAACGGCACAAAACGGATAAAATAAAGTTTAACAAAATTTAATATTTTGATGCAAGTGCAATAAACTGAGCGTTGTGTCAAAAAGCAACTGCAAATAACTGCCACCTCCGTGCCACCGCAGCAGCCTGTGTTCTCCACAGCACCGCGAAGCTGAACACGGTCTCTCCTTTCTCCAGAACATTGTCAGGAATAACTGTCCAATTATTTCAAAGCAGATGATAAAATTACGTTTATAAAAAGGGGAGATGACACCTATTACTCTCAGTTAGTAATGAGTAGCCTAGACTCCAAGTGAGCATGCAAGGTGCTCTCCGCTTGGAAAGAAAAGTAAAGAAGAAGCAAGGCTTACTTCAGGCACATTCGCTCCGAGCCAACAACAGTTAAGAAGCCTTCAACAGGGAATACGGGGATAAGATTAAAAAACCGACCGGTGTAATGTTCCGTTAATGAGGAATTAGTCGCGGTAATTATTCACGGACACGGAGTGAGCATTAAGGCCTTTGCACACCGGGCGCGTTTTATTCGTGCGATTTATCCGTTAATTAACGAACGTATACAGAGTCAATACAAGCTTCCACACCAGCGCCGTCATTTCGCACCGCGAATTTGCGTTTTTTATTTTTTCGAACTGAGTTCGATTTTTCTGGGACGTCGCTTCTTAAAGTGAGACGCGACAAAATTCACATTTCAAAACATTCGCTTTTACGTTGCGTTTATTTGCGTCGCGCCCGGTGTGCAAAGGCCTTTACGCGGTTGGATATACAACTATCTACTTTGGTGAGTTATTTATTGTAGGACAATCATTTAATATTATTTGCTGCCCTTCTTATTTTAAATGGTGACTTAGGCTATTTTTTTGTTACAACTACAGCCCATGCTTTTTTTATCTTTTTTTATCCCCAACGCAGACCTACTCGACTGGATTAAATTGTGGCCCGTCTATTTAATTACTTTCAGTGAGGAAAATGTGTTTTAAACTTGTGGGAATAAGTCCTTAATATCATATGGCAACTGTGACTGTTTGACAATAAGCATTGACCGCTTTATTGCGGTGAACCGTTGTTCTGCAGACAGATGCGTTGCGTTCTAAAAATATAAAAAAGTTTAACGAGGAATCGCTTATAGTGTGGAAAATACAGTACTCATTTTATGTATTTGATACAATGAATATTGCTTTTTAAAGATGAAGGTTTAGCACTCACCAGTCTGAAAGTGACATTTTTATTGGCTTGAGGCTCATCAACTATTTTCTGCAGATTTGCAGCAACTGAAAAAAAAGAACATGTTTGAGAAATGGAGGACAACAATGTGAGTATGAGAAGATGTTAGTATGTACTGCACTGTGACATTTTAAAGTACATGATCACAATAATTTGCCTTTAGGTGACTTTTAAGGGGAACTTGATTGTTTTTTTACTCACCTATTACTAAGTCTTTCCCGTCAACCAGTCCAGCTGACACTAGCTCCTGGGACACACCATCTGCTGTGTCTGAGAAAGTAAGAGAATAAGAGACCAACTTTCATTTAAAATATAATATATATATTTTAACAGGGCCATTAATAATTCCCACAGCACTTGTGTTTCTTGATGAAAATGTCAATTATTATGGTTACATGAATGGAAAACTAACGCACCCAAAGAAGGTTAACAACACATAAGATATAAATAGTCAGTTCATCTTATTGCAGCCAAGCCGTCAGTACATTTTTTAAACTACTTAGTGACACCAGCAATCAGAGGTATAATGTAAATGAGAAGGAACCCCGCTCACCTCTCCCTGGCATATATTCAAAGCGGATGTCATTAAGCTCCTTCTTCAAATTCCTGAGGAGATGAAAAGAAAGAGAGAGGAGTTACATTCCTTAGTCTGTACACCGTTTAAGACTTATTCCACCCAACTGTGAATGCATTTTTTTTTTAAATACAAGCATTAATGACATGGTGGGACTGACTGACAGCTCCCCTGGCTGGTATACTGATTTTTCTCTAGTAATGGAGAAACCTACCTTAACCTTAATACCAAACTAATGGGAGAAGTGACATCCCCAGAGGCAGCTACAGTCTGTCAAAACAAGGATGAAGACAGTTATTTTGAGTCGAACAAACGCTTGAAAAAAATTATCTGCAGGAGTACACAGATGACAGAAATCAGAAGAGAATGTGATGAAGCTCAGTCAGACTGACCTGTGTGGGAGCAGCAGTGGATTGAGTGTTGACTGGTGTGGGCTGCAGTGGAACCTGTCCCGCAGCCTGAGGTAGTTCTGCCTGACCTGCTGCCACCTGCTCAGGGGTCTGGAAATCCTGAAGGACAATTTTTCAGCAAACCCCTTCATTTTAATCTTCAAATGGGACGAATAACTGACTCCTCACAGACCTACGACTCCTCACACTCTCCACCCACCAGTGTGTGCTGCACTGAGCAGGACTCATTCATACAAGGCTGATGGCCCTTTTGGCAACCTTGAACACATGCTTAGGGCCTGTACTAGGCAGCAGACTATGGACTTGACTGACACTTTCAACCTCACAAATGACACAGTTTACAAATGTATACATCTGTATTTACCAGAGCATAAAGTACATTAAAGTAAAAAGAAAGAACTTGAAACTCACCTCTGAATTTTGGGAGCCCTCCTTCACTCTTGGTGACTGTTAAAAACACATATTATAGGTTAAAACTCAGAGTAGGAAATCACTGTGATGGATTAAGCAAAGCAAAAACAGCACGCACGGATGCAAAGAAACACACAGAAAGCAAGAGAGGTAAACAGAATACAACGGCTCATTTGTTTCCTTTCCTTATTTAAACAACCCATTTAGTTTATCATTATCTCCTTTAAGGTGAATAAAGTGATATCATGGCAGAAGAGATATAAAATACTAAAGAGACTAAAGCTACACGGCACTAACTGATGCTCATATGATAAGGTGATATGACATTTTTTGCTTAACAGCATTAATATCTGTGGTTGTAATAGACTATTCAAGCAATATTGCAAATCAATAACCAGGCCTAATTGATTAAATGGAAATTGATTTAATTATTCAATCAATGTGATGATGTTATTTTTTCAAGTATTGAAATTTTTAGTTTCATTACATTTATATCAAGATGCAAAATTACACAAAGATAGAATATGATATATACAGTATAGGCAACCTCTAGGAGCTGCTAATTAAATTGGAAAAGAGTGGAAATACATGTACTACAACTGCGTTCTGTTTTCAGTTTTAAATTTAGAAAAAGCAGAGAAGCGCCATAAGTCAATACGAGAGTCAGAACAACTTTGATCTGCAAACAATTTTTAAAATGTTCAAATCAAGTCCAAGGAATGTAGAGTCAGACAGAAAACCTTTCAGGCTGAAATGATGACAAGCTGAGTTTAATAAGGGGACGTGATGTGGCGTCTGGCTGAAAATCAGCCAGACTCCATTGTTTAACCATATGGATTTTCTTCTGGCCAGAAAAAGTAATACATTTCAAATTAGAACAAAACAAAATACATGCATGGCTAGAATCACTGAGGCCATGGGAGTTTAGAGATATAATATCAAATAGAGATGGTGGGAGAAATATAAGGTTCAGTTTGCCAACAAATAGCCTGTAGAGCAGCCACAATCAAAGCAGCAGAGAAATATTGTCAAATTTGAATTATTGATATTCATTAGTGCTCTACTCAAAAATCAAATACAGGGCTGGTAAGTGATTTGCCTGGTATTGATTAAATGTGATTTGGTCAGTATAAACAAAGAGTGATTAAGAAAGAGAAATGAAAATACAGATGGCTTCCAGGAAAGGTAACTCTCGCTTATTTTTTTAAATAATCCTCCCTCAGGTTTTGGCCATATTGTGTTGCTGACAAAAAGTCTGCTGTTTAAACACAGCGTTCATGGCGTTAGTGACAACAATGCTATTGGACAGGTAGCCTACAGTAGTAAGTGACCACTGCTGTTTCCATGGCAAGGCGCGTCTGGGGACGGAGCCTCCGAAGGAGGTCAAAGGGACTTGTGTATTTGTCTTTAGTGGTCAGAAATGATGTTGTGAACATTTATTTTCAACAATCCAATTGCATAACTGAGTCTGGATTAGAAATAACTTGTCTTCTGATAGATTAATGTAAAGTTATATATTGTTACAACAAAGTCATTACTATCTGAAAGATAAGAGCTTATCTGAGTGAAGATTTACTATGGTAAGATAAGTTTATCAATCCTGCAAAGTGAATGTGTATTAAAGCAAAAGTCAAGATGAGACATGAACACCTGGTATTGGCATAACTATAAAGATAAAATGAAGCTTTTCTTATTGTATATCTATAGCCCTCATTCTAACAGCAGTGGTTTTCGCATCAGTACAAGGTCTTTCCTGCCCTTTTCTAGCGGTCACTCGCTTCCTAGCTAACATGTGCAGAGAGAGTCCCTTCCTTGTTAGGGGAATGCCATCTGTATTGTGGTGTCAAGTGAACAACCCTGGCCGTAGGCAGCTCGAGTGGGTAGGCGAAGCGCACATGTCGCCTGGGGGTGCTAACAGGCTTCCCCTGCTGCTCCTTGGCGGTCATACAGAATGTACACACATATGGGAGACTCAGTGGAGAGACAATGGACACACACACATGCTAACTGCAGACATGAGAATGACAATTTTAACATTGTACAGGGAATAAAAGACAAGACATGTGGAGAGTGTGTAACAAAAGTGTGTGCGTGTGAGGGAGAAAACGACTCGTAGATTCATCTCACCCTTAAGGCGGCGACAGCTAATTTGCCTTCTTCACTTTCTTCATCCAGCTCATCATCACTCCACTCCCACTCGCCGTCCTCCGTTTTATGCAGCCGTCCACTGGAACCTGGCACTCGACGTACCTAAACACATATGTTAAAAACACATGCGCACAAGTTACATCATTTTCTTAGCAATTAATAGCACAAAGTGCGGATTTAGACCTTTGCCGTCTTACCCTTTTCGACCTCTCTGTTATTGTGGGCGCCCTCTGAAGTAACCTCTCATGTAAATACTCATGGGTCTGTCATAAGAGGAAAGAAATGAACGTCTGTTATTCTGTAACCTGGTTAAATCTTTCATTATTCATAAATGTACCTGAGGCCCATCAGGTGCATCACTAACTAATACTCTTTGCTACACTAGCCTCCACTCAAATTAAGCATTTATTTACACATTTGTCAGTGAGTTGCTGACCCCATGCATGTTCACCAAACAAGGGCCCCTGGTTTTCCACTCAAAGTTCAACAATTGTGGCTTTTGGTGTTCTTGCTCCCACGTGATGGAAGTCTCGGTCTTTTGCTCATGTCAGTCGACGTTTTAAATCTTGTTTTAAAAGCTTCCTTTTTTCGAAATTCTCACTCATCTTTGATTTGAAGCTTACCTAATATGATTTACTTTTGTAACCATATTTGATAAAGTCCTTTATAAATAAAGTTGTAATAACTTAAACCAATCATTCCTACTGTAACTGTCATATTGAATGGCAATACATTATTTATTTTTTAAATACTTTTTAAAAATTGAAAAATCTTACTACCCTCGCAGACAGTATCAGATGAGTATATTTCACCAACAGAAAAGTAAATCAACAATCATTTGCTAGATAACCATTTAATTCCCTCGTGCATGCTGACAAGCCCTAACTCATTTATACCAAAGGTGAATCTCTTCTGAAACAATGACGGAGTCTGCCCTCTGCTGTACAGAGTGTTGCCAGTCTTGCTTCTGACTATGGTCATGTCCAGCAAACCAACTAGGTTTAATTTTGGCGGTGTGACATGCTGAGCCAGCACTGTATTTGTTGCAGTTGCTAGGCCCTGGACAGCCGGACACTGGAGTTAGACTGCTTATCCCTGCCTTTGTTAGAAACAGCTCTGTATGGTCTGAATGCAGCAATGGCCTCGGCTTGGGTCAGACACACTGACAAGTTGAGCCAAGGGAGAAGTAGCCTGACAAACACCTGAGGGTGGTGACTTTATAGGTTTATTTTATAATCTTGTTGCATTTTAGTTTAGCTGTTTCTTGCATTAAACACTCCCTCCTTCAAACATTTAAAAACCTATAGGGCTAAAAAAAATTAAACAGAGGCCAAACAGAGGCCACTAAGATCCAATCACTTCTGCAGCCTCAGATATTTACTCATCAACCAGCTCAACTGGTGCCTGAAATAGGGATGATGCTGACTCACACCCAGAGGGAGCTCAAGCACCTACCTTTGCTTTCTGAAAGAATTTATGCTTCAACAACTCTGAGGACGTTGCCCTGTAAAACAGCAGAATGACAACAAATTACAAACTTTCATGTGACCTTTATCCAACCACAAAGGAAGGTGTGTGTGTGTGTGTGAGTGAGTGAGTGAGTGAGTGAGTGAGTGAGTGAGTGAGTGAGTGAGTGTGTGTGTGTCCTTCGATTTCTTGCCAACTGTTCATCCGATCAGCTTCACAATTGGTGGGTGTATTGCTGAGGACCCAAGGGAGCGAATTGCTTGGTATGAAGATGTTAGGATAGACAGTTCTCTGGACAACTGCTATTATTGTACCATTACCTGTAGCGGCCAATGATCATGTGGTTTCGCCGCTACCGTAACAGTTTGAATAGACGCACATCAAAAATCAAGCAGCGGCACAGAGTCACAGATAAGTTCGGAGCGAGCAATGCACTAGTAGTTTAAATAATAGAAAAAACTGTAAAAAAATAAAATAAAAAATACAACTGTGAATGTGTTTTAAGTCAAGCGAACTAACTGTTAAAAGTCTATTATTGCACATTTTACATATCGACGTATCACATAATTACCACACACCAGATCAGACAAAAAACAATGCATCCTTTGATTTAACACATTCATGAGAAATATTTTATGTAAAGGAATTCAAATCAACACCTTTTCTCTGGATCCTTCTGTAGACACATGGATAACATCTTCCTGAAGGATTTGCCATATTTCTTGACAATCTCCTTGTCTGTGATGCCTGTCTCTAAGGCTGGGGGGTCATTCTGCAGCGTCAGCATCAAGACCTCAAGAACACATTTAATGATAGGAAAAACTCAGAACATAACAAGCTGAATCAAGAGCGAGTCAGAGGAAGTGACTTTACATTTGTTCTGAATCATGAACTACACGTGTCTAGGTAAGTTGATCTGCAGCGGTTCTCACCTTCATTGGTGGGTATTTGTGATAAGGTGCGGCCCCGGTGGCAAGCTCAATGGCTGTGATTCCAAAACTCCAAATATCCGCTTTGAAGTCATAACCCCTGACCTGCGGAAGCAGAATCAAAACGGACGATCACAGATCAACTATGCATACCTCTTGTTTTGACATGAGAGCCACAATTTTACAAACAGTAACTTGTCTTCATAGAAAGAAAGGGTTTGCTCTCAGAGTTGACAGCAAAAAGGAATATAATTCTTCAAATGAAAATGGGAACGTAATCCGCAAGTTTAAGCACCAGTCTTATTATATGGTAGCTGAGTGCATAGTCATAGTTAGGATGATAAGCTGTGGTTACAGCCATCCTATTCCTAAAATAGAGTCATTATAAAATTAAAGAGAAATAGATGACTTGTGACCATTATTGCTCATTAATACGATAATGCCTGTTTATGCCTCTAAAGATAAAGTGGTTAGGAGTTTTCTGCTGCCATGGTTACTTCAGGGCCCAGTGCTAAAGACAACCAACCTGCTCCATGACTTCAGGGGCCATCCAGCACGGCGTTCCCACAAATGTCTTGCGCACTTTATTTCGAGTGATGTCACCACCTGTGGCTAGAAAGGAACTGACGCCAAAGTCTGAAGGAGGGTAAGAGAGGAAAAAAGAATTAAAACAAAACACACAGAATAGGACCCAAAGAGCACAAAGTCTTAACAGGGCTATATGAAGATAGTTACATAACAACACAACTACTTAACACTCAATCTACTAGTGACATGAGGTGAAAGGTGTTGTTGCCCCGTGGCCAAATACCTGCAATTTGTACTGAACCATCGTCACCGAGAAGAATGTTACCAGCCTTAAGATCTCTGTGAAAGACAAAATCTCGATTTATAATCAAGTAATTACTTGTATTAGCTCAGGTATATCAAGAAAAAAACATGAACAATAAAGAGTCACAATAATGAAGAATGATAATTTAGTTAGTTTATAATTATTAAAACATTACTCTTCTTTCTTCACTTGTTTGCTTACTAATAGCCTGTCAGAAAAAGCTGGATTTTATAAGTCTTGGTCCAAGAAATAGGCTTTGAAGCTTTCATCTTCCTACCATTCTAGCTTTCCATTGTTAACACACACACACACACACACAGAGTCTGTAGTTAATTTGTTCATCTCTGTTCAGCCTCCCCTGGTGGCGATAAGAGGATTCAGCAGGGATAGCTGTCTGGTTGCCTGTCTGGCTCCGTGCACACTCGCACACAATGGCACAAAAGATCTTAAAACTGCAATGACAGGCAGACTAATGATTCAGAAGTGATGCCAGTCTTGACAGCTGAGCAGTTCACCTTGCTACCAGATGGGGGCACTGGAGTCAAACGCTTGCAGTTTCAGCTGCACGATGAATGCTGTTGAGTCTTCCAGCAAATTAATGTGAAAATAGACTGGCCTCTGGATTACCGGTTCAGAGGAATGACACAGCTTCCAAGGAACAAAGAATCAATTCATTACGATATAATTCAATCCATAAACAACAGATACACCAGGGGCAAAAACTGCAGAGATAATTGAGGTGGTTGGAAGGATTCTTGTGCTCCTCGGACAACTACTGCTGAAGCATGCTTACACCTTAAAATGCATGCTGAAACTGCCCTTGAAATCACGAAAAAAAATACCACCTGGGTTTCTGGACGCTTCCTGAGGTCCCAGTTTTGTGGTAAAAGTAAGGGGGGATGATGGCTAAATGGGTTAAGCACCCCATCTCCAGTAGCTACACGTAGAATCTTTAAAAGCATACCTACTCACGACACACAATGTGTTGAAGAGACTGAGAGAGTTTGCCGGTCACAGTTCAGTTTGTTTAAATGCTGCTGAATACTTGAGTGTAGGGGCTTCCTTTGCTAGGAGTGCTCCAGTAAAATACCACACAGACAACAGATCCCAAAGCGACAGGGGCAGGGAGTGGCAGACAGTGAGCCACAGAGCGAGGAATGCAGTGACATATGTGACATATTAGGACACATCAGCTGGGAGCAGAAATGGGGATTCCCAATGCAGGTCAAAATGACTGCTGGGATAATCAATCTATCCGGTAGACTGGAATACTAAACAGAACAGGGTGGTAGGTGACTTTGATCAAATCCTTCCCTAAAACGGTGCGTCTCCAGTATTAAGCTCAGGCAGAAAGAGCTGTCTAAGTACTGTAGGGGAAAACTTTGATGTGAATGTGTGTCTAGACAAGTTCAATTACGTAACTGTCACACTAGGGATACTGCAGAGCAAAGGATAGGGTGGATGAAAAACGGACACGACAGCCTCTGCTATTGACGGCTGATGCGCCATTAGAAATGTCCGGTGCTGTACGGGCATCTGTGCTCTCTCTGGCTTGCTCCGCTGTCACTTGGCTGCCAGGTGACATCAGGACACAGTGCCATCCGGTTTCTGGCTGTCGCTGCCTCAGCCTAATCAAGAACATGCTCACCCTACACCTTGGATGTCTGGGTACGTACAACTGTCATGATTTATGTGTGGTAATTTGAGATATTGCTTTTTACGGATGTGAGGGGAGGTGGCGGTGCAGAGAGGAGGACCACCTGAGGCCAAAAGGCAAGTATCCGAAAATACTCTCTCTCTCTCTCTCTCTCTCTCTCTCTCTCTCTCTCGATTCATGTGGCTTAGCCTGGGCTAATAATGTAGCGTATTTTAATGAGGTGTTGTGGGTTACTTTTTCGTCTCACATTTGCGACCGGGGAAAAAAAGACTTGCCATACTTCTGCATTTTACTGTTACATTTGGATACATGCCAGACAGTTAACCTATGCCGGCTGATGAAAAAATGTCCAGCCCAATGGAAAATTTACATTGAACTATCCGAATGATTTGGTGGCTCTGAAAGTCTAGCTAGATTAAGAGTCGGCAGCCATGCAATCCAATCCATCTGATACATGTTAAGATCCTTTGCTGGATGATGGAAAACTTTGACTTGCTGATGGCGCTAGATGAATGTCACAGGATCACTGACGTCACGAGGATTCATACTCAGGACATCATATTTGCAGCATCTGTACCAAATATCATAGCAATCCATCCAATAACTTTTGAGATATCAGGACTAAAGTGGTACACTAAACACCTGCGTGGCTGATAATCAAGAAATTATGAGATGAGAAATCCTTTTTTTTAACTTGTTGAATGAATTTGTGAGTGGGGCCCAGTGTCCTTTTTTCACAAAATACATCCTAATTAGTTTTATGTAAATGAAGAGATAAATGCATTTTCATTCCAATATGCTCAACTCAATAGAAGACAACAGGTGAAGCTGGATCATTCACAAAGAGTGATCAAGGAAATGCGATCGTGTCCTATTCCTGTGCTCATTGAAGAACTGTGTATGCTATGGTTCACTGCAGCAGATTGTAATGCTCTGAGTATAAGGCTGCAGAGTGTAGACCGTCATTAACATTCACAGGAGAGGAAGAGGAGGAGGAGGAGGAGGAGGAGGAGGAGGAGGGAGGAGGAGGTGGTGACACAATGCACCATGCAAGTTCAAAGAAATTCTGTACAGGAAAAAAGCCAACCCACAGTTTTAGGGGCACTTTACACTGTGAAAACGTGACAGTTTTCCAGTTTTTGGTTTAAAAAAAAACCCCGTTCAGACAAAATTTATCTGACATCTTCACCCGTGCACATGTTTTCAGAGGAAACGGGCCGAAATCGCTGTAGTAGCAGTGTAGCAGCCATGCCAAGCCAATAGTCAGCGGTGACACAGCCTAGTAGATAGCTCTTCCGGTACAATTTGATGCATAAAACCTTACTGTAACCGAAAATCAATGCCACTAACGTTCATAAAGCGGTTGGTGTAAGGTTGGGGTTACAAATATTGTAAAAGACAAGCTTTCTGTCCTCTTATTTCACCGCATTGAACTCGTAAAAACAGAAGACTTGCTGATAGTGAAGGGGCTTCGTGAGCGGATACCTTCCTGTTAGGCGTACTTCAAAATAAAAGTCAACTCACGTGTGTCCAGTGAAATGCTATTAATGTTTAGCCAGTGAAATGCTTTTACTGTGAAGCCGTAGCCTTAATGCTCCTTTTGTTGAACAGTAACTTAACCGCTGCGCGCTGAACTATGGATAGTGTTTTTTAATGTAGAGAGAGCCGTGTCCCTGCCCTGGCATAGAAGCTACACACGTTTATTTGGCTAGAAAAACCGGCAGAGCACAAATCTTTCCCCAGACAAAGTGGCCGGCGGTCTCAATAACTTACTAATCGCTTAGACTAAATTGGCGAGCGTTAGGCTATATTTTAGCCCTGCACGTCACTCTCCGCTGATCACAGTGATGGTGCCGTGGAGACACCGTTCATGTTGTCTTCTAACTTTATAACTCGCTTGTGATGTGGATATTTTGACAGCAAGTTATAGACTACGCATGTGTGAGGGTGGAGCCGTGACGTCAGCGTTATCAGGGGAAATGGTTTCGGTGTTTACAGGAAACCAAAACCGTTAAGTTTTCCAAAAAATCCTCCCTGGGAGGTGATCTCAAAAACCTGCGGTTTCATGCCTGCGTTTGCTGTTTTCCTGTAAATGATATAGTGCAAACGCGGGAATTTTTCCGCGTTTGCACCGTTTCGTGTTGTCGTGTAAAGTGCCCCTTAGTCCCAACTCCTACTAGTCATTCAAGATTATGTTACAATTGTAAGTGGGCTTGAGCCATAAGAAAAATAATTACGTTTAATGGTTATCTCCACATGTTAAAGCAAATTAATACCAATCAAAAAAAATGCCGGAAAACAGAAAGCGATGTGCAAGAACATTTAAAAAAAAAAAGTATGAAAACATTTATCAGTGATTCTTGAGAGCGGGACAAAAGACCGTCTTGCAATAGTAACTGCTGTTATGTTTGTTATGTTAAATATTCAAAATTGTAGATGTTATTAGGGATTAAGAATAGAATGTCTGGAGCACAATTATCTCCTTAAATTTAATTGTATCATTATTATGTCAAATACATGACACTTGTTATCTTCTCACGACGTCCAAAACAGTGTGTCCACAGAGAAGGGTTCAATCATTCATATGCAATAAAACCAAATTTAATGATTAAAAATAGCTTTTTTTCACCAAAAGCAACACTAAATAATCTCGCATATCAATAAAAACTGTTTTTCTACAACACATTCATGTTTTATAAGGTTTCTAGGTGTCCCCACTTTTTGTCAACACTGTTAGAAAATGCATTGAAATGTAATAAAATCAGGCAAAATAAGGGGCAGCTGTCACTATGAAGGACCTCTTGTCACATTCTACCTCTGCAGAGTACATTAGAGTCAGACAGGCTCTGATAAGTGTTGTAGTTTTAGAATATTTTACATTCCAAATCTTGAATGTACTGCGTCACAACCATGATATGTCAACACAGACTTACAATTTCTGAAGAAGTTATTTGAAATGTTTCAATCATTTTATTTTCCTTTAGTTGTTCATTCTAGCACCTAACATCAACAGAAAAACCAAATGGCTACTAGAAAAAAATCCATTTGTTTGTTTAAGAAACGTTAAATATGTCAACACCGTCAGATGTCAACTCTCAACCCTGTGGTGACAGGCCAATGACAGAGTTGACATTCAATGTGAATGCATCATATTTGGATGGTTTTCAAATTATTAAAATTAAATATAGAAATAGGGTTTAAGTTTTCTAATACTGTATTTATGGAAACTCTCGCAATCTTGTTTTGTCATGAATGATTCTTAAAAAAGTACAGGATGATATACAAAATGAGGCGATTTTTTGACAATATTGCATAATGATATTTCATAGTTGTTGAGGAATGGTTGGTCATATGTGAAAATCTAACCAGTCACCTAACATGAGAAAGTATTTTGAAATTTGAAACATCTTGATTGCTGTTAAAGTAATAATTCTATCACACAGTTCAACTAAGGGGCACTTTACACTGTGAAAACGTGACAGTTTTCCAGTTTTTGGTTTAAAAAAAAACCCCGTTCAGACAAAATTTATCTGACATCTTCACCCGTGCACATGTTTTCAGAGGAAACGGGCCGAAATCGCTGTAGTAGCAGTGCAGCAGCCATGCCAAGCCAATAGTCAGCGGTGACACAGCCTAGTAGATAGCTCTTCCGGTACAATTTGATGCATAAAACCTTACTGTAACCGAAAATTAATGCCACTAACGTTCATAAAGCGGTTGGTGTAAGGTTGGGGTTACAAATATTGTAAAAGACAAGCTTTCTGTCCTCTTATTTCACCGCATTGAACTCGTAAAAACAGAAGACTTGCTGATAGTGAAGGGGCTTCGTGAGCGGATACCTTCCTGTTAGGCGTACTTCAAAATAAAAGTCAACTCACGTGTGTCCAGTGAAATGCTATTAATGTTTAGCCAGCGAAATGCTTTTACTGTGAAGCCGTAGCCTTAATGCTCTTTTTGTTGAACAGTAACTTAACCGCTGCGCGCTGAACTATGGATAGTGCTTTTTAATGTAGAGAGAGCCGTGTCCCTGCCCTGGCATAGAAGCTACACACGTTTATTTGGCTAGAAAAACCGGCAGAGCACAAATCTTTCCCCAGACAAAGTGGCCGGCGGTCTCAATAACTTACTAATCGCTTAGACTAAATTGGCGAGTGTTAGGCTATATTTTAGCCCTGCACGTCACTCTCCGCTGATCACAGTGATGGTGCCGTGGAGACACCGTTCATGTTGTCTTCTAACTTTATAACTCGCTTGTGTTGTGGATATTTTGACAGCAAGTTATAGACTACGCATGTGTGAGGGTGGAGCCGTGACGTCAGCGTTATCAGGGGAAATGGTTTCGGTGTTTACAGGAAACCAAAACCGTTAAGTTTTCCAAAAAATCCTCCCTGGGAGGTGATCTCAAAAACCTGCGGTTTCATGCCTGCGTTTGCTGTTTTCCTGTAAATGATATAGTGCAAACGCGGGAATTTTTCCGCGTTTGCACCGTTTCGTGTTGTCGTGTAAAGTGCCCCTAAAGAACATAGAGGAAAATCAATATAAAAAACGTATATTCATATTAATTTTGAAAATATTTTTTGTGGCCTCTGTCAGTCTTGGTGAATATTTGTGATCATTATACATCTCATGGGTCTAGCATAAATTGAGGGAAAATGTATTTGTGTTTTTGGTGTCTGACGGTGTTGACACAAAATAAGGAAGGGAGGTTGTGTCAAACACAGGGTTTGTATTTTTTCAACATTGCACCCGTTTTGTCCCAGTTCTCAAGAATCACTGTTATGTGTTGAGGGTTCCTATTTATGACCTTCCGAAATGATAGCCGGAAAGTAGCAATTTGGGGGAAAAAACAGTATAAAACTGTCAAGAAGATTTCTCATTCTCATCTGGCAGCCATCGCACCTTACAGCTCCGCCGGGTCACCTCCTGTGACATCACATCCTGGTGCCAGGCTCACAGTGCCCCTTGACAGCGCTGTAAAATAAGGTTTACGAGAGGCTCTCTGGGTAACCTATGGAGATGAAATACCTCACTTTTTTTAACCCTGCCCTTTTACACCACGAAAATATCTCCCCTTGCTTTGCCCTTGTGACTGCCCTCTCCACCCGGCTGAATTTCATTTTCATGTTTTTCCAAATCAATGCCTATGTGTTATTTTGTCAATTTCCCTTCAAACCACAGCAAGAGACTCTCTGCTCTCAGAGGCCACATATCTAAAATCATTACCTGATCACTACCAAACCACAAACCGAGCTATTTGCCGGGGAATGCCTATGTGTGTACTCTCACAGATGAGTAAGGCAAAGAGCTCAAAACACAGCAGTAAGATGTTGCTATCTAGGGGGCTTTTCAAGGATTAACTTGCAACAGATTCAACCTGAAATCTAGACCAGAGTGGTATACTTCTCTTCAGAGGTGGGCAGAGTAGCCAAAAAATGTACTCAAGTAAAAGTAAGTTACTTTAAGATTATAATTACTCAAGTAGAAGTAAAAGTACTCATAAAAATTATTACTCGAGTAAGAGTAAAAAAGTATGCAGTGAAAAGACTACTCAAGTACTCAAGAGTACAAGTAGGCCTACTGAATTACTCCAGATTTATTTTTGAAATATACAGAGCAACACAAACGGTACAGAATAGACACGAACATAATATAAAACAGCAATGTTCAAATAAAGATATGTTAAATAACATAATTCTAAATAAAACAAATAAATCAAATGAATAACTCTTGAACTCAAACAATAATAAATTAATTATCTGCCAAATTAAATACATCACCCTTCAAATAAAATGATAATAAATTAGGCTTGTCCAAAATTATATTAATTAAAACCAATACACTTAGCCTATAACACTGTTATATATAACAATAACAATGGTTTTGCACATACACATTTTAAAACAAATTCCTACAATATGTCACTGGCCCTGAGAAAATTATCTAGGTTGTGTTTAGCCCCAAAAATATACAACACAAAATTAAACTTCGTTACACATTAAAACCTGCTGGCACACTCACTTAACGTATAGTGGCTGAACAAAGAGACCACTCTCAGGGTGTATTCACACATGCCGTATTTAGTTCGGTTGAAACGAACTCAGATGCACTTCTGCCTTCGGTGCGCATCTTTCAGGCAGGTGTGAATACAGCAATCGCACTCGGGGGCGGACCAAACAAACGCTCCGAGACCCAGCTGAAGAGGTAGTCTCGATGCGTTTCCAAACGCACTCTGCTGCAGTTCGTTTGTGGTGTGAATTTGTCCGGACTCGATCCGACCCAAATGCAGGAGGCACTGTGCCTTTTCTTTCCTTTCTTTTTTATTAAATAGCCGTCAGCTTCACATTATGGGAAAGTGCTGTTGTCGCCATTGTTAGGACGATAAGTTGTGGTTTGACCGGGAGCCCAGAACAATATAGTAGGCTACATTTGATCGAGAGGACGCGTAAAAATGCTGAATGTGTTCAGCGATCAGATGA
Organism: Hyperoplus immaculatus; assembly: GCA_949357725.1. Taxonomy (NCBI): domain Eukaryota; kingdom Metazoa; phylum Chordata; class Actinopteri; order Uranoscopiformes; family Ammodytidae; genus Hyperoplus; species Hyperoplus immaculatus. The sequence goes on from OX442369.1 coordinate 8,886,085, forward strand.
AGGAGAGGGGAGCATCTCCCGCACAGTGCCAACAGGTTCACACTGCGCTTTGCATGAAGTGTGTGTTTTTATTTTGCTTCCCATATAGGCCTACGGGACCGTCAATAGGCTACTATCCCCGTGTCAGTTTGGAGCTGAACTGCGCCGACCCAGCTGATACACAGTTTAATCAGCTGAGTGTCAGCTTGAGCCTATTCTTCTCGCGTGACGCGCGTCCAGCACCAAAAATACAGTAAAAATTATGTTTCATATCGTAGGCTACAAGCCACATAACGTGGCATTGACATAGGGCTACATATTATCACCATATGAAACAACAATAATTTGATGTTTTTCCTCTTTATTTATAGGTTAGATGTAGGCCCTTTTATTATTTTTAACCCCATATTATATCAATGATATATATTTCGCAGTTTTAACTTCGTGCTTCCTGTTTCTCTCCACCCCAGAATGTCTGTCCAATGAATGAATGACCTCAGATCACGTGTGGTTTTGCTTCGTAATGCTGGTTCACTTGCAAAAGGGGCAATATGAAAGTGGACCACACCAAACAAAAAAAATCAAACCTCTATTTGGTCTGGACCAAAGCAAGTGAACTAGCGGACTTTCCAAGTGTGAATACACCCTCAGACTCTCACACAGCCAGACTGGGGCATGCGAAGTGAGTAGGCTACATGGAGAACAGGACATGTGTCAAAGAAGAACCGTTTCTCTGTAATTGCAAGTGTGTGGGAGTCTGTGTTATATGCGTTTAACCGACATGGCACGGCCACGGACACAACATCGGTGCGGAACCGCAGCCTTTAAAAAAGTCCGAGCCCATGGTTGAGCCCATGGTTGAGCCCTATGACAACATGACAACACTTGTCATGTGACTGAAGTGGCTGCATTTGATTGGCAAGCTTTTGCAATGTGGTTTTTATTGGTTGAAATAGTGACGTGATAGAGATGTTGGCTGAAGACGTACCCGGGAGAGAAATCATGAGAGAAATAGCTCTCGCATGTAGCCTAATAAATAAAAAATATAAAAAAATAAGGTAACGACCGTCACGTAGCCAAATGGAACGGCGTAAAAGTACCGTTCTTTCTTCAAATATTTACTCAAGTAAAAGTAAAAGTATGTTGCAATAAAACTACTCCTAAAATTACAATTTATTCAAAAAGTTACTCAAGTATTTGTAACGGAGTAAATGTAGCGCGTTACGACCCACCTCTGCTTCTCTTGTCATGAGAATGATGTGTACCTGCTACTAAAGTTAGAGGACAAGTGTCACCTTTGAATCACCGACTTTCCAAGCTGCTGTGAAGGTGGAGGTGGAGCAGTTTGCCGTCTTGTGGTAAATGTCTCTGGTTGAGGCTACAGCCCAGGCCGTAACACTCTAATTGCTTTTTCTGCCGGCGCTGGCTGGATGGAACACACCATGTGACACTTTCTCTCGTTCTTCCTCCTCTCCTTCCCCCCCCCAACTCTCTCCACCCCCCCTGCCCGAGGCTCCTACTCATATGATTCAGCTTACACAGGAGGAACGCGGATGGCCACATGCGCACGTTTGCATCAGCAGACACTGATCAACGTATCACTCTAAGCCTGTCAGTAGTTTTTCAGTCAGTGCTCTTGGAATCCCTAAAATTGTTCTTCAATATTAGTCCCCACTCAGGAGCCCTCAACTGATGAGGGCAGGATCCGTTAATGATTCTCTAATGTTTTCTTTAGACAGAGTGTAGGTTTTTTATTAGGAAAAAACATTTCCCTCGCTCTGGCATTGACCGATATAACCCTAGTTCATTATGCTGAAAACGGATACTTAAATGTTGCAGCAGAGGTACAGTATACCGCAGTGGAGTTTTCTTTTAATTAACACAGTTGTTTAACACAATGGTGGTTATTCATTCCTTACATCTCTAGCTATACTTTCTATAGCGGTTATATAATATTAAGGTTAATGAGCAGATGCTTCACTCATGCGGCCGAACACAAAACATCCCTCATCCTAGCCCACGGTCAATGTCTTCAATCAAGTCTCTCTCTCTCTCTCTCTCTCTCTCTCTCTCTCTCTCTCTCTCTCTCTCTCTCTCTCTCTCTCTCTCTCTCTCTCTCTCTCTCTCTCTCTCTCTCTCTCTCTCTCTCTCTCTCTCTCTCTCTCTCGTTACTCTGAAAGCAGCTGAGCACTTAACCAAGCGATGTATTATTTACACATGTAGTCCGGGAGGGCATTATGTGTGCACGTGGGAGGGAAGAGAAGACGTGAGAAAAAGTGAGTAATGAATATTAAATACAGACTGAGGAGTGTGTCGACTGGGTTCATTGTTAACAGCTTGAGTGCAGGGACTTAAGAGACAACTCTTAGGATCACATTTTCAGTGGAACACAAATTTGCCATTGAGACTTTCTTATAATTAGCACAGACATTGTTATTAGCATACAAGTGGTAGTCTACTTACAGATTTCTTGCAGTGTTCTTTGAGGGCTTGTATCATGTATACAGCTTTTAAAGTAATAGTGAAGATGGATAGTGAGTGGACTGTTTTTTTTCTTGAAATCATTGCAATACTAAAGTGGCTTTTACTTCTTGAACACTTTACTGCTTCATCTCTATAGATGCCAAAGACACCCCTGACCTTTAAGAGTGAAAGTGGCTGTGAGAAAATGCCATGTCATTGGAACAGCCATCTGTCTGATCTGATAAAGAACCAATCATTTCCATGCATTGTGCTTTACCTAAAGACCTTGAATTATTATGCAGAGGTTACTATATTGAATTAAATTGAACTGAGATGCATATATGTGACAAGATAATTTGATTATGTAAAAAATATGAAGGGAATAAAAACCACATAATGATAAGAGGCACGTAGTGATACAATTAGTCAGGGTAATGTATAAAAGTTATGCTAATTAGTACATTAATGTACCCAATGAGATTGGTTTATATGTAAAGATGTCTATACTGTATAACACCACATGTATGCATTAAAATTAAACCATAATTATGACATATTAATATGAAATCTGTTTCCAAATACCATTGAATTATTTTAGTCTTAAAACATTGTACTCCATGTTAAAAATGTATTTGAATTACTGTGTTCACTAAAACGTGTCAACACGAACACAAAAGGACACAGTCTCCACAATAATAACCTATGTCCCATGTAGTCAAGGTGGAGAACATAATATTAGCAGGACACTATTTAGAGGGGCAACAGATAGTAGAAAGTCATGGGCAGAGTTATGCATTTCTGCTCCATAAACCCTGAAGGTGAAGTCTAATAAAGCCTCGGTGCTCAGTGGTTATGGGAAGTCCTGTGTAAGTTTTATTATGATGCCTGAGTTGAGGGTCAATGCGTTTTGTTACCTGTGGATCTGGCCGTTCTTGTGGAGGTACTCCAGGCCATCAAGCACGTCTTTTAGCACTGTGGCTATGCTGGCCTCGTCCAGGACGCCTGTCTTGTGTTCGCCTCGCGAGATGATATGCTTGATCACGTCCAACACGGAGCCTGGAAAATAACCAAGATCACAGGTTTGATAAAATAGCTAACAATGTGTCAGGTTTTTTTGAAAACTACAATTGTGATTGTCAACATCCAGCAGCTCTTCAAAAAAATGCCTGGGTAAATAAATATTTAATTTCTGGTCTTAACTGATGCTGCATCAATGAGAAAGTCACCTCAAGCTAGCCTGTACTATTTGTTAAGCCTTCTCTAAACCAAACCTTATTTATGAAAACAAACACTTCCTGGTGGATTGGCAGACATTCTGTCAAGATAACTTTTTGTATTATCTTATATTGTTTGGATAAATTAGATTCTGGGTACACAAAGACCTTTCTTCCAGTTCCAGTAAGGATTTTATTGAAAGGGGAAAAAATGATTTAGCTGTGTTAAAACAAAATCCTGTAACCATAAACATCACCATGACCTTTTAATTTGGCCATGGCAAAACAAACGGATGGTGGAGACTGAAAAATCAGAACATTGATTACCATGCATTCTTTAAAGGGTAAACCCGCCCTTCAATATAATTTATGTTGTGGAAGCTGATTTTAGGAAGTATCTACAAAGCCAGTATCTTTACTGTAAACACAGCTATTCAGTGACTAAGCAGCAGTAATACTTAAATTAACTATGTCATTTGTGAACACTTTTTGGACTTGGTTGAATTACTTTAAATTAGATTGACTTTGTCAGTTCGCAGGATTTTTCCTGTTTGAGGTTTTCAATCCAAATGAGTTTAATTTGGATGTTGAGCTCACAGCTGGCAATCAGACAATGTGACTGTAGCCATGGTGATTTCAACTGCCCAGAGTCATTTCATTATTCGCTGTAGGTAGAGCAGCTCCAGGATTTTTATTCTCCATGACATCCTGCTGCAGTTCACACTTTACATTTACACATAGCTCTACAATACCATACTATATATGAATTATATTTAACGGTGAATTGTCCTTCAATCCATTTTGAAATGGCCAAAGACCTGCATGAAAGATAAGTGTGCATGTTAACATTTAAAGTTATAAGTCAAACTGCTGCTTTGCTTTAGGCTGACTGAAGCTTAATTTTATAATAATTTATGTCTCCCTTAGCCTGGCTCCTGCTGAATAAAAGGAGCATTCTGGATGAAGAGTCAGAATAAAGACCAATTCTCCTGTAAAGAAGTTCGGTATTTGCATGCGGTATGACAGAAAATTGGCCGACACTGGTTAATGGGGACAAAGCAGAGAAGAAAAAAGGACTCCACTTGCCTGACAAGCTGCATTATGCTGCAGTGATACACAAACATCCCACTGCCACACATCTGTCCCTCCCTCTCTTGCTCACATTAACAGACAGACAGACAGACAGACAGACAGACAGACAGACAGACAGAGCTGGAGATGGCCTTTTTCAAGCTCCAAAAACACTGTCCGTAAAACATTTGTGCCAGGATTCGGGTGCAAAAGATATCTATTGGCTAAATCATTTCGGGATGTCCTCGCCTGCAGCGCTTAATCGAGCACTGCATTACAGGAGCCGACAATGACAGGCCAGCAGAGACTAGACAGTGTTATTGCAAAGAGTCTAAGACACAGTGAGCCAGAGTAGGGAGAGAGAGAGAGAGAGTGAGGGAGAAACGATGGGTTCAACGGGTTCCTTCGTGCAGTGAGGCTGCGCTAAAAAAATGTATCCACCAGCAGTGAGGAAAAGAGACAAACTGGCTCAAAGAGAAGAGAGGGCTGATGAAGAAAGGCGGGAAAAGCAGCTGAGATGAGGGTCTGAGTGTGTGCTATTATGGGTGTATATGTGAATGAGTGAATTGTCAAGAAGCAAAAGGAGAGTGTAAGATGAATTCAGCCTTGTGTCTCTGAGTCTGACATGACAGCTCTTTGAAGCTCATTAAGAACAGGCAGCCTGTTCGACATTCTTTTCTCTCCTCCGTTCTCCCTCCTTTCTCAATGTTTCCGCGCTCACTCTGATGTTCATTTCTTTGTCTGAAATGGCTGGAAGGAGGAGAGGATGGGAGAATAAGTGAAAGGTGACAGTGAGGAAGGCGATGAAGGAAGAGAGTGATAGTGAATAGTCACGTCATGACGAGATGCAGGAGCTTATCCTTGCTCACTCGACTGCACTTCTTTACGAGAGTCACATATGTAGAAAGATACTAATAACTGTATGTAAGTATTAAGCTACCAGCCGACAAAGTACCTTGACATGAAGCCTTAAAACAAGAAGTAACAGGTAAAAAAGCTAACAAGCAATAACAAAATCTGTCAACCAACTACTCTAAATGTCAAAAATTCACAAATTGTATCAATAAATGTCCTTTTTGAAATTAGTTTTTTGTAGAAATCTCAACAAATTGAGATACAACATGATAATTAATGAGTTTTCTTTCTTTCTTTTTTTTAAACGTAGGTGTTTCCATGACATTAGAGGTTTACAGTATCTCACAAAAGTGAGTACACCCCTCAAATTTCTTCAAATATTTAATTATATCTTTCCATGGGACAACACTGAATAAATAACACTTTGATACAATGTAAAGTAGTCAGTGTACAGCTTGTATAGCAGTGTAAATTTACTGTCCCCTCAAAATAACTCGACACACAGCCATTAATGTCTAACCTGCTGGCAACAAAAGTGAGTACACACCTAAGAATGTGTTTCCAAATTGGGCCCAAAGTGTCAATATTTTGTGTGACCACCATTATTTCCCCGCACTGCCTTAACCCTCTTGGGCATGTAATTCACCAGAGCTTCAGAGGTTGCCACTGGAACCCTCTTCCACCCATTCATGACAGCATCACGGAACTGGTGGATATTAGAGACCTTGCGCTCCTCCACCTTCCATTTGAGGATGCCCCAAAGATGCTCAATAGGGTTTAAGTCTGAAGACATGCTTGGCCAGGCCATAACCTTTACCCTCAGCTTTTTTTTAGCAAGCCACTGGTCGTCTTGGAGGTGTGTTTGGGGTCGTTATCATGTTGCAATACTGCCCTGCGGCCCAGTTTACGAAGGTTGAGTGCACATGCTCAGCGTCATACCCAGAGGTTGGCTTTGGAAAATAGACCTATGAATACTGCCAGCATTGCTGCAGGTCTTGAAGGGGTGGGGGGGTCAGCCTGTTAGTGCTCAAACCATACGCCACACACTGCATCATACTGGTCTGCATGGCTGTTGTCCCAGAAGAAAGCCTATTCTAAAGATGATGCACAAGAAACCCCACAAAAAGTTTGCTGAAGACAAGCAGACTACGGACATGGATTACTGCAACCATGTCCTGTGGTCTGATGAGACCAAGATACATTTATTTGGTTCAGATGGTGTTAAGAGTGTGGGGCGGCAGTACAAAGACAAGTGTGTCTTGCCTATAGTCAAGCATGGTGGTTGGAGTGTCATGGTCTGGGGATGCATGAGTGCTGCCAGCACTGGGGATCTACAGTTCATTGAATTCTAACATGTACTGTGACATACTGAAGCAGAGCATGATCCCCTCCCTTCATAAACTGGGCCGCAGGGCAGTACTGCAACATGATAACGACCCCAAACACACCTCAAAGAAGACCACTGTCTTGCTAAAGAAGCTGAGGGTAAAGGAATGGGAGATGGAGGAGCGCAGGGTCTCTAATATCCACTAGCTCCTTGATGTCGTCATGAATGGGTGGAAGAGGATTCCAGTGGCAATCTGTGAAGCTCTGGTGAACTACATGCCCAAGAAGGTTAAGGCAGTGCTGGAAAATGATGATGGCAACACAAAATATTGACACTTTGGGCCCAATTTGGACATTTTCACTTAGGGGTGTACTCACTTTTGTTGCCAGCAGTTTAGACATTAATGGCTGTGTGTCGAGTTATTTTAAGGGGACAGTAAATTTACACTGTTATACAAGCTGTACACTGACTACTTAACATTGTATCAAAGTGTCATTTATTCAGTGTTGTTCCATGGAAAGATATAATGAAATATTTGAAGAAATGTGAGGGGTGTACTCACTTTTGTGAGATACTGTATCTTCTCATCGAACACTCCGCAAGGAGGACACACATTGAGGTATTTCCAAGAATATAAAACTTGATTCCTTTGATTAAAAGAAAATTATACAAATAGTGTATCCTAAACACTTTTCTAGATCATAGATTGACAGGTCTCCTTTAGGCTGAGGTGGCACTCTCTGTGAGGAGAAAATTGTGCACAACTGCATGATTAAGCTTTGGAGGATCACTAAATGTCAGCCTTGTCAGCCACTTTCACATTCATCTGTTTGAAGTCTTCATAGCTCTTTAGGTTGTTTAAACACGCTGACAGTGACAGACAGCCTAACCATCTAAAAAAGGTTAATTTTTTTGTGGGAATGGCTTTCAAGACAAATGTCACCTGTTACCTATCCAAGCCCCCAGAGGAAGACTTTGTACAAATCACTGCGAATAAATTAGGTCCTTGACATTGAAGTGCACTGGAAGAGAGCATTAGCCTGGAAATCCAGACCCTGATATCTTGAACGATAGAGGGTCTGGCCACGATATAGTAATTTCCAACTCAAGGGGCGGCTCCTACTCGTGCATTTCAAATGCCACTGCACGCAGTTGGATAGCACTACAACCAATCAGAGCGATGCACAAGGCGACGTAAGCCCCTTTCGTTTAGCGAACAGCTGTTAAACTGTTAAATTAAACGTTTGCCGTTGTCGGTCGGCAAAATAGAACATTCCACTTACTTGCTAATGAAATATTTGAGTGCCGTCTTCCAAATCGTTAAGGGTCGAGGCCAAAGCAGTGTCAAACTCACACAACATATCCGCAGCCATCTTTAATGTTTACTATCACGGCTTCGACGTCGCATGCACGTCACTGTCGTCATCCGGTTACGTCCTCCCCAGAGTACCATATAAGGGGCTCTGGTGCGCCCATATTAGATAGAACCAATTGAAACCATAGCCAGATTTCTGGCTTTCTTGATAAAGCTTCAACGGAGCGTGTCCAGACCAACCCAACACGCGCAGCAAATTTAATTTGCCAGCGCCTAGTGGCAGGTCTGGGAATGCCAGGCTAAGAGAGCATGCAAAAACTCAGGAAACTGTCAAAGCATAACTTATGGCGCTTTTCCACCGCATGGTATCAGCTCGACTCGACTCGACTCGACTCGACTCGCATTTTTGGCTTTTCCACCGCAATTTCATGGTACCTGGTACCACGTAGCGGCTGCTTTTTTGGTATCGCCTCGCTCTAGGGCAGGGGTGGCCAACCAGTCAGAGACTAAGAGCCACATTTTTTACTGTGTTACTGCAAAGAGCCACATCGTACACACGGGTACACATGAACATCCCCCCATCCCTTCCTCACACACACACACACACACACACACACACACACACACACACACACACACACAGAGACCTCTGCTCAGTCAGATTTACTGTTAATGTCACAACCAAAATGATAATGCAGTAACGGCCTTAACTATGTTTCACCCGTTTCAGTTGAATTTTGTATTATTATTATTTTTTAAATAAATAATGCTCGTGCATGCTACCAGGCCCAGGGGCACAAGGGCTCAAGGGGGCCCTAAGCTAAGGTACTGATAACTTTACATGTCTTATAGTCAAAGAGCTCAGTCACTCATGTCAATAAAAGGTTCTAAAAAGGAATAGCCTAAATATAAGGAAATAAATCATCATGGGCCCCTCAACTAGTAGGGGAGAAATACAAAAGCAATTGTAAAGCAACAGCATTATTAGCTCTGTCTCAGGGGCTTCATGAGGGGCCTCTAAGGCCCCCACACATACAGGAATAAACTTTCTATGTGTAAATTCTATACTGTTCATAAAAAGTAGCTATCCACCCTTTATCTGTTGAAATGGGTCTCTCCATCATATAACATGGGTCTGCAGACCAATCTACTGTTTTTGCAGTTGCAGAGTAAAGGATGCTGCCTGCTTAAGAAAAATCAGAAAAATAATGTTCCTTCTGCAGCTCAAGATTTGATTTAGCCTCTAAATTTTCCTCTCTAAGTGCATCACATTGATGCATTTTACTTTAAAACGGTACACATTTTCTTCCAGTGTGCAATGCCCCCTGACCTCCCAACAAGGACCAGGGTCCCTCCCACAGTGTCCCAAAATCATCTGGGAAACACTGACTTTCTTAATATGTTTTTGCCAATAATTGTATGTATCTGTGCGGAAAAGTCAGTGTAACTGACTGGATAGGTAGGAGTGGGGGGGCCCTTTAAGAGTCTTGGTCCAGGGGCCTATTATCTCATAATCCGTCAAAGAACCAACTGGATTCCACAATCTTTTTAATTTTCGTATTATTTATTAAAAAAAAAAAAAAAAAACGGGGGGCCCCACACTAGGACTTGAAACGGGCCCCCAGATCGTTAAGGTCGCCCCTGTGATAATGACAGAACTGGACTCCTACAGTACTAAGACGACAGGCCAGTCATTTTCAACAATGAACATCGTGTGCACTGCCTCACACACAAACTCTCAGTTCAACCAAGTCCACAAACAAAAATATAACAATTTACAATAGCGTTTTTGTCTTACTATGCATGTTGCTTAGTGGGACTTACTTTTAGCATGGAGAGAGCTGAAGTGGCGCTGAAGATTTGAAGCCTTGAAATGCGCTACTGACGCCTGGCATATAGGCAGAATGGCTTGGTATAACGTTCAACAAAAAATATAAACTCTCCCACTCTGTTTCGGAGCGAACTTGACACAAATTGTTTACTCACGGAAAACCTCCCTCCAAGCTGAGCGGGCAGTTTTAGGTTGCGTCCACACCAAACGTTTGCGAACGTTATGTTGCGTCCTCAATTAAACATTTGCGAACAGGCATACACATACACATTAACAAAATAAAAAATGAAATAATAAACAACATGTAAAACGAACGTAAGAGCCGCATGAAACGTTTGCGAACATGCACACACATAGGCCCACACAAAAAAAAAGTAAAAAAAAAAAAATAATAATTATAATCACAAAATTTGATATGAACTGAAGAGCCGCACGAAGCAAGGCAAAGAGCCGCATGCGGCTCGCGAGCCGCGGGTTGGCCACCCCTGCTCTAGGGTCCAAGCGAGCTGAGCCGATGCTAAAAGGTGACGTCGGCAGACGGCCGGCCACTGATTGGCCAGAGACTATTGTCTGGCCAATCAGTGGCCAGAGACTACCGGCTTCATTCTGTTGTTTATTCTCCCCAACTCTCCGGGACTTTTGAGTGTATTTACGCCGCGTGCAGCCTTCTCTGGCTCTCTTTCATTTGATTTGCATCACAGATCCGAATTTATTTTCCATATATTCGCTAAGCTCACCCAGTGTTGGTTGTTGGGGAAGTTACTTACATACGAGAGGAGACATGTAGGGCAGCTAGCAGCTAGGCTAAATAGTAGCCAGCTGGGACAGACATGATAGCGAGCGATTACATTACAAGCCTCGGACTGAACTGATTACCTCAATAAAATATTCAGGCTGAGACACGGCTTGCATTTGAAAACACGTATCCTGAAACAAGCACTAAACAGTCAACCTTATCATGCCCGTGTTTACGTGCATAGGGATGTACGTGACGCATCCCTACAGCTGACTGTGTGGCAGAGTCACACATCGGGACAACAACCATCCCTTTTAATGGCCCGTAGCAATATTCTTCTACTTCTTTTAGCAAACAGATACAAGGGGGGTATTTCTTAAACATTTTTCATCCGTGTTTTGGCGGTTGGTTCAGTTAATAGTGCAACAACTGCTCGTAATTTCTGCTTTGCTACTTTGCTCCGGAGTAGGCTTTCAGCCCCTTACGACGACCCCGCCCACGTTCAGCAGGTACTATTTGCGGTGGAAAACGACCCGTGCTGCTACCAAACCAAGTTGAGTCGAGTCGAGTTGAGTCGAGTCGAGCTACATGTGCGGTGGAAAAGCGCCATTACATGCTGGATAAGCCAAATCTCTTTCAGGATTTCAACAGATAAATGTAAAAGTGTAAAAGGACTTTAAAATAACTCTACATCTAATCTAATCCAGCTACATCGTTCTTTGGAGAAGAAGGTTTGAGACTGTGGGAGAGGGTGAGAGACTTAAAGTAGGCAGGAGGGAGAGGGAAAAGTGGACCACAGAGATAAGAGGTAGTGCTAAAAGCCAGGCCTATGGGGAGTGTCAAGCAACGTTGGAAGACCAGGTGAGGGGCTATGGAGAGGCATACAGTATCTCACAAAAGTGAGTACACCCCTCACATTTCTTCAAATATTTGCATGGGACAACACTGAATAAATGGCACTTTGTTACAATGTAAAGTAGTCAGTGTACAGCTTATATAACAGTGTAAATTTACTGTCCCCTCCAAATATCTCAAAACACAGCCATTAATGTCTAAAGTGTTGGCAACAAATGTGAGTACACACCTAAGTGAAAATGTCCAAATTGGGCCCAAAGTGTCAATATTTTGTGTGGCCACCATTATTTTCCAGCACTGCATTAGCCGTCTTGGGCATGGAGTTAACCAGAGCTTCACAAGTTGCCACTGGAAAAGACGACATCACGGAGCTGGTGGATAATAGAGATCTTGCGCTACTCCACTTGGTCTCATCAGACCACAGAGATGGTTCCAGTGATCCATGTCCTTAGTCGGCTTGTCTTCAGCAAACTGTTTGCGGGCTTTCTTGGCATCATCTTTAGAATAGGTTTCCTTCTGGGACAACAGCCATGCAGACCAGTATGATGCAGTGTGAGGCGTATGGTCTGAGCACTGACAGGTTGACCCCCCACCCCTTCAAGCCCTGCAGCAATGCTGGCAGCACTCATTCGGCTATTTTCAAAAGCCAACCACTGGATATGACGCCGAGCACGTGTACTCAACCTTTGTAAACTGGGCTGCTGGGCAGTATTCCAACATGTCCCCATCAAAGCTCCCCATCAGCATTTTGGCAGCAGTTGAGGGCCTCATCATGAGGTGACAAATCCATTTTCACCAAACTTGTCTTTTCACATGCTAAACTCAAACATTCAATTTAACAATCTGCCTTCAGGATGATTCCATTCCGGGTGGCATTCGATTGAGCTCGGCACCAGTGACTGTAGGTTTGAGGAAGGCAGCACACAAATCTCCTGGGAACACATTCCTCTGCTTGCCTTGGCATGACTCGTATTCTGTCCCAGTGGGTTTGAGTGGATGTCTCTCTGATGTGACTGACAGGTTATGCGGCACTCTAATGAAACAGTTGATCACATGTCACATTCCGGACAGGAATTTCCTGAAAAGCGCTGCGCCTGCGTACCTACCTCAAAACTCAACTTGACAGGCCTGGCCTTGAAAGGATTTGCTAGAGAGGAGGAAAGACTTGAAGACACGGCTTTATTTTATTTTTTTGAACTCTACTCATTTGAATGAACTCCATATGACATGAAGTATATTTTATTTGTAAGCGACACCAAGAGCAAAAAGTAGAGGATGGCATGTTTGGCATAATGCTGGCTCTTAGATGTATGTCGCTGTAACCAGAGGGGAGTGATGTGTGCCAATGGAATACCAGTGACATGCAGTTTTTTATGGGCCATTTGTCAAGCGAGAATAAATGTCATACAAGTCAAAGTGGCATGTTGGTAAGAATGTGCTTACACTGAAACAAGAGTATGCCAAGCCCCATTGATATCCACCAGTGTCATAGCAGGTTATTAGAACTAAGAAATAAACATATGACAGTGCAGCGGTTCCTTACTGTTTTTGTCTGATGTACAGTGTCCCCACAGCCCTATCAGATGAGCCAAGAACTACCACCTCACTGACACCAACCATCATGCTCCAAATGTATTCATTTAAGTAATTTTTCAAATAGATGTTCTTTAACACTAATGGTCATCATCATCATCATCATCATCTTCAACCGCTTATCCGAAATCGGGTCGCGGGGGCAGCAGCTTGAGCAGGGAACCCCAAACTTCTCTTTCCCGGGCCACATCAACCAGCTCTGACTGGGGGATCCCGAGGCGTTCCCAGGCCAGTGTGGAGATATAATCTCTCCACCTAGTCCTGGGTCTTCCCCGAGGCCTCCTTCCAGCTGGACGCTCCTGGAACACCTCCCTAGGGAGGCGCCCTGGGGGCATCCTTACCAGATGCCCGAACCACCTCAACTGGCTCCTTTCAACGCAAAGGAGTAGCGGCTCTGCCCCGAGTTCCTCACGAATGACTGAGCTTCTCACCCTATCTCTAAGGGAGACGCCAGCCACTCTCCTGAGAAAACCCATTTCGGCCGCTTGTACCCGCGATCTCGTTCTTTCGGTCATTACCCAGCCTTCATGACCATAGGTGAGGGTAGGAACAAAGATCGACCGGTAGATCAAAAGCTTTGCCTTACGACTCAGCTCTCTTTTTGTCACAACAGTGCGGTAAAGCGTATGCAAAACCGCCCCTGCTGCTCCGATTCTCCGGCCAATCTCACGTTCCATTGTTCCCTCACTCGAAAACAAGACCCCGAGGTACTTGAACTCCTTCACTTGGGGTAAGGACTCATTCCCTACCTGTAGTAGACAAACCATCGGTTTCCTGCTGAGCACCATGGCCTCAGATTTAGAGGTGCTGATCCTCATCCCAACCGCTTCACACTCGGCTGCAAACCGATCCAATGAGAGCTGAAGGTCACAGGCCGATGATGCCATCAGAACCACATCATCCGCAAACAGCAGAGATGAGATCTTCAGACCACCAAACTGCAACCCCTCCCCACCACGACTACGCCTTGATATCCTGTCCATGAATATCACAAACAGGATTGGTGATAAAGCGCAGCCCTGGCGGAGGCCAACCCCCACCGGAAACGAGTCCGACTTACTACCGAGAACCCGGACACAGCTCTCGCTTTGAGCGTACAGAGATTGGATGGCCCTGAGAAGAGACACCCTCACCCCATACTCCCGCAGCACCCCCCACAGTATCTCCCGGGGAACCCGGTCATAAGCCTTCTCCAAATCTACAAAACACATGTAGACTGGATGAGCAAACTCCCAAGCTCCCTCTAGGATCCTTGCGAGAGTGAAGAGCTGGTCCGTTGTTCCACGGCCAGGACGGAATCCGCATTGTTCCTCTTCAATCTGAGGTTCGACTATCGGCCGAACCCTCCTTTCCAGCACCTTGGAGTAGACTTTCCCGGGGAGGCTGAGAAGTGTGATACCTCGGTAATTGGCACACACTCTCTGGTCCCCCTTTTTGAAAATAGGAACCACCACCCCGGTCTGCCACTCCTTCGGCACTGTACCCGACTTCCACGCAATGTTGAAGAGGCGTGTCATCCAAGACAGCCCCTCCACACCCATTGCTTTCAGCATTTCTGGACGGATCTCATCAACCCCCGGGGCTTTGCCACTGTGGAGTTGTTTGACTACCTCAGTGACTTCCACCAGGGAAATTGACGATGATCCCCCATCAGCCTCCAGCTCTGCCTCCAACATAGAGGGCGGGTTAATCGGATTCAGGAGTTCCTCAAAGTGCTCCTTCCACCGACCGACCACCTCCTCAGTTGAGGTCAACAGCGTCCCATCCTTACTGTACACAGCTTGGATGGTTCCCCGCTTCCCCCTCCTGAGGTGCCGGACGGTCTTCCAGAAACACCTTGGTGCCGACCGAAAGTCCTTCTCCATGGTTTCTCCGAACTTCTCCCACACCCGCTGCTTTGCCTCTGTCACGGCAGAGGCTGCAGCCCTTCGGGCCTGTCGGTACCTTGCAACTGCCTCAGGAGTCCCCCGTGATAACATATCCCGGAAGCACTCCTTCTTCAGTCGGACGGCTTCCCTGACCACCGAGGTCCACCACGGCGTTCGAGGGTTACCGCCCCTTGAGGCACCTAAGACCTTGAGACCACAGCTGCCTGTCGCGGCTTCAGCAATGGAAGTTTTGAACATCGACCACTCGGGTTCAATGCCCCCAACCTCCACAGGGATGCTCGAAAAGCTCTGCTGGAGGTGCGAATTAAAGATCTCTTGAACAGGGGCCTCCGCCAGACGTTCCCAGTTCACCCGCACTACCCGTTTGGGCTTACCAGGTCTGTCCAGAGTCTTCCCCCACCCTTTGACCCAACTCACAACCAGATGGTGATCAGTTGACAGCTCCGCCCCTCTCTTCACCCGAGTGTCCAAAACATGCGGCCTCAGATCAGATGATACGATCACGAAATCGATCATCGACCTTCGGCCTAGGGTGCTCTGGTACCATGTACACTTATGAGCATCCTTATGTTCGAACATGGTGTTCGTTATAGACAAACCATGACCAGCACAGAAGTCCAACAACAAACGACCGCTCGGGTTCAGATCGGGGGGGCCGTTCCTCCCAATCACGCCTCTCCAGGTGTCTCCATCATTGCCCACGTGCGCGTTAAAGTCTCCCAGCAGAACTATGGAGTCCCCTACCGGAGCCCCATGCAGGACTCCGTTCAGGGTCTCCAAGAAGGCCGGATACTCCGAACTGCTGTTCGGTGCATACGCACAGACAACAGTCAGAGTCTTCCCCCCCACAACCCGGAGGCGTAGGGAGGCGACCCTCTCGTCCACCGGGGTAAACTCTAACGTAGTAGCGCCCAGCCGGGGGCTCGTGAGTATCCCCACACCGGCCCGGCGCCTCACACCTTGGGCAACTCCAGAGAAGAATAGAGTCCAACCCCTGTCCAGAAGTACGGTTCCAGAACCAAGACTGTGCGTGGAGGTCAGCCCCACCAGATCTAATTGGTAGCGCTCCACCTCCCGCACCAGTTCCGGCTCCTTCCCCCACAGCGAGGTGACGTTCCACGTCCCCAAAGCCAGCCTCTGCCGCCCGGGTCTGGTCCGTCGTGGTCCCCGCCCCTTCACTGCCACCCATAAGGCAGCGCACCCGACCCCAGCGGTTCCTCTGACGAGTGGTGGGCCCATCAGTTGTAGAGGGAGTTTGTGCCACGTAGCTTCTTCGGGCTGTGCCCGGCCGGGCCCCGTGGCAGACCCGGCCACCAGACGCTCGCAGGCGGGCCCCCTTTCTGGGCCTGGCTCCAGACGGGGGCCCCGGGCTTCCTCCGGGCAGGGTCACACTTCCTCTTGCTTGATTTTCCATGGGGTCTTTGTGAACCATTCTTAGTCGGGCCCCTCACTTGAGACCACTTTGCCATGGGAGACCCTACCAGGAGCACTAGGCTCCGGACAACACAGCTCTCAGGTTCACAGGGGCACACAAACCTCTCCACCACGGTAAGGTGATGGTTCCCGGTCATGGTCATGTAAACTTGTAATTTCTCACGGTAATGTTTTACCCCGACAAATTGATCCTGAAACTGACATTATTCAGGCTTGGTCTTTTTATTCAGTAGGTTCAGTCAAGTTGGTCTTAATTTTTCTATCAGAGGATAGGTGTTTCAACGATTTATATGCATTACTTTTATAAAATCTATTTTTACTTCTGCTTGTTTGTTATCTAGTTTTCACATATTCATCTAAATCAGTACATAGGGTTTTCTGATGGTGAGCATGATTGATACATACAACAAGGAGGACAAGGCTTTTTAAACCCTAGTTCAAACACGCTGCATACTGTAAATCCTAAATCGCAGATCTTTAAATCACTCAACCCTAATACAAGTATCCCTAGTTGGGAATCACTGTGCTCGTTAATAGTGGTATCTGTTAGTGCAACATGTGAGACGACATACCTTCTAAAAGTGCCATACGCCAGTAGAACGGCAGTGTTTTACAATCTACAGTGATTTGGCAGACGACTAAGCACCCTACAGTGTAGCAACTGTTTAAGGTATGTCTATGTTCAGCGCATCCGGAGCAAAATATTCCAACAAAGATTAAGAACTTTGATCGACTACCACTATGTGGTATAACAACATTCTTCTCCATTAGGCATGAGACCTGTAGGAACGTTCTCAACAAAAACTGTGGTATGAAAACATGTCAGGGCTTTGTTAGATGAACTAACGTGTGAATGTGTATGACTGCTGTATGACTGCTGTATGTTTGAGGTGGTGGTCGGAGTGGTCGGAGGGGCCGTAGGCGCTGAATGGCAGCCACGCTTCCGTCAGTCTGCCCAAGGGCAGCTGTGGCTACTATGGTAGTTTACCACCACCAGTATGACTGTGTGTGAATGAATGGAACCTGGAACCCTGTAAAGCGTCTTTGAGTGCCTTGAAAAGCGCTATAGAAATCCAATCCATTATTATTATTATTATTATTATTATCAAACTGTTGTCAGTCTTTCAACAGTGGAAGACAGCATTTAAAGTCGGATGGTGGACAATTTCTTACGCTCAACCAAGCCAGAGGAGCAGACAGGAGTTTTGCCCTCCCCTCCACTCTGCCCTGTGGAGTGATGGTCTATAAACCTGACCTCATTTGAGGTCTGTCTCCATGGCAGACGTCGCCATGGCCATCATTCAATTACTCTGCACAATAAAACTCAACATCAAGGGCCTCTGTATAAACGGATAAGGGGAATGAGAGAGAGCATCTTAAGTGGTGTCTGCTCCTGCTGTGAGGCTGGCCGCCAGCTCAAGCGTCGCTTGGTGGGCACTGTGAACGCGGGATCAGCTGCAGAGCGGCTGCCAAGCGGCTCATGAGGGAGGCAGGCATGCCACCTGGGCAGTGGGCACTATCCATTACAGTGGGACGCTGTTTACACAGGGGGCATGAGAGGAACAAGGGATGGGGAAACAAGAGTGGAAATGTTTAGTGTGAATGTATCTGTGCTTCTATAATATAGTGTGTGAGACTGAGAGCAGGATTCAGAGAAAAATTAGTGGAATTTTTTCTCTTTTTCTCCATGGTGGCCTCCTCTTCATGCTCCTATCACCAGTTAATTGTAGCGCTGCCACATGGGTGCCATGACATGGCCTGCGAGCTGTTATTACCTCTGCCCTGTCATTAGCTCCTCCACTGTACCGAGTTAAAGCCCGGAAAGTGCTGGAGCTCACACAGGACACAATGAGGATCAGTGCTGTCACATTCCCTACAATCACAGTTAACAACACCGGCAGCATGTTGTCCATCTCTTCCGACTGGCCCTCTTTCATCTCGAGGGGCACTGCCTAACATCCTGGATGGCCCACAATATAACATAAAAGACCAGAGTTATGCTCCAAACCAAATTGTAATGTAAGTGATCACAATGCTTATTGAATCGTGACTTTACAGTGCCGCACTGTTACTTAAACTCAAAAAATGCTCATTTAACCCTTTATTCTTAAAAATCAAAAAAGGAAGCCTTTGGAGACATATGCACTTACCACCGCCGAGCAGCTTCATGACCAGCCAAAGCTCATCCTTTACCACAAACGATGTGTGGTAAGTCACGATGTTGGGGTGGTGGCACTGGCTCATGGCCTGGATCTCTTTCTGTTAGGAGGGAAAGAATGAGAGAGACAGAATATAATTAAAAAACAGAGTTGGACATAACATTTAGATGATCTGATGACAGACCAGCTGTTTATTTGCCATTAACGTGATAGACTGAGCTGGTGTAATCCATTATGACATCATCATTTGGTGGGAATGAATTTGAGGTTTATAAACATTTTTATTTCATAACTTTCATATCCATAAGTCCCACTCCAGAAGCAGCCAGAATACAGATATCTTTAGGCAAGGCAAGGCAAGGCAAGTTTATTTATATAGCACAATTCAAACACAAGGCCATTCAAAGTGCTTTACAGGGGCAAGATTAAAATACATAAAACACATTAGAAGACATTTAAAAGCGAATGAAAAGAAGTAAAACATTTAAATAAAATAAGAAGTACAGGTTAAAATGGAAACAGAAAAGTCTTCAGACTTTTAGACTTTTAGAGATGGTTACAGTCTTGGTGGTAGCGAGAAGAACACACAATATACCTTCCTTGTGTTTTCATCCAAGACAAATAATGCATTGCCTAGTAGCTCACTTTTCTCCTTTAGCTTCCACAAAAGGTATGAGAGAAGCCTGGAGGAAATAAACTGTGAACACAGTGACAATAAATGCCTATTCCTTTGATGCAGCAGTTATTCTTGAAATTTAGTGCAATACTTAAGTTCTTAATGTTGTCATATCGATATAATGCAGGGTCTATGCAGAAGCGAAAAAACTGTTGGTACTCAGCCCTTTATAGAGCTTGAGGCTCTCCGTCAGAGAGACAGTGTGTGTGTGTGTGTGTGTGTGTGTGTGTGTGTGTGTGTGTGTGTGTGTGTGTGTGTGTGTGTGTGTGTGTGTGTGTGTGTGTGTGTGTGTGTGTGTGTGTGTGTGTGTGTGTGTGTGTGTGTGTGTAAAGCATGAGAGCTGAGGTAATGCTGGCACAGAAGTCTAATCCATCACTTCAGCACCAGTCCTAGTCATTTAAAGATAGAAGGCTTCCTAAGAAAAAGTAAATTTAGCTGAGTAGGGGCGACTGACTCAAAGAGCTTTCAGCTTTTGCTGCCATTTCTTCGATTATACATTTAACAAACGCCTGGACCTGTTACTGGAGCTTAACAGTAGTGCACAGTATCTCTGTACTTGTTGCAATGGTTATGCATATAACTGCAAATGAGATATAAGAGTATTAAGGTATAGTAATACAATCAGTCCTGAACCTTTTAAGGATTTCTAAGGTCATGCTCACACCCGTGGTGTGCACCAAATGGGAGTTTGATACATTGTTTCGTTTTGTAGATAGGTTCGGTTTGCGTTCACAAATGCAAAACTCAAACAGACAATACATTGTAAACAAAAGTAGCGTGCACAGAAATGCTGTCAGACAGTTTGGCGAGTAAAAAAGCAAAATGCTTGCAATTTCTACCGTCTCGTACATCACAGATCATTGGCCAGTTAAATTCATGCTTAATGTGGAGTGCATATTGTAAAAGCCAGAATCTATTAAATGTAGTGCTACCTTCCTCTGTCATCATGTTACAATAGTAGCAGACTGTAGCGGAAAGATATCACGCAAAAGACGGCAAAATGATGCGTAAATACTACGATCCCTTTGATAAGTGCGGATGGGCTTCACACCAGCGATTATACGCTCCAGAGTTCACTTGCAAGCAGGCCGAGACCACCTCTTTCAAGCGGAGCAGAGTCCGGACTCTCGGACTGCGTTCAAACCCAACCAAACCAAACGAATCAAGGGCTTAAGAGCTCCATGGTTCGTTGCAACCACACTAAACAAGGCTGGTGAGTATGGACCTAAGAATAATACTGCAAAATGTATTTGAAATTAGTATATTATATCAAACAAATATTGAGTGAATTTGCTTCAAAAAAGGTATTCAAGTGTGCTACAAAGCAAAAGGGGAAAATATTACCATTTATCAAACTGAAAATCCCAATTATTTTGAAACTCAAGTATAGTCTAATCTAGAGCAGACACGATAAAATTAGTCAATCAAGAGGAAATTAATTAGTAACACGACAATGCTTTGACCAAGTAAGCAATTTGAAGAAGTCAGTTTGAGCTTTGGTGAAAATGTTATGGACATTTTCTGATAGATTTTTGAAATACTTTATTTTTGAATTTTCCTTTTTAATGAACATAAACACACAACAGAAAAAGTGAACACACAAGCAAAAGACAAAACAACTAACAACAACTAACATGGCGTACTCTACTTAACGGTTTCTAAGACATTGTTTAAATTAAAAGGTAAATGTTGGACTTCCGGTTATGGCGCGGTGCTGAGCGGTTGTGTTTCGGAACCCCTCCGGTGAATTTTCCCAAAGTGGGCAGCTAGGCAGTCTTAATTAACTCGTTCATTTACCCAAAGTTTCACTAACACAACGACTGCCACAATGGTACCAAAACCACCCAAGCAGACGCAAAAACTTTTGAAGTTTGACGCCACGCTGAGCCCCTCGAAACAAGCTAACGAAGAAGCTAGCAGTGCTAGCGAAGCAGCCTTGGGGACTTGCGTCAGAACTGATTCTAGCGAGATTCTGACTGCAATTCGGGGATTGAAAGATGACTTCGTGGTGAGATTTGATGGTCTCCTAAATGCGATGCAAGGGCTTAAGGCTGACGTGAAAGCGATTACAGTCCGTGTAACGGAGGCTGAGGACAGAATTAGCACCAACCAAGATGACATCACGTCGTTGCTAGCGGACAACACGGCCATGAAAGCTACTATTAAGGAGCTAGCGTTCAAGGTTGACGACCTGGAAAACCGCAGTCGACGGTCCAACCTGCGCCTGGTGGGCATTCCCGAAGGTAGTGAAGGGACTGACATGTGCATGTTTCTTGAGGGTTGGCTACCGAAGGTGCTTGGTGCCGATACTTTTCCTGGGCCCCTGCTAATCGAGCGAGCCCACAGGCTCGGTACAGCTAACGAGGCAAGCATGGCTAACAGAGCTAGACCGCAGCAACCGGCACGGCCCAGGGTGGTGATAATGAAACTACTGAACTACGCGGACAAGACACGAATCATGAGAGCGGCCAGGCTGAAGGGACCCATACTGCTGGACAACCAGAGGATAATGTTTTTTCCCGACGTCTCCGCTGACCTTCTCAGACGCAGGAAAGCCTTCGACCCAGTGAAGAAAGACTTGGCTGCCCTCTCCATCCCGACCCTGCGATACGGAGTCGCTTACCCGGCTACACTATTGATCACCTACAAGGGGAAACGCCACACTTTTGACGCGGTGAGGACGGCGGAAGATTTTGTGAAGGAAATGAGGAGCCAACAACATGGAGATTGAGGGTAAAAGAGCCATATTAACATTACAGCACGCCCTTTGCTATACATTTCGTTCCAGTAACGTTTTGACTGGCTCATTTAAGATTCAATAAGTCATTATGTCGTTGGTCACATGACTAGCTCTGCTGGCTAGGACTTACACTACTATACATTATTATAATTTTATTTTTATTTTCTCCTGTGGCGTTACGTAATTATGGTTCAGGTTGAACTTTGACTGCTTGGCTGTTACTGCCTACAATATTCCATTACGGAGGCTAACGGGGGGGGGGGTTCCGTGCTGATCGCCGGGCATGTTGTTCCTCGTATGACGCTTGCTCAGGTGGACCAGCGCAGCTCCATGATTGAGCTCAGTTTAGAGCTCCTTTGGATGTGTGTACTGTGGGAGGGGTGGGTTTATTTCAGTTGGGGAAGTAAACTCTGTTCTACTTACATGTTCTCTTTGATATTGTGTGGGGATTTGTTTTTGTCTTTTACATTTTTTTATGTATATTTTTATGTTAGCAGCCACGTAACATATATCTGTCAGGGCATTGATGTGGTAAACATTCTCAGCTATGGCCTCTGATCTTCAGTTCACATCCTGGAATGTGAGAGGACTAAATAAGATTGTTAAGCTTAAACAGGTTATGAACAGGCTCCGGCAGCTTAAAGCCAAAGTCATTTTTCTACAGGAGACCCATTTGACTCCAGAAGATGTGATAAGGGTGAGGAGAAGGTGGCCTGGTCAGGTGTTTTCAGCCTCTTTTAGCTCTAACTCAAGAGGGGTAATAACTCTTATACACAAATCTGTGCCGTTTAAGCTTTTACGTGTCACCGAAGACCGACTTGGCAGATACCTTATTATCGAATGTGAACTCCTTTCAGTCAAAGTAAATTTGGTTAATGTATATGGGACAAATATCGATAATCCAACCTTCTTTCGACAGCTTTTCTTGATGTTAGCTGCTTTGCCTGGCCAAATTATCATAGGTGGAGACTTTAATTGTACACTCCAACCGGCATTAGACAGATCCACCGGTGTTGACACCGCTCACCCCTTGACTAGAAAAGAACTGCTTCAGTGCATAAAAGATTTTAATCTGGTAGATGTATGGAGAAATAAGTATTCTAACCAGAAAACATTTTCTTGTTATTCGGGCACACATCAGAACTTCTCTAGAATTGATTATTATCTGGTCTCGGCAGAGTTGATTCCAAAAATTTCAAAATGCTGGTATGATAGCATCTTAATTTCAGATCACGCCCCAACCTCGCTGCTTATTAAATTTTCCAATATGGTACCGCCCCCCTCTAGGTGGCGCTTACAATCAATCTGGCTTAGAGACCCAAGCTTTATAGAGTATATTGGAAGACAAATAGATTTATATTTTGAAAGCAACACTAACCAGACAACTGCATCAGTGAGGTGGGAAGCATTTAAAGCCTTTCTGAGAGGCCAAATGATAAGTTTCACCGGCTTTAAATATAAAGCTCATAGATTAGAAATGGAGAAACTTGAAAAAGCAATTATAGAAATTGAGGGCCAAATTTTTGAAAATCCAGACCGTCTACTTATTATGGAACTTAACAAACTGAAAGCAAAGTATAATGTTTTGTCTACTAATAAGGCGACAAAAAGTTTGATGAGATTAAAACAATCATATTATGAACAGGGAGAGAGGGCGGGTAAGTTACTCGCCTGGCGCATAAAGCAGATGCAAACCGAGAGGGCAATAAACTCCATCTTGACAGATAATGGGGATATAACTTCAGACCCAAAAGAGATAAATGACACTTTTCAATGTTTCTACCAAAACTTATATGGCTCTGAATACTTAGGTTCGGCCCCAAGTGTACAAAAAGATTTCTTGGATACACTAAATTTTGACCTAGTAGATAAAGAATGTTTAGGCCCATTAGAACGCAACCTTGAGACTGGGGAAATATCTGAGGCCATATCTGGCTTGGGGGGAGGTAAAACACCAGGGCCAGATGCAATTCCAATTGAAATATATAAAATATTTAAATCCAAATTAATACCGCCCTTACTTGATATGTACAAGGAATCATTTGATGAGGGATCCCTCCCTCCTTCTCTAAACACAGCAATAATTTCATTGTTACTGAAGCCTGGAAAAACACCAACCCAGTGTGGGTCCTATAGACCGATCTCACTTCTAAATAATGACCTTAAGATTCTATGCAAAGCGCTTGCGAGGAGGCTGGAATCAGTCTTGCCTCAAATGGTCCATTTGGACCAGAGTGGATTTGTACAGGGTAGACAGGGCTTCCACAATACGAGGCGACTGCTTAATATTCTATTTGAAAAGTCTGGCCTCCCTAACCACTCTATCCTGTCATTGGATGCAGAGAAGGCATTCGACAGGATAGAGTGGCAATACCTATTCGATGTCCTGAAAAGATTTGGTGTGGGTGTTAATTTTCTCAGATGGGTTCAGCTTTTGTATTCCAACCCACAAGCTGAAATTCTAACTAATGGACTTATATCAACGCCATTTAGGCTTAACCGAGGAACGAGACAGGGCTGCCCCCTCTCTCCCTTACTCTTCGTCCTGGCTATTGAGCCACTTGCCATGGCAATTCGCAAGCATGCTGGCATTACAGGAATTAAAGTCGGAGGCATAGAACATCGTATCTCGTTGTACGCGGATGACGTCATTTTATTTTGTTCCAGATTGGAGAAAACACTTCCTAGCCTGCTGAGTTTGATGAGAACATTTGGTACCTTTTCAGGCTATAAAGTAAACAATAGTAAATCAGTGATAATGTTTTTGACAGAAAATGAGAGAAATAGTCCCCCGATCACTACACCATTTACTGTTACAAAACAAGGATTTACTTACTTAGGTGTCAAAATTACTCCTACTATTGACAAAATCATTTCAGCTAATTATGACCCCCTTGTGGATAACGTCACACAATTGATAAATAGATGGACCAAATTACCCATATCCTTAATCGGACGCATTAATGTCCTAAAAATGTCGATTTTAAGTAAATTTTTATACCTCTTCCAGTCAATTCCACTCTCTCCAGCTCCTTCCTTCTTTAAATTGCTTAACAAAACTTTCACAAACTTCATTTGGAATAACAAACGCCCTAGACTCAGACTTTCCTTGTTGTATTTACCATATGACAGAGGTGGACTGCAATTTCCAAATTTCCTTTGGTACTTTTGGGCAGCGCAAATTAGGGCCGGTATGTTTTATTTTGTTAATGACCACCCCCCAGCTTGGGTTGCAATGGAATCCCAAAATATTACAGTGCCACTGCATTTGTACATGTATTCGGCAGACAAAAAAAAGCTCCTTAAAAATACCAAAAATCCTTTTTTGAAAAATACGATAAGGATTTGGCATAATGCCATTGCTTACTGGGGTATGACAAAAAGTCTCTCCCAATTCACGCCCATTTTCGGTAATGATGACTTTCACCCAGGAAGGGCAGACCCGGGTTTTAAACTTTGGTCCTCCAAAGGTCTAGCTAAAATATCTGATTTGTACAATGGAGGTGAATTTATGTCATTTGAAGATCTTAAATCCAAATATGACATTCCTACAAAACATTTCTTTAAATATCTCCAAATCAGAAATTTTGTTCTATCAAAGCAATGTAATAGCCTGACGCTCCCCCCCTTGTCCATTGTAGAAGACATCACTTTAAAATATTTGAAAGCTAGGGGACAGGTGTCTATGCTTTACAATCTGCTTGTTAGTGGATCTAATGAGTCATCAAATAATATTTTACGGGCCTGGAATATGGATTTAGTGGAAAATGTATCAGAGGAAGAATGGTCAAAAGCCTGCTCTTTGGTAAAAACCCAATCTGTAAACACACATTCTATACTCTTACAATATAAATGGCTGAGTAGACAGTACATTACTCCTGTGAAGCTAAACCACTTTAACCCCAATATTCCCGACACGTGCATCAAATGTAGCCAGCAGAAGGGTTCACTGTTCCATTGTATGTGGAGCTGTCCACAGGTTGCACTCTTTTGGCGAGAGGTCCTGAACATTATTGGTCGTATTATTTGCAAGGTGATGCCTTCTGATCCTAAGCTATGTATCCTAAATATTTACCCTGCCAATTTTGTGGTAACTAATGATAAGAAATCTTTAATTGGTATGTGCCTTTTGGAGGCTAAAAGGTGCATTGCTAGGTCATGGAAAAAACCAACTGTTTGTGGCGTTTCTGAATGGCTAAACGGAGTGACTTCCTATCTGGCACTGGAAAAGATCAGTTATTTCACAAAAAACAGGATCGATAGGTTTTGGAGAATTTGGAAGGTCTTTTATAATTTCCTTGAAAATGAAGGTATACGAAGTGATGGAGGGAGTGATGATTTGAACTGATCTGATTGTAACTGGCTTTTTATTTATTTATTTATTTTTTATTTATTTATTTATTTATTTTTTTATTATTATTATTATTTTTTTATATATATTTTTTTTTTTTTTTTTTTTATATATTTTTTTTTTTTTTCTCATCCATTCTTAATTTATGCTTATTCATTACTGTGTGAAGGCATGCTTATGTGCACATATGCTGTTTTATTATTCAGAGATGTATGCTGAATTTGTCATACAAACACATACGCTTTATGTTAATTTAACGCAACTGTTTTTTTTTTTTTTTTTGTGGGGAGGAGGGGTGGGGGGTGATGCGTTTTGAGTGATTGCTCTGTTGTGTGCGCTGTTTTTGCACACTGTCTGTTGTTGTGCTTGTCTATGCTGTAAAAACAAACAAAAATCCAATAAATATATGTTTGAAAAAAAAAAAAAAAAAGGTAAATGTTAAGCAAAAAATAAAAAGTCAAAAAGTTAGGTGTTTTTCTACTTTTCCTGAAATCTCATAACGGATTTTCTCCATACAGAGTGCTAGAAAACTCCATTAGCCACATATCAAAGCAAGGGGCTATCTCCTTATTCAAAACCAAAAATATTTTTTTAGCTACACCCATCCCATACTGGATCGACACAGCTTTCGTACGACCTAAAGTCTCTAGTTGTTGTGACTAGCCTAGAATGGCTGTTTCTGGGTTGGGATGGAGGATGTGGCTTTAGACATCTGAATAAAAACTAAATATTTTATAGACAAAACAGCTTACTGATTCATTACAAAAACAATCTGCAGATGAATAGAAAACATTAAACAATCATACATTTCAGCCCTAATCCAATCATGACTGGCGTCCCCTTGGGGGATATTAAAATTATATCATGCAGAATTCATTTTACAATTGGAACCTTTCATGGAAACAATTATTTGATATAAAACCCACATCTAAAGGGGTGATGGGTATTAAATTCACCAATATGTGGAAAGTACAAAGAAGTCCAGGGTGTGGTGACACATGGCATTTCATTATGTATTTTCTTCTGTTGATGGAATTGAGTATCACCTGCCTTTTCCCAGCCTTTGTGCTTAGGAAGTCAGAGTGTAACTTAAAATAGCTATTGAGTGTTGTACAGTAACAAGTGAACCACCTGTCAACTGAGAAACCTTAACACTGCAAGATAAAAACATTTGTTTAAAGGACCCAATCAATAGATATGCTTTGCTCCTTTAGCCCGCAGCCTTCAGTGAGTGCCTCCGCCAAGAGACGCTAGGGCAGGCAGGTGACATGACATCATGATGCTATTAGAAAGCACTTTACAAAAGTGGATTAAGCACATGGATTGAGTCGTCTTGAGGGTGGGTACAGACAAATGCATTGTACAATGACGTGTACATACATGTTTAAAAACACAAAAGTAAGGTGGAGTAAGGAAGGAGACACCTTTTCAGAGGTTCCACTCAGTTTGACCAATAACAGGTGAGCCCACACCTCTTTCCCTCAACCAAAGTTGTTTTTGACCATCAAGCAGTCCAATAACTTCCAGTCTGTTGGGCCAGACGGCGAGCTCTGCGGGTTGTCTCCCCTATCACACTCTCTCTGGACACTACATGCAGAGAGAGAACAATAACGATATAGCCTGTTGGCTGCTAACACTCTATTCTCAGCACAGTGGAAGAGGCAGGTCACCGCAACTCTGTGGGCCGGGGTTACCCCAGAAAAGAAAAACAATGGGATAACAGGGAGGATATCGTGCTCTGGCAGTTGGCAGGTTGTCCCATCTTTTCCAGCAGACAATGTGCGAATGAGAGAGACTCTTTGTTATGGGGGATTAGGTCACTGTAAACCTACGCTGCCACAAAGACAGTGGAAATGTTCTCACAGATCGAAAACCATTCATATGACTGCTCTCTGTGTGACCCTCAACATTCAACCTTTGACATTTGAGGAAAGTTTGCACTGGGGAAATATTTTCACAGGTCATCTCAATGCTAACTGGAATGTATCCCTACATGATGCCAGAGACAAGCATTACAGAGCCTCTCCCTCAGAACCAGTCCTGTAACTTGTCCTTCATGAAATGTAGCATCATGCCTAACCCTAACCCCATGCCTCTAAATTATCCGCTGTATCACCCATGTAGGTGATATTAGTTTTAACATCAGTTTTGTTGAGAGGCGATCTTTATCATCCAACCAGTCAATTCAACTAATAAGAAAAACACACCAGTCTTCATTTCTTACAGTCTAACATCTCTTTAGTGGTTCTCTGATTACATTTAATTGGCATTTGTCTCTAAAAATGCTTAACAAAGTTGTCCACAGTGATGTCTTCGAACCATCAAATATCTAGTGTATTTACTTCATAGACAATACAAAAAATTCATTATATAAGAATCATTTTCTGTGAACATATCATAACAGAGATCCAGCTATCTGGCTGTGGGGAGGTTGCAATGAACTCATCCCACAAACAAAGGCACTCAGAGCAGTTTTATTCAAACCATCCGACCTGCAAACCACAAGTGACAACCTTCTCCGCCGCACACAAAGCCACCTGAAACACAAATGGTTTCCCTGGGCCGTGATTCAATTTCAGATATAATACACAAGACGGATGACATCAGCTGAAACACTTATTGTAACCTGTGTGTAGGACATCGTTGTCAAGCGACTTTTAATAATCACCATCTGCGCTGCATGCATAAACTGCATAGCATTAGCATAGTATCCATCTCCCTCCCCACTACTGGCATCTGTATGCCATGTATCAGGAAGTTTTTTTTTTTTTTTTTTTCAATGAACAAGGAAGCCTTAAAAGAAGAAATAAAATCAGGCTAATACATGTTCTACATCATTTTTACACTTACCATTGTCATCATTTCATTACCATTTAATTTAACAACAAATTAGCCTTCGAATAAAAAACTGACTAGAAATTTTATTTACAAACTAATGAAAAAACAAATATTGCTTAAAATGTTTTAGTTTGTCAGTGGTGGACCAGAATGCAGACAGTCCACAATTTCAGATTAATAACAACTTCAGACCCCCCCCTCCATCCCCCTGTTAAACCCATCTAATAAAACTGTCTCCATCCTCCTAATGGAAATCACATTGGTTCATAGAGTCAGTAACCTTTGAATTTTTTTACAGAAATAGTTCATTGTGACGTCACTTTTGTTTATTTAATATACACAACTGCAACTTGTCCCTGGTGAAATTCAGTCTAAACACATAACCTCTTGAGTAGGTTTAGCCTACAGGTCACATGAACAGATTCTCCAGGAAATAGTCCAGCAGTCTATTGTATTTTCTATATTTGGGCCGGATCCTTGCAGTATTTGGCCTGCCTGAGGACCTTAAAACAGAGCAAAAAAAAAGACCTATTGTCACAAACGGAATACAGTGCTGGGTCACAAACTGGTGCCACAGAATCGCACTGATGGCAGACGCACAGAGAGGCCACTATAGAAGCGATGTTACGTCACTATCAGTTACTCAGAGCCTAACACACACTCACAATGACCCAATCTCACTGCAGCAAGCACACATACACACTCATGAGAAACTATTGTGGGACAGAGACACTGCCAATAAATAGGAAAAGTAGAAAGTTATCGTAATGCTGAGAACACAAATATACTGGATCACTCCCTTCAGCTCAATTTAGACTTCCTATTCCTGAAGTATTTAATTTTAATTTAACGCTCTCAATATCTTTCTCATGTCACTGCGTCGAAAAGTTATTTTAAAGTCAAATATTAACCAGTATTTTGCTGTAAGTCAGCTATTATCACATAGGAACAAACCATAAACAATCGAACTGTAAAATTATGCAAGTGGATGAACCAACTGCACTTTACGGATTGAGCTTCAGTCACTCAAAAGCGCCTGTCCATCATACAGCTGTCAGTGCCAGGAATGACGTCTACAACATAACCTCCTCCGCATATGGAGACAATGACAGGTTATTGCTTTTCTGAAGTTGAGGAATTTCACAGGTGAATTTCAAGACTAGCACGTTTTTTTCTAAACCCTGTGGCATGGCATCTTCCTTTAAAAGCGGCTTCTTTGGAGAAGCAATCTGGTTTCAATTTAACACTTCCTCGCCGTTCAACCGGGCACCCAGCAGGCCATGGAAATCGGGGGGACGGTGGGGGGGAGGGAAACCACAGGCAGGAAATCCGACCTCGCTGTATTTCATGTGACCGCCTGCTCCGAGAATCCGGGAGCAACATTCCCCTGATTCATCCTCCAGAAACTGGGGAGGGGAGGGGGGAGGTTTAGTATTGCCAGTCAGCAGTGAGATAAACCTTCCAGTAATCTCTAATGATCTTCCATGCACACTTAGCTTGAGCTTAAACAATATCCATTTCCCACAGGTTTCTTTCACGGACTTTTGGATGAGAACTTGGGAGAAAGGTCTGAAGAAAATCCATTCATCATTCTTCTGGTCTGCATGAACAGCAGCTCGTTTCACCATTGTCACACCAAAATCTGAAGTTTGTGGCTGCGCTGGAACAAAATGGGAACTGACAGCCACCATGCAACTTCTGCACAAGATTGTGCCCAAGCCAAGTAATGTGCCACAGCTGTATAGCTATATAAAACAAAGAGCCTTTATTGAACTGAGGAAATATCATGCCATACTGTAAAATAACCTGCAATTTAGTTGAAAATAATAAATACATTTTGTACATAAGATACTCATTACCATTTTTGAAGCCATAAGCCATGATCACTTCTATGCGCAGGGGAGTTTCATATAATCCTTTCACCGCATGAGCTTAATCCTAAACCTCATGTCAAATGGTAAATGATGTGCCGAACTGCGGGACAAGATTGCACTGACACAATACGGTTCTTATGGAAGACGTCCCACGGTGGTCTGATAGTTTCCTGGCAGTTAAGTGCAGTGCTTCTTCAGAGAACAAACGGAATGGTGTTTGAAGTGATGGGGATGATTGGAGGAGGGCTCGGAGAAAAAAGAAAAGATGGAACTAACTCCATCCACAATTCGCAATCCGTTGCTGTAAAAGGAGCAGCTCTTTGATCACACATTAAAAGTTAACAAGGTCACAAATATGTCCAACTGAAAAATCACATTATGTTATCCATTTTTGAAGAAATTTTTTTATTGTAAATGCATTATTAAAAAGGAAGTAAAAAGGTATTTGAAGAAATGCTCCTCTCCATCTCCCCTGTCTTTTTGCTTGATTGACAGCAGCTGGCAGCATGCCGGTGTTACACCATGTGGACAAGAGACACAGTAAACAAACTTGTGCTGCAGCCTACATGTCTCAGGCAGACAGCGTGTTGTTGTGTAATTGAATATTCAGCAACACATCAGCATCTACTCCAAACAAGGTGACATTTGCCAGCACGAATACATGCTGTTTGATGTCTGCAAACTGACGTCAGCAGTGCACTTTTCCACAGTGAATGTTTGTTTGGTCGCACGCTCAACAGAAAGGTGCAGAACAAGACGTGTGTTCATGTTTGTAAGTAAAATAAGAAGGAGACTTTAGCAGGAAAGGAATAATGTGGATTGTTGTTCTAAGTCTGTGGCTCTTGTGTTGTGCAGATGGCTTCGATGGCTGCCAATGATAGACCGAAGGCTGATGTTACTGCTGCTTAAAGTTAAGAATTGATAGGCAGAGTTGAAAAAGGGTATCTCCATCTATGTTGACAAATCTAACTTAGCATTTTACTTGTTGTGTGTGTCTTACCAGGAGCTCGTCCATACTAGTTTGGCACTTCTCTAGGTTGATGCGTTTGATGGCCACCTTCTCCTTGCGTGGTAAACAGTAGGCTGCTTGAACCACTGCTGTGGCTCCACTCCCTAAGACAGAAAGGAAAACAACACATTACTATCGTCTAGATTACAATTCACCATAATATTAGTTATCTCAGACAACACTGTTATAGAAGGCAACTTTGGCATGTACAGCAGCACATTCATTTAAGGCTACACCTTAGGGCTGTTAGGCTTCTTTTAATTGTTTGGCCCTTCCCTGACCCCTGTCTACATCCAAAAAGAATGTCCACTGTATGATAATAGAGCTAACTTTAAGCATTATCACAAAACGTTGACTCTGCTAAAAGAGGCTCAGAGTTTGGAGATGTCCCCCTTTCAGGAACTCACATCTTCCTTGGCACAATCTGAAGTGTTGCCATTCATTGTAAACAGTGAATTACTCATTACAGCAACAAGTACCTCAATCCAGAACATGAAAGTAGCTCTAAAACTTGGAGGATTCAAGAATGCAAAGTTTTTTCGTCACCTACACCTACTTACAGTATGCAACTATGCATCATAACTGAATAATATTACTGATTAATAGGTTTCAATATGTTTTGTTTTTTTGTATTTTTTTTACTGTAAAGCTATAAAACAGCCTTACTTTCCATGCTTTCAGGACTTGGCATGAACATTGTCTAAAAGTTGGATCAAGGCATAAGTCATGTGCTACTTTATACAATCACAACAACTATTTTGATCTACAAGCAAACATATAGATTAACATTGAAAGTCTAAAGCTTGATCCTTCAACAGTTGGCTAATCCTTATCTTGAGTATTTTGTTTGATTGTGATTTGATAGAGGTAAGAGGTAAGCATCGTGTGAGGTCATTTCACTGCTTTTATTTGATACCACGCACACACACACACACACACACACACCTGTTTCCGTAAGATCCTGGGAGTGAATGTGACGCAGAGCAACTCTAGGTGCACAGTCTCCTTGGTGCCACAGGCTTTGTTGATTCAAAGAGCGAGAGGCGAGTTGGTCCGCCCTCCAGTAAGCTTTTCCTAACCTCCCTCATCTTAGCTATGCCCAAATATTAACAAAGTGCTCATTGTTTGGAGTTTTCATTGCACCAGTGTTATGGAGGTTTAAAAAGAGTTCTGTGATTTTAAGTTAAAAGAAAAGTGGTCCCCGAAGACATGGCTGCTTTTTATTTAACGGTTTTCATTCACGATAATGAGGACTTCGGGCTATATGAGAAAACTGGAGAATAAAAACAGAACAGATCTATTGAAAACGGATTAAACTAAAATTAATCCAGAACTCTCACTCCCTCAGATAATCAAATAATATTGCACAGACCTTGTAATTGATTGACAGAGAGTAACGGTCATTTTAATCATCATGAAAATAAATCATGAATAAGCCTATACTTCTCCTTATAGTTGTGGTATATAGTAGTGGGTGCCATCTATTGACTGGCAACCTCTGATAATGTGTGGAACTTGGCCTTTGCTCAAAAGTAAGGGGCCAAACAGATAGGCCTGTCACGATAACAAATTTTGATGGGCGATTAATTGCCCCAAAAATTATTGCGATAAGCGATAATATTGCCGTTTTGTGACCATTTTCAACTAATATAATGATACTGGCATAATAATGCAAGTACACCTTTCAAAGATCAATACCAGGGCACCAGACAAACTCGTTTTACTAGTTGCACTGGCGCCCCTAACTCAAAATGTTAAGGGGCACAAGCAGAACATTTAGGGCCATATATTAAATGGTACTGGAACGCATCTATTCACATTTTCCCAATTTTAAATATATTAGGCCTACTGATAGTGTATTGCCAGCATGCTTTGGACCACACTGACAACAGATTTTACAGATCATACAGTTCTTTGTGTTTTTGAGTTTGCATCATCATGTGAAATCCTTCAGACATCAAACAACCCCTTCTCATCGGAGTCCTCAGATTTTTCCTCCTCTATCTCTGCTGACTCCACTGTAAGGAAAATAGTTGGCCCAAAAGTAACTAGTAGTAGCTAGATGACATATTCAGCTAATTTGCATAATATGCTATTCTGAAAGAGGCAAAATAATTAAAAAATGCTGACCAGGTAGCTAAATTGACTAGGCCTATTCACATAGGCTATTTACAAGTTCACTTTACACATGTTCTTTTTTGCCATATAACTATAAGGTTAGCTTTATTATAGATATGCAGTGGCCTATTGAATGTGGACCTATAAAACTATTTGCGTGTACAAACGTCAACTGGCAGCTCTTGTCGGCACGGTGCTGTCTGCCTGCTGGCTACTGTAGGTTGCTTGGGGTTGCCTGATTGAGTGAGGGCTGCCTGTCAGCAGTGAGGAGGATACGCCAGCCGTTGCTACTCTGCGCACATGAGCGCAGTTAAGAAAAAGTCGCTAGATGTGTCGCTGGTCTTTAACAGCCTTATCGCTATGGCGAAACGTCGGCAAATATAGCGGCAAAGTCGCCAACATGTTAAAGACGTGACTACAGCGAGACACTGCGATGAAAGTAGCCTAGCTGACGTTATCCGCGCAGTCGATCATTTGACTATTCACTCTCAGACTCTCCCTTCTCTCTCTCCTCTGTCTCGCCCTCTTTCTCACACACAAAGCGAGTGGAAACTCTTGTCATCCAGTCTCTTCGATAGAGGGAGACACGAGGAAAACAAACAAGCTGCAAATGTAATTTATTGCGTCCGGTGACTTGTCATTTTCTGCTACCCGTCAGATTTTGCTCCCTAGTGGTTATGCGCATGCGCATTCCGAAAATAATAATCCTGCGTGAGCAGCCATCACATTCTGCTACCTTATTGGCTGATGGCGAGTATTTTCTTTAAAACATGTTTTTAACTGCGTAATGCTACACATATGTTTAAATTGTGCCTTTTGACCTGTGAGCATGTACAAATGTGCATGTAGCCAATGGCTTTGCTGCTGAATATAGAAAATAAAATGATAGGCTTTTCTATGTGATAACTTTACCAGACTCGGAAAAGTTTTCGCCGGTGGTGGGGGAGGGGGGTGTACATGGGTAGTGGTGTAAAATAACGTGATTCTGTAGTGGGAGCATTATTTGATAGAGACAATTGATGTCACATTATACCCTACTAAATCTATAATAACGTTATAAAGGAGCATCAAAATATGCTCCCCAAGCTTTCAGTGTAGGCTACATGGGGTGAGTAGTGGTGTAAGTAACGTGATTCTGTAGTGGGAGCATTATTTGATAGAGACAATTGGTCTCACTAAGCCACTGTACCCCTGAAATCTTCAATAAATATGTTATAAATCAGCATCAAAATATGCTCCCAATATTCCTACAGTGTGGATGAGTGGTGTAAAATTACGTGATTATATAGGCCTACAGGGAGCATCGTTTGATAGAGAGTAAGGTAGCATTTTCTGATAGGGTAGCATGATTTGATATAGGCTATTTAACACTAACAGCATCAAAATATGCTCCCCATATTCCTATACTGTATTCTACACTGTGTGTAGTGGTGTAAAATAACGTGATTCTGTAGTGGGTGCATCATTTGATAGAGGTAATTGTCTATACGCTACCAATGACGTAGGGTAGCATTTTCTGATAGGTAGCAAAATCTGACAAGGGAGCAGAAAATGTCAGAACACCGGCAAAAAATTATCGCTCATTTTAATTTATTGTGCAATTAATTGATTTATTGCTTATCGCGTCAGGCCTACAAACAGATCCGTAAAGACATCCCTCCCGGCCCCCTCACACCACTGCCACCAGCAATACCAAACAAACCTCTGGAGGGTGGCCAGTGACGGGGAGCGCGGCCCTGGCTGGACCACAGGGAGCCAGTTGCCCTGTCCACATTGGAGTGTAAATTCCTCCACACAAACAAACAGCCAGTCGTCAGGGGTGGCTGGACATGCTGGAGAGGATGTGTGCTTGCTTGCGTGTGTGTGGATAGGATGAGGAGATTGTTGGGTTTGAAGGAAGCAAGGTCAATGGGCACCCAGGCTAGATCTACCAGCTAGTGGGGACCTCAAGCGTAATAGGGACTTTAAGCAATGACGGTTGAGAGGACAGCTACGGCGTCCTCCGAAGATTCTAAGGCGTTGCCGTTATAGTGGAATCCAATATAACTAAGCAACATAGACCTGATGCTCTTTGTCATTTTCTACGAAGCCAAGCACAAGGTTACTCTATACGGAGTGGTCATGTATCCACTTGTATCCAGTTACATGATTATTCAATAATTCATATGATTATTCAATAATTCATATGATTATTCAATAATTCACAATGTCTTTGGAGGTTCTAATTTTATAAATTAAGCCAAACATCGCCACATCTCTGTCGTTCTCACTGACATAATCACCGCACTTTCCATCAGAATGCAGCAGCCCCCCTTCCTCAAAAAAGCAAGCACTGCAGTAGTGCCAATCCTTTGGAAAAGTCAGGCCAATAACATCTAATCTGCTAAACAGTCTGGCACAGACACAAAGGCTGCATATCAAGCAGGAGGTGTTTTTCTCTCGTTTGTAAAAAAGTTAAATTAATTTTATTTTACAGATCAGCACAGTCAACTCTTTAAAAAATACAAATAATAAAAAAACTCTCCAGTCTATATTTTTCTATTCCAGAGGTGCAACAACAAGATTGAGCTTGTTTTGGAAGTGGAGGGCTAAATCAATTCTATAGATTAAGTTACCACATTAGGCTAAATCAAATGATGGTGATCAAGCTGCCAGATGTTGACGTGGCTCAGAGGCCCGGGGCATATAAGAAGAAAAAAAAAAGTGTACCGGCTCAATATAGGCCCCTGATCTAAGAAGGCCCCGAACGTTGTCATTTAAAACAATACATTATTGACTGGCTCATGATAGGCCCCTAATCTTCGTAGGGAGGGCGTACAGAGATGGGCCTATCATGAGCCAGTAAAGAAAAAGGAAAAAAAAATAAAAAAATCACATTATTTTTGGCCTATGAAGATCAGGGGGCCTATCATTCACCAGTACATTTTTGTTATATTTTTTTAAGTAACATTGTTCGGGGCAACGCAGATCAAGGGCCTATATTGAGTTGAGCCATTAAAAACAAAACGAAGAATTCAAAGAGAGAAGTGGCTTTAGGATAAGGGATTATTTTTTTTTAAATTGGAAGGCTGACTTGACTGACTGGATTTTTTAAACCTTTATATTTTTGTTTCTGCTTTTTGGTATTTCTGTGTCTCCAAATGATTCCAGAAAATAGCTCTAAAAAGCTCACATAGGACACAGTTGATTTAGCCTTAGTTTTCCTCTCGAAGTACACCAGATTGATGTATTTTACTTTAAAAAGTTCACATTTGTCTTTCGGGGGGGCATGCCCCCGGAACCCCCTAGAAGGGCCAGGGTCCCCACCGCAGACTCCTCCATTACTTTGAAAAACACTGTAACCAACCATGTGTGTTTGGTTATTAAAAGTCATTATACCAGGAGGGGGTTTTGTACATGTTACCTTATGTGTTTTGTATTTCATCAATAGAGATATTGTGGTGTAGACAAACATGGCTTTTACGCATCTGTATTGTAAGACCGCCGCCCGGGGGGGCCTAGTGGCAGGTTAAGGCAGGCCTGCAGAGGTCATGTAAGGTTTTGGGATTGTTGATTAGAATTTGTTTTCATGTTAACTTCCTTTTTTTTATTTTATTCTCCAAACTCAAAGCTTCTTTAGCGCTTTAAGATAACTGCATGAACAGCCTAGGGAATATGTCACTGAGCTGACAGCAGCATGTTGATTCAATTGGTTTCCATTGATTCACTTTTATAATTATCCCAGCATTAGTCAAATATTCTGATCCCTGAAGGCTTCCTTGATATGGATGAGTTTTACAATACTAAGATCTTCATTTATATCTGAATGACATATGAAAATTTAAATTTGTTCGGCTTTAGTTTTTTGGTTTCACCGCCTAATTTTTGTTTAAGGTAACTCTGTTTTAATTGATCACAGCACTCGATGTAAAGGTCTACTTGTACGCGAATCAACTTGCGAAACATTGACAAAACAATCATGATCTTTGAAAAGCAGCCAATGTTTTCTGTAAGCATGTTTCCCCAAAACAAGTCAAGCTTTGCATGGGAGGAAACCATCCGAACATTGTACTATAACCTGTCAGTATGTGAATGGGACATGCAAGACTGGAGTTTTTTCTTCCAAATGAACATAACTGTTTAAGCCCAAATAGTAGTAGTGAGGGCTTGGCATTGACCCGCAAACTAGGATGTTTGTCCTTAAAAGGATTTTAAATTAATTTGAGTCTGGATAGGTTTGCATTTCTCCTATTCTGTTGCATCTGTATGAACCCAAAACATAAGAAAGATTGCAAAATACAAAGTATTAGTAAATAAAATAATAAGCTTAATTAGGACACAAATAAGCAGCTTTACACTTCATTAAAATGATGTAAGCGGATCAAACACCATTAAGACACCAAGAGACAATTTAAATCTTAAGGTTTAATTAAAGCGCTCACGACATGTGGACTCAAAATAAAACGATATCTGACACACGCCCCAACACTTGCCTGTAGAAAAATGTGAAAGTGTGCTATAAGGTTGATACAGAACATATGCTTGTTCTTTCTCACCACAGAAAAAGTACATGCCCAGTACGATAATGTCATTTCAGATTAGCTTGGCCTTGCATTAGCTCTTTAATGGAGCAGTAGGTCAACAGCCTTGTGGCAACAGCAGCAGCTTTCAGATGTTCCTGCCCTCACCAGCTCAGTTTGGGTCTACCAGAGAATCAGTCCTTTTTTATTACATTTCCTCTGGATACCTGGCTGACATTCCACACATTATTTGGGGTATGATGAGAAATGTCACACATGACTAAAATGTTGCACCAGCAGCCAACCACTACCTCTTACTGTGTTCACAATATCCCAAGATACAACCTTATAAAAATACATTATTTTTAGCCTATACCTGGGGGTAGCTCGCCTTTGTGAAAAAATCCACGGAACATAATCATGGGGAAAAGGTTTTGTTAAAACCAGGGGAGTAGACAAGAAACAGAGAAGAAACATGGTTGCCGCTGGTTACAAACAGTGGGAGCAGAAAGTTTCCAGTGCAGATTTGCCAACATGAATGATCTAAAGTCTGATCCAGAATGAGAGAGAGAGCGAGCTGTACTTTTTGTCTTTCCTATGGGCTCTGTCCAGTATGATCCAATGCTCAGTGGGGTGAAAAGAGTGGGTGTGAACCGTGTAATAATAACAAGTCCTCTTTCCCTGGGGGAGTTACCAAAACAATAGCACTGCTGGGCATTCTGGGTATGCAGAGCCATCCTCACAACCCCGGCCTTCAAGTTGAGCAGAAGAGCTGGAAATCTCTCTGGAATAAAAGAGCATATATGGACCCTGCGATCCAAATTGCATACTCTTCTTTTTTCTATTCTACACATTTGACCATAATAAGAATCTAGTTAGCATGCAGTGGGCATACAATTGGGACATACTTTTACTTATTTATTTCATCATAACATTGCACCTTGATCTTGCCTCTTGCTTTTATATCCGTCGCATCCCCGGTTGTTTTTATACGGAGGCTGCGTAGATGTGGCATCACTTCCAGTGTGCACTGGATTGTGGGTCAGAATCGCCCAAATAGCATGCGGTTTTCAACACTAAAAATCTCGGCCGGATGTATAGACATAAGGGTATTTTTAAGCACTCTAAATCTGACCACAAGAATAGGGACATCCTAAATCTTTTTTCTACCATACTAAATAGCAATAAGTATGGGTATTGGAACAAAGGGAGAGTTTCTGTTGGAGTTGGCTGGGTTTAGGTCTGGGAGTAGCAGTAGTTTAGCTTCACCAGCGGCTACCTGTTGAGGTGTTAAATGCTGCTTATACTCAAGTAAAGCTTAAACAATCCGCTTTACTTGAGTCCATCAACAGAAATTATACAAGAATTTTATATTTTATAAAATTACAAAAAAATATATTTTTTCCACTTCAAAACTAAATTGTCCTGCTTCTCTTTGACCTATATGATAATAACTCAACATTGTACAGTTTTGAAGTGTTGGTCGGACAAAATCATTTCTTTAATCAC
The DNA here is from genome assembly GCA_949357725.1 of Hyperoplus immaculatus. NCBI lineage: Eukaryota > Metazoa > Chordata > Actinopteri > Uranoscopiformes > Ammodytidae > Hyperoplus > Hyperoplus immaculatus. The sequence goes on from OX442369.1 coordinate 8,926,420, forward strand.
CCTTAGGTTTTCAAGAGAATAATCTGTGGGTTATTTGATAATAAAAATATTCATTATTTGCAGCCGCATTACTACTGGAATACGTACATCTTGTATAGCGTTTTTTTACTGAGAAAACAGGAAGGTCATCTCTTTTCAATTTGTGCGCACTAGTATCGTACTGAATGTTGTGGTGGGATATTAAATCACTCTTTTAATTTAATGAATGAGTAAAGCCTTGAGCAGTTTAAAACCTTGGTACAACAAAAGGTCTTGACGGAGAGACACAAAAAAGTTGCTTTATATTAACTTTCTTATACAAACATAAGCCTGAAATTTGCAGTACTCAAAACTGCTTTTGTGTTTACCCACCCACCTCCCAGGATACAGTCTCCAAAACACTACCACAGCCCACCCCTGACTGATTGTGCAATCTTGGAATAGAGAATATGCCAAACATGAACTCACACTACTGTCTTTAAAGCTCAAGTGTTTTCTTTTTGTAAGTTATAAGTGGCCAAATCCTGCCTGTTGAAGCCTCTATCTCAGGTTTTTCGCCCTACAATTAATTTAAACTAGTTATGGTTTAGGAACAGGCAACGTGTTTAGGTAAATCCCAACGACAAATGTCAAGTTGGTAACCTGAGGAAAAGGGTGTCAGGAGGTGACGACAATTCACTGTGATCCCCACTCTACATTATAGGAACAGCATGGAGCTCTTCAGTGTCCATTTATAGAGAAAGTATATTCCCAATATTTCCTCATAAACAAATGGATCAAATTAATGAATGTAAAGTTTTTTTTAACCAATCAATCACTGAACCTGTAGGAGGTCAGACAAATTTAAGAAGCGCATCCATTAAATTCTACTTTTTAAAACTTGTGTGAATTGAATTCAGAACACATGTTTGATGATATACAAGGTGGATCAACTACTCCTTCAGATTCAAGAGCATGTTCTGCTAATCACCTTTCCGTAACTTCTACAAGCGAGGGGAAGTAACTGGGCGAACTGCACGATTAATTTCCTAAGTTAAGTTGATAAACTTGAAGCCTTGCCCTGTCCCTATGTAAGCACGCTGCTGTCCAACCTAGAAATACCATTGCCAGTTTCGAACCTTTGTTGGCAATGTGTCACTCATTGCGTAGAAAAATGCCGCGGAACTCGTTTTCTATACAAGAGGGGCTTTATCTGTGCATGGATTGCTAAATTGCGGGGCGTTATCTTGTTGGGTGCCTGAGATCCAATTTTCCAAGAACCGGAGAGGGGAGGGAGTAAGTCCCTTTAAAAATACCCAAAAAGGTTAATTTAGTGCCTGCAGAATGTCCCCTCTTATAAACACACAGAGTCCCTGTAGAGGAAACGCTCACCACTTAGGTAAAGTAAACCAGAGGCACAAACTTACTGATTTTGAGAGGACAATACTTTGCTTGTATAACACACTTCTTCAAATTCTCCTTCATCACAAAAAAACATTTCTGGAATTCACAAGTAAAAGATGTGGTTCCTTAGGCCGGTTGACCAGGACTGACAAGGCTTTGCCAAGCACAGGTAAAAGGTTCTGTATGCCCCCTGTCACACTGGAAGATTACAAAGCAATTATTGTGGAATTGAACAACACTTCCTCGGCCTAAGAACAATTGCCAATGAGGGTTCAATCCAGATGGGTTTCAACAAAGAATTGTTGGTGATGTTACCTAGCAAATTATCCAATATCTCTGTCATACTGATGAATCCCCCTTCTAAGAGCTCCAACATAACTGAATTAATTCAGGCAGTAAATTGCCCTAAACAATACGCTTACTCCAGCAATGACCATGAAATCCAATATCTGGACCTTGCAGTGGCAACACCAGTTTTTTAGAAGAAAAAAAAGTTCTGTGTTTGAATATCCAGTATGTTTTAACTGGAAATGGGCGTGAGCAGTGAGCACACATGCACTGAGGTCTCCGACTTATCTACAATAGGCCAACTCATACTTTGCTTTAGCCTTTTCCCCTAATACAAAAATAACTTTGAGAAGATGTGATTTGTAATATATATTTATGTTAAAAGAAATAGCAGGTTGAGTTCTACCTAAAACGTCAAAACAGACTAAATTAAAATAAGATATAAGTAAATAATCTTGTTATTTCGTAGATACAAAGCCCTCTATCTGCAGTGTGTTTAGGTTTAAAATCAAAGTGTTTATCTAGCTTTTTCGCATAAATAGTGGTTTCTTTTTCCAGCAAATAGTCAGAGCCTGCTAGACAGCAGTAACGCTATGATGCTCGTTTATGGTTCCGATGTAGCCCCAGTGGACGGGGTGACGAGTAAAAATTAAATTGACTCCGCACCGCCCGGCTGGGATTACCAAATTGCCGTGCGCGATGAATTTAACCAGTTCCAGAAGAAAGAAGATGCCTTCTATTCGTGAATTACACATGAAAGATATCAGCGCTCATTTAAGCTGTTATAATAAAATAAACCCTCTTTTTGGAGAGCTAAGTGCCGTCATTCACTGGCTGTCGGTTGACACATACGTTAAGCTAACAAGTCATGGATCATCACATACCAATCACCTCGTGTAGCTCATAGTCATCTTTGTTGATGGACCAGGGTTGGGAGCTCAGGTCAGGCTCAGACATGGCTGTGGACATCTGCATGACGCCGTCCTATCCGTTAGAAAAGGTGGTGAAATCCAAAGGGCCGTGCGTTAAAAAAATAATAAATCAAAGTAATCCAAAGAGGACCAACAAGGGCGACACTTCCCCCTTCTTTGCGAATCCTGCAGCACTCCTGTCATTCCCAAAGTTTGACACTAGCCTGAGCAGCCCCGCCTACCGCATTCCTACTGAGAAAATGTGGACCTTCCCGGCGGACATGTTGAGTGTAGAAAACGCTGTGCTGCGGAGTCCAGCTGTTTTGAAGTAAAGAGGAAATTTAAATTGGTACAAGATAACGGCTAATTACCATGGACATTTTATAATTAGTCTTCTTAGCAGCGGCTAAAGAGACGACGCCAAACGTACAGACGCACGAGCTCGACCGTTAAAAACGTTATAGGCTATGTTTACAGTTGTTTACTTGTAACTATCCTTCGGTATTTTACTTTGTATGCAAAAACCATAGTTTGTATAATAAAAAACAAGCCGGTGTGTTTTAATATTAGGTGAAATGTTCCCCAAAACTATGGTTTCCGCCACACTTTCAATGGCGGACAGCTGACTTGATGATACACTTTCGCCCCGGGAAAAGCCTTGCAGGTATTCGCGCTTCTCATAAAGCCAACAACGACCCCTTCTTTATTTTTCTCTGGTTATATATATCTATGCCCTCTACAGTCCACACTAAAAACAATTTGAGTGAAGGAGAATGTTCCGGTGGAAACTCAAACAGGCTGAGTAGCGCTACCTGACATACAGAACTCGGGGTAAAATCTTGTGATTTCAATTGAGTGAAAATAACGAAAAGAAGCGTGTTGCTTAGGAGACATCCTCTCCTCTGATTGGACCGCACCACGTCCCCCTCTCATTTTGATTGGATGCTCATGCTTTTACTGTAAAACTGTACTGAGCCATTATTCTCATTCACCTCTGGTGGTGCGATTTGCAACATAGAGCCTAGGACCTGCTCAATCGCGACACATGCTGGAGAAACTACAGAACATGCTGTGTATGTTTCATTAATTGTACCTAGTGCTTTAGAGGAAATCATATTCATACCATTTATTCAAGGTAAAATAAATTCTCTTTTCTAATTAAACTTTTCATATAAAAATTACAAAATCAAATTTCAGGCATCACGTGACAGAAGTAGAAAGTGAGAGAGAAAGGCAGGTGTCATCAGTCATTAAAAACAAACATGTAAAAGTATCACAATCACGATATATCTTCCTCTTTAAAAGCTTCAATCTCATTTAAAAGTTGACTCAAAATAGGAAGTGGCCAGCCAGCCAGCGTGCGCGCACATGCACACACACACACGCACAGTTCATACATTCTGCCCTGAATACAAACAGAACCTCATCACCAATAACTCACATTAATACAAAAACAGCAGGAGGTACCACCTATAGGATCCTTAGCATTTTAATAACATGATAATGATTATGTGCAGTGAGAACTTTGCTGATATTTGTTATCAATCTGCAGCAGAGTTTCACAATAATAATATTCAGAAATCAGTCTGCCAGCTTGAAACACAAATTGTAGCATTATAACATATACTGTATACACACAGTAAATGATACGTGTGTTCGGAAACCGGTATGACTGGGATCATAACCAAAAGCACACACTTGAACCTGTAATGTTTGGCCGTTGTCCAACACCCCCTTTGATGGAATAAAAAAGGCACTTTTTTTTAAACACACATAACTGCTCCACATTTACGGCAGTGAGAGAGCTTTGGCCAGCCGTGTCCAGAACCAGGCCTGTGTGCACGGCCGTGTGTAGTCACATATGGTGAGGAAGCGTAAGATGCTGGGGAACGGCTTTGCCATCGACTTGTACTTCACCGGGATAAGCCTTTTCTTTTGAGCTCCTGAAACAGCAAAAACATGAATGCATAAGTGGGTGAAGTTACATTCAGGCAAAGGCATATGTCAGGGGAAAAAAGGAAGATAGAGTTTTATATAAGAAAAAAAAATCTACTTTACCGGGACAGAGGCTGAGTGCAAACTTGGTCTGAAAGTCACACGCATCACTGTCAAGGTATTCGTCAGAAATCACCACCACCATCCTTTTACACCTGCACAGATGGTCACATATTAGAGGTGTTGCAAAAAAAAATGTGAGTCAGAAATGAGGGAGATTTCGAGGCAGACAATTTTGATTTCTTGCTCAAAGACATTTAAAATGAAAATGTTATCAGGCAGGTTTTGAATGTGTTGATATCCCACCTTTTCTCAATGAGCTCACTCGTGATGGTCCATACACAGGAGCCCGGGAGGACGTCCCTGTCAAACACGCACAGCTTCAGCTTGTAATCCGTCTGCTCCAGCTCCCGGATCATCTCGTGGACAAACTCAAAGTCACTTTGGCAGTAGCAAATGAAGGCATCGAAGAGCTCCGGAGCACCTGGATTAAAAATCGGTTCGATTAAAAAAAAAAAACAATGTAGCACAACTTCAGTCATCTGCGTTACAAGGCCAGTGCTGTGCAACAGCTCAAAATGTGGGACATGTGCACACACTTAACTTGCAAAAATATTTATACTAAAGAAGTGAGATGTAGGCTATATTACAGAGAAGTACAACTAAGTAAGCATAATAAGGAAACCTCAAAGTCAGTGTTGGACAGTTATAAAAACGCTGTAGTGGAGCAGACATGTTTGATCAGGGCTTTAGATGACTTGTCAGATTAGGAGACACGTTGGAGCTCCTTCCTGTGTGATGCTTTACCAACGGAAATAATGATGGTATCACTAACTCAAGTTTGACTCGAGCAAATACATACGCTACTATAACTCAAAAAGTCAACCACTCATAATATTGTTTGTGCAGTGAGAAGGTCAGGTAGCCTAAGAACGGTTAAAGAAGCCCATTGGACATTTTGATTTTTAGGTGTCTGTTTTCACGACACAATATGTTATCTTGGTGTTGAATGGGTTAACGCTGGTACAAACATACTCTAAAGGTGCCAACACACTGCACATCGCCGCGCGGCGAGTTTACATAGAAAGTCAATGTATTTCGAGCGCCGCCGCGCGAATCGGCGGCCGGCGGCGAGCGGTTCATGCGGCGCGGCCGCCGCAGAAGTTGAAAATATTGAACTTTTCGCCGCCGGCCGCGCCGCGATGGCCAATCAGCGTTGAGCTCCTCCCGACGTCACTCGGGTGAGTCTGCTGAGCTACAAGACACGTGAAACCTGGCTGGCGGTGCTGTCGGGAAAGGAGGGATGAAGGGAAAAAAGAAGGAAAAGACACATAGAGAGAGAGAGAGAGAGAGAGAAAGTTCCAACACATCAATAAAATGTACGACAGCAGTTTAATGAGACACCTTTTAGTAAAAGGAGCAAGGAATAGACTCACATTATAGAAGAGAGAAGGAGAGAAAGCCAGGGAAGATGTACTGCAGATGAGTGAATATGCAGAGACAATGCAAACTAAATACGACAACTGACACTTCCAAACATTTCCCTAAACATCACAACAATATCAGAGGTATTATGAAAACAAATCTGGAAAAAGGGAAAATCTGTTTGGGTTTCCTCTACATGTTGATATGCCGGCGTGAGTGTGTATATGCACGGCCATGGATACATACACTCAACAAAAATATAAACGCAACACTTTTGTTTTTGCTCCCATTTTTCATGAGATGGACTTAAAGATCTAAAATTCATTCCAGATACACAATATTACCACTTCTCTCAAACATTGTTCACAAATCTGTCTAAATGTGTGATAGTGAGCACTTCTGCTTTGCTGAGATAATCCATCCCACCTCACACGTGTGCCACATCAAGATGCTGATCTGACATCATGATTAGTGCACAGGTGTGCCTTAGACTGTCCACAATAAAAGGCCACTCTGAAATGTGCATTTTTTTGCTTTATTGGGGGTCGAGGCACTCAGAACCATCTGGTGTGACCACCATTTGCCTCATGCAGTGCAACACATCTTCTTCGCATAGAGTTTATCAGATTGTCGATTGTGGCCTGTGGAATGTTGGTCCACTCCTCTTCAATGGCTGTGCGAAGTTGCTGGATATTAGTAGGAAGTGGTGCACGCTGTCGTATACGCCGGTCAAGCACATCCCAAACATGCTCAATGGGTGACATGTCTGGTGAGTATGCTGGCCATGCAAGAACTGGGACATTTTCAGCTTCCAAGAATTGTGTACAGATCCTTGCAACATGGGGCCGTGCATTATCTTGCTGAAACGTGAGGTGATGTTCATGGATGTATGGCACAACAATGGGCCTCAGGATCTCATCACGGTATCTCTGTGCATTCAAAATGCCATCAAGAAAATGCACCTATATTCTTCGTCCATAACAGATGCCTGCCCATACCATAACCCCACCACCACCATGGGCCACTCGATCCACAACATTGACATCAGCAAAGCGCTCACCCACACACGCTGTCTGCCATCTGCCCTGAACAATGTAAACCGAGATTCATCCGTGAAGAGAACACCTCTCCAACGTGCCAGACGCCATCGAATGTGAGCATTTGCCCACTCAAGTCTGTTACGGCGACGAGCTGGAGTCAGGTCAAGACCCCGATGAGGACGACGAGCATGCAGTTGAGCTTCCCTGAGACGGTTTCTGACAGTTTGTGCAGAAATTGTTTGGTTATGCAAACCAATTGTTTCAGCAGCTGTCTCAGTGGCTGGTCTCAGACGATCTTGGAGGCGAACCTGCTGGATGTGGAGGTCCTGGGCTGGTGTGGTTACACGTGGTCTGCGGTTGTGAGGCTGGTTGGATGTACTGCCATATTCTCTGAAACGCCTTTTGAGACGGCTTATGGTGGAGAAATGAACATTCAATGCACGAGCAACAGATCTGGTTGACATTCCTGCTGTCAGCATGCCAATTGCACGCTCCCTCAATGCTTGTGGCATCTGCGGCATTTTGCTGTGAGACAAAACTGCACATTTCAGGGTGGCCTTTTATTGTGGACAGTCTAAGGCACACCTGTGCACTAATCATGATGTCAGATCAGCATCTTGATGTAGCACACCTGTGAGGTGGGATGGATTATCTCAGCAAAGCAGAAGTGCTAACTATCACACATTTAGACAGATTTGTGAACAATGTTTGAGAGAAATGGTAATATTGTGTATCTGGAATGAATTTTAGATCTTTAAGTCCATCTCATGAAAAATGGGAGCAAAAACAAAAGTGTTGCGTTTATATTTTTGATGAGTGTATGTGCGTGTGTGTGGGCGGGTTGTGTGTGTATGTGTGTGTGGGCGCATGTGTGGGTGTGTTTACGAAGCTTGGGTGGCAGGTGGCGGGGAGAAATGTGTGAGAGGTGCAGTGAGACCAATACAAGGGCCGATGGCAGAGATGATGAAGGCAGAATACTTCAGAGACGCTCCCAACAAAAACAAATCAGTGAGGATGACGACGATGATGAGAGAGATGTAAATAGCGGGAAGAAACTGGGCGTGCACATTCAATGAGTCATCGGGCGGCGGCGGACACAAATGAGCCAAAATGATCACGCGGCGCGGAATCTGCGATTCGCGCGGCCAACCGCCGCGCCGCGGTTTGCAGTGTGTTGGCACCTTAATTGGTCTAAATGTCGCACTGCTGTATATTACATGACTGGATTATTATTACACATTATGTAGGCTATCAACAACTTAGGGGCACTTTACACGACAACACGAAACGGTGCAAACGCGGAAAAATTCCCGCGTTTGCACTATATCATTTACAGGAAAACAGCAAACGCAGGCATGAAACCGCAGATTTTTGAGATCACCTCCCAGGGAGGATTTTTTGGAAAACTTAACGGTTTTGGTTTCCTGTAAACACCGAAACCATTTCCCCTGATAACGCTGACGTCACGGCTCCACCCTCACACATGCGTAGTCTATAACATTAGCTGTCAAAATACCCACAACACAAGCGAGTTATAAAGTTAGAAGACAACATGAACGGTGTCTCCACGGCACCATCACTGTGATCAGCGGAGAGTGACGTGCAGGGCTAAAATATAGCCTAACACTCGCCAATTTAGTCTAAGCGATTAGTAAGTTATTGAGACCGCCGGCCACTTTGTCTGGGGAGAGATTTGTGTTCTGCCAGTTTTTCTAGCCAAATAAACGTGTGTAGCTTCTATGCCAGGGCAGGGACACGGCTCTCTCTACATTAAAAACACTATCCATAGTTCAGCGCGCAGCGGTTAAGTTACTGTTCAACAAAAGGAGCATTAAGGCTACGGCTTCACAGTAAAAGCATTTCACTGGCTAAACATTAATAGCATTTCACTGGACACACGTGAGTTGACTTTTATTTTGAAGTACGCCTAACAGGAAGGTATCCGCTCACGAAGCCCCTTCACTATCAGCAAGTCTTCTGTTTTTACGAGTTCAATGCGGTGAAATAAGAGGACAGAAAGCTTGTCTTTTACAATATTTGTAACCCCAACCTTACACCAACCGCTTCATGAACGTTAGTGGCATTAATTTTCGGTTACAGTAAGGTTTTATGCATCAAATTGTACCGGAAGAGCTATCTACTAGGCTGTGTCACCGCTGACTATTGGCTTGGCATGGCTGCTACACTGCTACTTCAGCGATTTCGGCCCGTTTCCTCTGAAAACATGTGTACGGGTGAAGATGTCAGATAAATTTTGTCTGAACGGGGTTTTTTTTTAAACCAAAAACTGGAAAACTGTCACGTTTTCACAGTGTAAAGTGCCCCTTAGGTTGTTGATACATAATGATTATACTCATTTTGCTGAGTCAAGTACAGAATGTGTATTCTGAGGTGATGTAATTAAAGCTAACTGCACTTATGTTGTATTTATTGTTGTTGCAGTAGTTTTTATGAAAACGGAGACAGAGCCTACAAATGATGTGAATACAAACAGCCACCTTCAGGGTCATCCTCCAGGGTGATGCCCATCCGCTCTAGGGTGCGAGGGAAACAGCTGTCCACTTCAGGGACCTGTAGCGGGGGCTCTGCCTTCTTCTTCAGATTCTCACAATACTTTCTCACATCCTCATCTGAGATAAAATGAGATGAGAGACATGTATTTAACCCGAAGGTAATTCCTTTGCCAGGTTGCTCCAAAATGGCAGAAGCAAAAACAAAGAATAGCCTACTACAACAAAATGTAATTAAATACCCATGTGTAATAATGAAATACTGAGGGTTATAAAAATACAAAGTGGAAAGTAAATGCAAGAGACAGTGCCTCATAGTAAGAATATAATCTTGAAAGAGAATAAAATCTGGTGCAGGCAAACACACCACAAACAGAACATGTTTAGGATGCTTAGAGTTGGATAATGGGGGATGTTATAAAAAACGGATTGTGTTTGAAATGTATTTTGAGGACACGTGTAGAAACCCATATTGGATCACACAGGACATTTTATTTTCCCGTCATTGGGACATTACAAATTAGGCCTACTACATGTGGGTAAAGTTCCTTATTACACCATGTATTAGGCTATGTGTGTGTACTTGTTGCAGTGTGGGAAACCAAATGGGCCTATGACTCATTTCCTGGAGGTACAGCAGGGATGGTGAAAGTCAAGCTGAAGCGACAAATGAGTAGCCTATATATTATGTCGTAGCCTACTTTCACCAATGTGGAATAAGCAGAAACATTCCGAAATGACATAAACGCACCTATCAGAGGGCGTAGATCCTGCACGATGTCTTCCCTCTCCACCTCCTTGAGGATGGACAGCAGCCTCCCCACCGTGGAGTCTTTGCAGCGGGCCTGCCAGTCCTCCAGCAGGCTTTTGGTGGGACTTTTCGACGACTCGTAGTTCTTGATCTCCAGGTAAGTGAAGTCCATGGCCTCCGCGACCCCAGTCCAGTCCGCGGCCACGGCTGTCTTGGGGTTCAGATACAGTCCCAACTTTTTCCTCACCGTCACGTTCAGCGCAATGAGAGGAATCGTGCCCAGGTCGACTACTTCTGAATCGGAATCATTACACGCCATGATTGAAGGCGTTGTTTTAGTTTTTTCCTTCTCTGGAGAGTTTAAAAAACTTAACGGGGACACATCGTTAAAGCCACACAGCGTGAGTGGAGTCCACGGCTTTACCTGACGAGGGAACAAACAAGGAAGTGGTGTCAGCTGGTCTCACTGCGTCACAAGGGGGAGGGGGATGACAGATGAAGGGCTACTGTTTACCTCCACACACAACTGACCTAGAGTGCACTCCCACCACCAGTGACGATCATTTATTGGTATTGCTTAGTTGACCAGAAATAAAATCATTCCCATTCATTGAGTAGCCTAACAAATGGCTCCTCCTGGCAGGGGGACACAGGGAAAAGTTTGCCCCCAAAAAATTGAAAATGGGTGTTTATATTCAGAAAGTGTTTCAGTTCCCTTTTTCTTCTTCTTCTACATTTAGACTATAGCCACTTCCTTTAAGAATATCATGTTCGCTGCATTACATCACAAAATCACATCACAAACTCCTTACATTAGGAAACTTTATTTTGTAACTGCCACACATGGGCAAACTTCATATAGTAACAACAGCAGTATACACAAAAATTACATAAGAAAATCGCAAGAAGCATAAAAACCATCAACAGAAAGGTGATGGTGATTATAACTGAGTCAAAACTAAAACCACAATGCGGCTTTCACTGTTTGCTGCAGCAAAACAGGAAACGTACAAAAGGTACATTATGAGGCCCCCTTTTCTTTCCAGAGAATGATGATGATGGCATTTATATATAAATAATAGATCAGTTGAGTTCAAGTATTTAAGCATGGAAAGAAGAACCATGCATTTCCTCAACTGCTCATAGGGTAACTTCCCCAAATCAGCACATCGGTGTACAACACAGCAACAGCTCGAGGTTGCGGAATTCAGCTGAGATTCCAATCCTCCGATCCATGTCTTGTGTTAAGTGTTTGCTCAGAGCAGATCACAGGTTTTTGCTCCTGGAGAAATAGAAATCTATGCCTCGGTCCCTGTGTTGTTTGGGAGTGTGAGATGGGCCTTTTTTCCCTCTTGGTGAAGGCCCCGTGCCACTCTGGGGAAAAGAAAAGAAAAGAAAAGAAACTTATAAAAGAAGACAATGAGGCAGCATTGCCAGCTCAAATCAGTGACTGTTTGCCAGTGCTGGAAGAAGTGCTTGAATACTTTACTTAAATAACAATACCCAAAGTGTAAAAGTATTAGAAGTAATATATATTACATTATTATATTGGCAATGTAACGAGATGGATCAACGTATGAGCAGCATTTCACTATAGTAGCTTGTCATTGTTAAGCCAATCTGAGGGGCCGTGACATGATAAACACGATAGGATAGGTTGGTCTCTTAGGAACTATTATTTACATTGGACCATTTGGGAAGTTTAAAAAGGGGAAATCTCTTTAGTGGAACTCACAACTCATAGAAATCCAAAATGAGAGATGCAGGGACTCAACAAGATCCTGCTTCTGACTAAACAGGTACTCAAAAGGTTATGTTGATTTAAATTCCACCTCCACTTCTGTTTGCAGAAATAAAAGGACTCAAATGATCTATTACAGCAGAAGCACAGAGTCGTACTGTGCACTTCCCTCATTTCTCAAACACCCACCGCTTTCTTGTTAACGTGTCTGTTCCACTCAGGTGCCATGACGATGGGGGTGGGGTAGGTCTCGCCAAGGGACACCTGGGCATGCGACAAAGCAGCACTGCTGAGGCTCCAAGGCGCGTGCACGTCAGATCCCCGGATACCCTGTAGTTCAGGGACCCACTGCCGCACATAGTCTCCCTAAAGCAGACACACAGGTAAGAGGTAACCAAGGAGTAACTCATTCAAGAACAAAGCTTTCTTTGTTTTGACATCTGGCTTACAGAGTTCTCCAGTACTTTATATATGGAGAACAATTCAAAATTAGATTTCAGGGAAAGGTGTACACAGATATTGCAGCCTTCCCTTGACTATATATACTGAAGGGACCTACATGACACCTCATAGACTTTTATTTTCTGTTGCACATTTGCTTCTAGTCTAAACAATGTAATTGGAAGTCCTTAGAAACCTGTAAAGTAGAGTTAGTTGTTTATTTTATTTTGTCTTTTGTTTTTGTGTTCCTTTTTTATGTTTTTTTTTGTGGGTGTGTATGTTCTCTAAAAAAAATACATAAAGTATTTGAAAAAAAATAAAAAAGCTTTCTCGACATTTGAACTAGTTTCGATCACCAACATTTGACAGTATTCCCCCATCCTAAATACCTTTGTGTTGCAGTGCGAACAATGGAACGATCTAGACAAGTGTAAAAAGGAACTGAAAAAGCCAGCAATTCATGCAGCTCCTCAAACAAACATACGTTATTGTCGTAGTCGAGGCCTTGCTTGATCATGTTGAACTTCCGGTTCTCTCTGGGGTCATTCCCCACACCAGCGCTGTACAGCCAGTTCCCATAGTTGCTGCTGACATCATGGTCGATCTGATGGAGGAACATTTAAAAGTATGAGGATAAGTTGTTTCATTGTCTAGACATAAAAAAGGACAGAAGTGCTAAACTAGATTTATAAATAATGTCCTAAAAATACCATTTTACAAAACTCATTTGAAGTCCGAACTTCACTACTCACCAGAAGGTATTCAAAGCACTCGGCTCCCATCCTCCAATCAAGGCCCAGGTCTTTGGTGAGGAAGCTTGCAACATTTTGTCGCCCCCTGTTGGACATGAAGCCTGTCATGGCCAGCTCTCTCATGTTGGCGTCCACAAAGGGCACTCCTGTTCGACCCTCTGTAATGACATATTGTGCATATTTTCAGCCTCAGATCCATATACTTTCAAGGGCACCTTTAGACACTACTTTTTTAATTAAATATTTTTTGACTAACGAGAAGGAAAAATTGTACCAACCTTTCCATGCATTGAAAAGCTTCTCATCCTTTTTCCATGGAATTGATTTTTCTTGAAGTCCTGAGGAAATAATCACCATGAGCTTTAGTTCAATATATAGTTTTTTAAAAATATGAGAAAACTTCAGTTCATTTTACCTTGGAGCTGAAACAATCTGTTTCCATACTTCACAGCTACAAACTTGAAATAATCCCTCCACAAAAGTTCGAAAATTACCCTGAAAAGACAGCAGTGAAGCTGGTTAGAAAAGTGAGGACACATTTGTTTCCAGTTGTGTTTTATGGAACAATAGAACAGCATCATTTGTTTTGTTTTTGGACTCACCAGTATGTGCTCTGATTGGCTGTTCGCTCCCTCTCGTACTGCTGGATCTGATGATAAATATACCTGGGTGAAAGGCAACCCATTGCTAGCCTGCACAAATGCCAAAGGAGTGCAGTTCAGAAATATATATTCATAATCATTTCCTACATGGAACATTAAGGAAACGCTACAATAAAACTCACCAGGGTGAAAATTTGGTGGAGTAATCCACACCAATCAAACCATTACGGGTGTCCTTATATGTCGCAACAGCATTCTACAAAACAGAAAAACATACATTTAGACTTAGGCTTGTTTTTATTGTCATTCAATAATAAATAATAAATAAATGCACTAGTGCACCTATTAAACGATGGAGTGAACACAATGGCATGAAGTAAAGGTTAAATTACTAAGGGTGGGGGTGGGGGGAGTTATTTATTGTCCGTGGGTGTTCAACAGCCAAATGGCCAGGGGGAAGAAACTGTCACTGAACCTACTGTGGGTGCTGCGGAACCTCCTGCCAGAGTTCAGCATTATTACATCTACAGTACATAGGACTAGGACATACATACGTCACCATATGAGTTTATGGCCATTTACAGCACCAACTATTGCCTTTTTGCAATGGAAGTTGCACTCACAGTGTCCCAGAAGTAGTGTTTGATTCTGGCCAGAGCCTGACTCTCACCACCACTGCAGGGGAAAGCCGAGCGAGGATCTTTCACAGGCTCTATGGGAATAAAACAAGAGAAGCATTTCAGCATCAAACGTGTTAAAGACTCCCCGATGTACAATAATAATAAAATACTTTTACAAAAAACAAAAGTCAATTTAATAATAAAAATGCAGAGGAACTTCTCTTTGTGATACTGATACAGGCGTTGTTTTAATAATTTCTGCAAATTCACAGAAAACAGAGGGAGACGCAAAAGATATACGATACGCATTCAACCATAGAGAACACATTAGGGTTATTCACCCGTCTGTTGAAGGTCCTCTGCTGTAGGAATGACTCCTTCCTGCAGCCCTTGAGGAAGAGGCTTAAGCTGCTCCGGTGTTGGGAACACGGGCCTCACTCTGCCCTGGGTCTCCACTGCCTTCCTGAACTGCGTGTACACATCAGGCAGCCTAACAAGCCAGGAAGGAAATGTTACAACTTATTAAAGGCACTAAACTATTCCAGATCAACTTCTCTAGAAACATGTATGTGTAAATTAGGATGTTTAGCAGCAACTTGAAACTTCAATAAATAAAACTAAGCTAAAAAAACTGCTTTTACGGTCTAGGCCGTTTGACATGACTGTGTGGGTGTGGATAAATCAATTGGTCAACATGGAAAATATCATTATTTTTATAGAATGTTCGGGCAGAGAACTGCGACGATGATTGGTTCAAAATACTAACTGTGTCATAAGAACCAGAGCACAGCCTTCCTCATCTAA
Organism: Hyperoplus immaculatus; assembly: GCA_949357725.1. Classification (NCBI taxonomy): domain Eukaryota; kingdom Metazoa; phylum Chordata; class Actinopteri; order Uranoscopiformes; family Ammodytidae; genus Hyperoplus; species Hyperoplus immaculatus. Next base: position 8,941,662 of record OX442369.1, read on the forward strand.
ACCGAATTTCTGTAAAGGTTATTAAACTTAAGTGACAATATCTTTGCTTAGCATCATGCGACCAACATGCAACACCCCAAATGACATAATTAGAAGGATTTTGTGGATTTGGGTTAACAGGGGCTTTGAGGGTGTTGTGTCCCGTGCAAGCTATGTCCTTCCTGTCTCACCTGGACATGTGTTGAAATGGAAGATCATCTCTGTGATACAGCGTAGACCCCCAGCAGGTGTGAACTTTCACCTTCATCTGTGCACAGACATCCTTCACTCGTTGCTCCACATTCAGTTCTTCCGACACTACCTTGAATGTGAGCGCACAAGGGGGAAAACAATGTCAAAAATCGCCAGGCCGTGTAATAAACTAGGGAGAATCACAGTGAGAGAAAGACTTCTTAAAACTACCTCTTCATGGAAAGCCACAGTGCTGACAGAGCCAAGTTGCTTGATGAGTTCTGCAACCACCTCCTCTGGCTTACCCCGTCTCACCACAAGGTTGCTGACAGACAGACAGACAGACAGACAGACAGACACACACACACACACACACACAAACACACACACACAAGTCCCAGTTAACAACACTGTGCCAAGCAAGCTGCATCCTGGGTAGAGGGCTAATATCCCCCCCACCCCCTGCTGACTGGAAATAAATGTTGTGAACAGTGTGTGCAGCAGCCATGTTAATGTAAACATGACCCCCTATAAGCCAGGTGTGTCCTGAGGGGTATACTACAAAGCAAACTCAACAGAGCCCGGCTCTCTTTTTTTGATCTGGTTCAACATAACACATACCCTCGCTCAGAGCTAACCGGTATCACGAAGGCAGTTATCAACCTCTTATGTTGAACGAGGGTTTCAGCTTCAGGCTCTGTGCGCGTCCCCATGAGAGGGGGCGTTTGCCCGTCATTTGACTCTGCTTCCGCACAGACTGGACTGATCTTGTGCCGCTAACTTTACACAAACGGACTGATTGTGAGCAGCTGAGTAAAACAAAAGTGTGTCGTCAACTTCATTCAAGAGGAAGAGTGTGTCAGTCTGAATTATTACAGCAGAAAACAGAGAGCCGAAAAAACTCTTACTGCAAATAGGTTAAGGAGAGTGGAATGCTGCCAGCATGGGAATTATTTATTTATCTTGCCGATCGTTCTCGCAGTGCTTAACGTGACATTATAAAACAATGAAACGTTGAACTCGGATTTAAACACTATACCATTTAGCCTAATATATATATAGGCTACTTTGCTATATTTATAGCACTACGCCTATAGTCCCACACTTAAGAATGTAATTTAAGTCTGACACTGTCCCCAAATGAATAGCCTATGGAAAATCATTTAGTTTTGGGCCACATCATAATGAATACAATTTTGATTTAGACTATTAGCCTTTTATTTGAATCTTACAAATACCAATAGGCCTACATTAAAAGACCTGTAGTCTGGATTTTTCGGACAAATATGAATCTACTGTGAGAAGCTTAACCTGCGAGTCTGCAACGATGTCCGAACTGTGACAGCTGTCACCTGTCACGTCCCAACTGTAATTGCTACTGATGAAAAGAAAGAAGCCTACAGTGAAATAATGTTGCAACCTGTGATTTTATAGAACGCTTTATTAAGAGCCAGTGTGTGTAGATCGCCAGGTAAAATCATTTGAGAGGAGAGCATAGAGTGGCGCTGCATACAGTATAGGTGTGGGCTATTCTACATTTTCAATAACCGTATGCATGTGGCAAAAAGCCCCAGTGCGATGTTACAGTTCACTCTGTAAGCCTAATGTCAAGGCTTTGTTTCGTTCATTAACTTACTGATCAATAAGTTTAGATGTAACAGTTTCCTCAGTGAGAATGTAGCGCTCAGACAATATTGTTAGGTCCGTGGGATTTCTAAATGTGTAGTTTCCTTGAAGGGCAGCGCTCTAAGAGCCAAATTTAAGCTCAAACTCTGAAACAAAAACTGCTCTGAGCAGGTTAGCCGTGCAGCCTCTGTTACCACGGTGATCTAGCCAGGTAAAAAGAGAGCCACCTTTCGTGATACTGAAAATTCTGGCTTTAGACCGCTTTAGACTCAACAGACCTCGCTCAGCCCTTAATCTCGCTTCGTAGTATACCCCTCTGATCCTGTAGCAACTGTATATGTTCAATCAGAAAGCTGAGGACATGGTCTGCACAGACTGTACGAGTCAGAATGGCACGATACATAAGAAGTTCATGATCACTTTTAAACCAAGTAAACAGTGCGTGGTTCTTTGGTGCTTTATCAAATAATGGAAAATAAATACAATGGAGACATATAGACAATTACCAGTGAGCAAACACAGTTTAGTTACCTGCCCTTGTTGAGCAAGGTGTTCCTGAGATCCTTGATACTCTCCAGTAAGAAGCGCAGGCGGAAGGGCCCAGTCTTTGGTAGGTTGTAGTTGTACGTCCCCACATAATGTCTGGGGTCAAAGCAGTACAGTGGGACGATGTACTCTGCATTTCTTTGAGCCCAGTGGAAAAGCTGCATGTGAAGAGAGTCGAGACTGAAGTGAGGATCATATGATCATCTCTTGGTGGGGAGGGGGGGGGCATTCAGTGTTGCCACATGCTGAAAACACAAAACCTTAAAGGCCTACTTCACCGGTTGGAATATGAAGGTGTATTGAACTCGGAGATCCTATGAAGTATAAATGTGCAATTTTTTTTTAAATCGGGTCATCCTAGCCTGAGAAAAGGCAGAAAGGGTGTTTTATGGTCTCACTGTCTCTAACCCTACATTTCTCTTTCTGTGACATCACTCAAAGAGACATATAGGGTTAGACAGTGAGACCATAAAGGCTACTCTATGCTCCAATTCCGTGCGAATATAGAGACGTACGTTCACAACGTTATATCCGTCACTGCCCTCATACTTCCATGCGTCCTTTATGTTGGAATGGACATTAAGCAAATCAACCATTAGTGGGCAGCAGCGCCGCTCAGAGTAAAACGTTACTCAGATAGGAAGAAGAAGAGTCAAACAGTGACTTAACTGGAATACATATTTTATAATAGATCCATGGAAGAAACAGCTTTAGCGATATACTACCGTAGCAATGGAAGAGGCTAAACTGGAGGCTGTAGGCTATTATAGACAGCGGGGGTCTGAGGACATCAATTACGACATGTCAAACAAACTAGTCTCGCACGGACCTCCGGTACTTCTCTATTGCTGCCGTCAGCCTGCCGTCTAGCTGACATTCCGTGCGATCCCCTCTCATGCACTCTGTTGTAGTTGTATGTCTCTGTGCCCCGGCCGTGTAACTTCATAGATAGATAAATGTGTATGTAATTTCGTACCAACTCACACAAACCTCTCCTCAAAAGTTAAGACCTTTTCTAAAGTATTATGTCTTTCGTTTGTACAGTAAGTGAAAGTGAACTGCTGGCTGTGCGCCCCCCGTGATCTTCGGTAGTAATGCTCCGTTCTGTCCGTTTGGTACGCATCCGCAAGCTTGCAGGATACGTGCAGAAATACGCATGTAATGTACGCAGAGTACGGACAGAAGGCTCCGTCCGAATCCGTATGCGTATGTAACGTAGAGCATAAATGAGCCTTAAAACACTCTTTCTGCCTTTTCTCAGGCTAGGATGATCCGATTTCAATTTTTTTAGCACATTTATACTTCATAGGATCTCCGAGTTCAATACTCCTTTATTCCAACCGGTGAAGTAGGCCTTTAACTTTAATTTGATGTTTTCATGGACACTCAAAGGAAGAAAATGAATGCGCATAATACATATTATTTAGAAATGTGGTCTTTATTTTGAAAAAAATAAAAATTAAATGACAAAGTGGATAAAAAAAGGGGAGACCAGGAAGAAGATTTCGAAATATATGGGCCTACTCTATTTTGTGCATTTTCAGAGACAAATGTCTGGTTGTTTTACTTTGAAGAAAGGGCTTTTATTCGCACGGATTTGTGCCGGAAGTAAATTTGCTGTTACGTCTGGACAAACTATTCAGCTTGATGCTAGTTGCAAACAATACATAACATTCTCCAAACCTTCTGCTATTGACGTTATTTGAAACAACTGCCGGTTAGGCGCAACATGTCAAACAGACACGTTACTCATAAGTTTAACATGTGTTTTTTTCTAAATACGTTGTATTTCATAATATCGAGACTCGTAACAGATTCATAGTCTTACCTCATTGTCGTGCAAACGCAAGTCGTTTCTTAGTAAACATATGATTGTACGGGAGGTAGACATAGTTGACGCTTTCAATATAGCAGCAATGGTGGTTGAGAGAAGCAGAAAAAGACCTCCGTATCTCCGATAGCTGCGCCTTTCGGGTCTGACGGTCTCTAGTCTGGCTGCTCTCGTGCGTGCCCAGGCAGTGAGTCTCACGTTGTTACGTTACGTTACAAAACGCCAGGTTGTGTAAGCAGCTTCTTATTCTTATTCAACAGCTGCCTCAAGTTATAGAGCTTAGAAGAAACACATTTTCACCAACACTTTCAGCTTTATATACCAAGGCCTTTATGTACAAAGTTTCGTAAAAATATATTTGTTTATGTATTTTTATCATATTTTGTATTTTGTGCAGTCAAGTTCAAACTGGTGTTGGTTTATTACTTTCAAGGTTGGGAGTATGTGTCCACCTTATGGACCACTATGCACGTGTTTGATTTTTTTAATGAACTTTTGATTTTTGAGTAGCCTTTGCTAGCCTACTGAAACAAGACAAGTTCCCTTCAGAGATTAATAACGTATATTTATTATCCTATCCATTAAACAATTTACTTTGAAAAAGGTATCCATATTAAATGGGGGAAAAAATCATAACCAAAGGTGGTATTATCTCTCTTTGACCTTTTGAGCTGTTAAAAAAAAGGTGCCAGAATTCTATAGGCTAAATCAGAACAATACATTCAAAACCTTATTCTTATTTTTTAAAGCACACTGTAGTCTATAATTATAATAGCATATGAATCAGATAATGTGCGAAAATACATTTTATTTCATAAAGAAAAAAATCATCGTAGAGTGGATAAAACTGCAAGAAAAAAAGTGATATATTTTTTTATAGCATATAGTCTGGAGAGTCTAGACCAATGTGAGCATTAAACAACCCAATAAAAAAAAATCACACAGGGGAAATAGTCTTAGACCTTGGATTTATTAAGTTAAATGTACAAAAGATCAACAACATGAGACATTTCATGTTTCAAGGCTTTGTCATTAAGACAAAACAAACCGTCCCAATCGAAAGCCTCCCATTCTTTTCATACTGCCTACCAGCTCTCAGAGACAATCATACATCCTCCTGTCGAAATCACAGTACAATCTACTGTATAACGTAGCTATTTCATCAAATAGATTTGTATATATTGTAAAGAAATTTCATACAAAAGTGCAGAACAATATGTATTTACAGTATAATCTTTTTTTTTTAATATATAAAAAGAACTTCAGCAAATCCTGTGTGTGCTCTCTCTACTGATCAGCTCCTTCACCGTACTAGGGAAGCCTTCCACTTTGGCAGTGAACGTTTGTGTTTTACAAGCAGATTTCAGATAAGGCACTGACACGGGTCCAAAAAAAGATCTGATCACTCCTTAAGTGCCACTGTATTACAGCTAGGCTCCAACATCCATCTCTCCGCCGCTTAAAGTTCCTAAATCTCCACTTCAAAGAATACAGCAATTCGCTCCGTCTTTACCAACTCGACCCCTTTCTTTGGCGACTTCTGATGCTATTCTTTATCCTTTATGACAGGTGTGCTGTCAGGCGGCCATCGAGGGACCCGTTCATATATTGTTTGGAAAAGCAAAGTAAAGGCATGGGGTGACTGGATTCATACTGAAGTCACACAACAGATATAGAAATGAGACGCTTAACTTCAAATCAAATTTCTTAATGCTCTTCATACTAACACAATGTGACGCCAATGCATCTGATTTGGTCTGTGCAGTCTACTGTGCACGAAGCTGCCGTAACATAGAAAAAGGCTATAGGGCTCTGAGGTGACTAACGATCCAACATTACTAATACTGCACATTTAACTTTAGCCTAGAGTTGTTGAAGGTTTTCTCTTTCCGCAACTGTTTGTTTGGCAACCTTCATTCTGTGGACCCAAAGGCTCACTACACAGGAAGCTGGAATGGATGTCACAGACTCCCAACAGTAGTGTTGGTATTGCTTAATAAAAGACATTGCACACTAAATGCAAAACAGTTTGGTTCTTTTTTTTCATTACATCCAAAAAACAAAACTCCATAATTCTCCTTATGAAATTATAATAAGAAAAATGCTTCTAATAGAAAAATATCTCCTCAGTTGATTATCCTGCATGTTGGTAATGTTTCGATGCATGATATCAAAAGTGCAATGTGGACAATCCTTCTAAATGGGGTTGTGAGTGCTATGAAAGCAGGGTAATGCAACCCTCTTAAGATGTTTAAAAAAAGACATTCTTACTTACAAATTCTTATTGTAAGGCGTTGAGAAAAATACATTTACATTTTCTTTAAGTGACGGTAGAAAAACTCATCAGCTAAGATGACTTTGTATGCGTTATTGTCGTTCGTATAAAAAAATATTTTACAATCTTAATTTCACTCGCAGCTACCTTGTTACAGTACTGTCAGATGTGGTCAAGGTCACCAACAGTCAGCCACGACTACATAGCGTATGGACATAACCTAGACACTGTTCTGTTTCTCTGTAAATGAGTGTGAAGATCCACAACTGCTCTATAACTTGGGACCACTTTTCCCCCGCTCTTGTTTAAAGGACAGCAGACCGTGAGCGTCTGAGACTGCTAAGTGCTTTCTCCACCTGGGGGAACACACCCGAGGACTCTGGTTGGTTGGTGAGCGATGCAGCGGCCCCTGACAAGGCAGGAAGTGTGGAGTGATGCTAAGCCCTGCAGCCTGCTGACGTGGTGGGGGGAGGAGCCCTGGGGACGGGGAGGGGAGAGGGAGGGGGCCTGAGAGAATGCTAGGCGCCCGTCACCCACAGAGACCTCACCCGATTTAGGGGAGGGGGAAGGGGGGGCCTCAGAAACAGCCCTGGACGAACGAGTGGCTGAGCAGGACTTCGGCGGTGGGACGCCACTTCTCCTCCACGAACACCTGCCGCAGGAACTCCCTGCCCGCGTCGCTCACGCTGTCGGGGAGGATGGGCTTGGTGGGCTGTGTGGCGATCTTAAAAATAGCCGCCATGGCCTCGTACTCGGCCCACGGAGGCTTCTGGGTCAGCATCTCCACAACAGTGCAGGCAACACTCCTGAAGAAACAAACAAGATATTAGTTTACGTAGTACAATGGGATATTAAGTGTCATTATTATATTAGAATACACTTAACTGTACACACTGGGGTGGGATGATACAACAACACTGACACCTTACAAATATTGTAAATCTATGCAACAACTGCTCTTATAAATAAACATTGCCCCTATAAAACTTGCCTAAATTAAAAAATGTATTCTTTTCTATTGATCATTGTAGCTTTGTTACACATTTGGACACACCGTTTTAAAGGATTTACAGCATTTTTGGACTACCAGATTGCTTCAACGGTAGGGAGACACAATTTTCTTGAAATTGTACCTAGATTACTTTGCAGAACGTATACTGCTTTGGAACACAATGATTAAAAAAAAACTAAGTCTAATCTATCAGTACATATACAACTCTTTGTAGAAGTCATATTGCCAGTGCCCAAGGTGCAGAACAGTACAGTTATCACATCTGGCCTGTATTTCTTTACAAGGTATGTTTCTGTATGGAACCTAACTACCTTTGACATTTTTAAAGTGTGCCTATATACCATACTGTTTACGTTCCATTTATTGCTTTACCAGCCATTCACTGAGGTTAATATTGCTTTAACCCATTGATGACTATGGCAATCTAGGATGCATGTCCTTAATGCCTGAGGTTTTTCTGAAAAAATAGTAGGAATTGTCAAGTCTACCAAAACCTTAATATCTAAGCCTGTGTAGCACATAGAAACATGAAATAAAATACATTTAAAAGTTAAGGTTCACAGGTTTTATTTAAACATGCTCCCTTAGCGCTTACAAACCAACAAATATTTCTAAAAATCGTCAAAATGAGATGAATTACAAAATTATTAAATATTGTTAATAAATAGATGCAATGTGTTGTGTGATTTTCGTCAGTAGTCTATAGTAGACCTTGATTCTGCGCACCAAACGCCACTAACTGTTCTGTCGCCGACATAGCTGGCGTATTTTTTTAATTATTTTGTTTTATTTTTTTATTTTTTATTTTTTTGATTGACATGATTTTTGGCAAACCACACAACTTTTGGGTGGTCACGTGGTCTTAAAAAATCAACAAAACCCACCTCATGTGTATTTGAGCCAATGACAGTGCATTCTATGCTGGGAATGCCATGAAAATTAGATAAAGTAATAATGCTGCGCGACGCAGCATCAGGCAGGAGAGCCAATGTGGCATCGCGCAGCAGCCGTCATCAATGGGTTAACTGCGAACTGTGTGCTTTTGTGATTGTAATTTATCCCTGCGGAAATAGTTCTTACCCCCTATGGACCTTGTTACTGTGCTGCTGCGTGATTCTTACCACACATCAGCTTTGCGGCCGTAGCCCTCCCCGTTGATGACTTCCGGGCTCATCCAGTAGGGGGTGCCAGTGACAGACTTGATTCCTGTACCAGACATGCAGATGGTCTGGATGCGTTTGCTGGCTCCAAAGTCACCCAGCTTAACGTTCCCCGTCGAGTCTCTCAAGATGTTTGCACCTAGTGGGATTGGAGCAAAAAAATTAGCTCAGAGTTGTTCAAGAGTCCCACGAGCACGGTTAATATCTTTAAAAGGGATACTTTGGGGGTTTAAAAGGTGCACTATACAATTTCAGATGAGGGGGATTTGTTTACATTTGAATAGGCTCCAGTTGGTTCAAAAAATAGATTTCTATCTTTATTTTATTTTTATTTTTTTTTATTTAACCTTTATTTCACCAGGAAGGTCCCATTGAGTTACAGTAACTCTTCTCACAGGGAGTCCTGGCCAAGACAGGCAGCAGAAAAGAAGTTGCAGAATTTGCACAAGGCCATACACACACACAAACAAAGTACACCACAATTGACACTATAATGCTAAAATTACACTTCATAAAAGGCTATATAAAAACAAGCTAATACATACAGCTAAAAAAAACAATTAAAAATAAATAAAAGGCATCAGGTTAAAAACAGTTGCAGTGTTCTTTTAGAGCTGATTGTAACATGTTTTTAAAGGTACTGAGTGGTGGGAGTGATTCCAGCTTTAGAGTGGCTTGAAGTTCATTCCAGACCTTTGGTGCATATGATGAGAAAGCTGTTGTACCCAGTTGTGTTCTTGTTAGTGGTGTGGTTAATAACATATATTCTGATGACCTTGTTTTGTACTACATGTAGTTCTCAGTAGTATATAATTCTTTCATCATAATTCAAAACTAAATTGTTTTACCTGGAAGCAAACGACTAGAATATGTTTGTAAACCTAACTGTGGAACTTACTGCTGTAAACAACAACAATGAAACAGTAACTTTTCAGGAAGCTTTCAACCTTGGAAAAGTGTTACAGAGATCCAATTTTCCTGTGAGTAAAGTTTGTTTATTCAGTTATTTCCAGAGTTGGTTGTTACAGTGTGCTGCTTACAAATTGCCTTTTCAGAACTTATTGTCAAAATGTCAAAATATACCTTATAAATACCACACTGACTCAACTCTACAAAACACTTTTTCTCATTGTGGGAAAATGCCATGTGGTTGGACTCTGTTGGGACTGGGCTGATCAGAAATTAAATTAAATATTGAATAAATCGTCTGCTCCACGTGGATCAAAACCCCAACACCATTTCTCCTCCTGCTTTAGTAATTTTCCGAACACGCAGCTGAGTTTATCCCGTTTCCTCCGGCCGCTCTCCGCTTGTTTGATCAGTGAGAGAGGCCACTCACTCTCCACACCCACAGTGGGACAACAGAGGGGCTGCAGAGGTGAGATTGAAAGGCTAAAAAAACTGTGTGACCTCAACCTCTTACTTTCTTTAATCTGTTTCCACTGCCTGCCAGCCTGCGCGTTGTTTTGTTACGAGGATGTCGGACTCCTGTTAACTCCGCTGAAGGCTTAATTTGGCTCCGTGGAATGTTAAATTCACAGAAACTTTATAGTCTTAATGTTGCAAAAACCGCATGTGCTGACAGCTCTTTTTTTTTTACTGCACACAGAAGAGGCTCTTGTGTGGCGTGATGAGCGCACACCGCCGTAGCCCATATTACAACATGAAGAGCATTTTCTAAGTGGAAAAATCCCACCCACATGTAACTCGCATAGAGCCTGCCTGTGTGTCCTGTGGGACCTACTATCTTTTTCCCCCCCAACCAGACGGTATGTTTCCCTATTTCTTGAAACAGCGACTCCCAAAGCTGTGGGCAGCCAAACTAAAGCCTTTTCCATCCGGTGTTGAACATTTTTAGCCCGGGCCCATTTCACCAGCATGATGCCTAATATATCTCAAAAAGGGGGATTTCAAAATAGCCCACTTTTTCTTTTTTTCTCTCCCCGTGCTCCCTTCTGTAGACGGTGAGCAATAAACCAAATGAGGAAATGTCAACCAGAAAGAGGAATGAATGAATCTCTCGGAAACGCTTGCCACGACATGAAGCGTAAAAAGGAGTCCTCCTCCTCAGTCATTTGCTGCTCTGTGTCATCAAAGTCTGTGTCTCTCAAGTGTGGCTGCCACAGGTAAACCAATCCAATTATAAATCCTCTCCTGACCTTTTTGCTGGCCTGCGGTTTGAGTTACCTTTGATGTCTCTGTGTACAATCATGTTGCTGTGCAGGTAGGAGACTCCTTGGAGGATCTGTCTGGTGTATCTCCGCGTCACCTTCTCTGTCAGGGCCCCGTAGGCTTTCAGCTGGTCCTTTATTGAGCCCTGGAGAGACAGCACGAGAGCTTTGAGGACAACAGAAAGGCACCGAGAGAGTGAGTGAAGACGAAAGGTTGACAAAAATGTATTTACTATCTTTTTATGAGCTGGACTGTGAAAGGTGCCCTATGCAGTTTCAGGGGAGGGGGGATTGGTTTACCTTTGCAGAGCCTGTTTACAGTTTACAAAACATATTAACTCTACATGTAATTCTTGGTATTGAATAATTCTTTCATCATAAATGAAAACAAAATTATTTTTAGACACCTGGAACCAAACGTAAGACTTGAATTTGTGTGTAAAAAACTGCTGGCCTGACTGCTGTAAACAATAACAGTGAAACTGTAACTTTTCATGTAGCTTTCAACCTTTAATTTTTTTCTCCAGTAACACAATTTTGCTGTGAGCAAAGTTTTTATTCAGTTATGAGAATAAACCTTGTAAAATGTTCACTTCTCTGACACACCCAAAGTTACATAGTGCACCTTTATCTAGTATTATTGCCGCAGCTGTGGTGTATATAAATGGATTGGAAGCATGTGTATGATAGATGTAAAATGGTTCAGTGGGCTGCAAGCTTGCAACAACATCTCCAGCTGCAGCGGATTTATTTTGTTTTATTGTGAAAGCAGCCGCCTCTGAGCCAATTTTGTATAAGTACAGAAAAAACCAAGTGTATAAACATACAATGTGCCGAAAAGCAATAGGCCACATTTTAAAGTCCAAGCACCTTCGTTGTCTCGCATTTTCTTTCATTTCCTTAAAGGTTCCTCATGAGGAAATTCGCAGGAGCAAGGACCTGATCCACCTGTGACGCAGTTTTGGAATCGGGGAAACAACCCCCCCCCACCTCTCTCAGCTGTCAACAAGACACCTCAACAGCTCTCTGGCTCTCAATGGGACACTCCCCCCCCCTCTCCCCTCTACGGGCAACTTAAGTGTTATCGGTCAGCCACAGCGGTGCAGCCGTGCCGAGCAAGTCGCACACAAACTTGGCTTTTGTCACCTCCCTGCTTGGCTCTGCCAGCTAAGTCCAGTGAAACATAAACATTTCCATGTTCCAGACAATGTGTGACTAAGACATTCAATGCCACTAAGAAAAAAAAAAGTAAAAAGAAAAACAGTCCAGGAAATATTTAAAAAAACAGGCGCCTCATTTAGTTAGAAAATGATCTCATAAACTTTGCAGCTCTGCCCGACATCAACCCCTGAGGATGTGATAGTGTTGTAGTTGACAGCTGGTGACATTTCAAATTTTTTATTTTTTGTAAACAGATGTAGCCAGAAGGGGTTTGATTTGATGTTTGTCTTGAAACATCTATGTAATTTATCTCTACAACATGTGACATTATCTGTTATAGCGCATCTCAATCAAACTTTAAGGACTGTATGCTTCGCGTCGGGTGTAAAAGTTTAAATATATTCAAATGAAACGACGGGCTGGAAATACGCACCCCAGGCATGAACTCCACAAAAATGGTGAGCTTCTTCTGTTCAAGGTCCCGGAGACAACCGTAGTACTGAACGATCCGCTCGTGACGCAGATTCTTCAGCAGCTGAATCTCACACTCCAGAGCGTTCACCTCCTACAGAGAAAAGGGGTTCCAATTAAGAAAAGTCATTCAAATATATAGCATTTTGAATCCTGACTCTTAAAAGTCAGTGTTTGTTATGTCTTAAAAATACATGCAGTCGGTGACTTATGATGCTCTCTTTCACCTTGCTGGTATCTTGACAGTCGGTATCAAAGGGCACCTGCTTGGCGGCCAGCTCCCGGCCTGTGTCGGCGTCATAACAGAGGTAGACCTCGCCGAACGCCCCGCGACCCAGCAGCTTTCCTTGTCGCCAGTTGACTGGCGCCCGCGGAGCTGCAGAAAAACAAAAGCAGATGAGGAAAAACCAGTAATTCAGTAGTAGTAAGTAATTCATTTGGTTGTTATGCCCACAGGTCCACTGTGATAGACTGATGTGAGCAGATTGCAAAATTACTGCGAGCATCAAAATCCATCCTAGGATCCAACTGCAACTCACGCATTAACTCTACCAAGAACCAGACGTCAAATTCACTGCATGGTCGCTTAATGAGTGCCACCGCAGACCCTGTGAAAAACCTCTGAAATCTGAGTCAAACCGCATTCAGGACGACAGAAAGTGGAGAGAGCATCTCAACAGTTCTCCTCTTCACAGGCCCAGACCCTGAGCCTTTGTTTTGGTATTGACAGGCTTCTTTGCGGTGGCGTTAACACAGTGTGGTCGTGTGTGGGTGAGAGAGAGACACCGGGGACTGACCACAGACTGCTGAGCTGAGCTTTCGTTTCATGACAAAGACAATTTCTGGGCAAACACAGTCTGCGGACTGAGCGAGGACAGATGTGGGTCTGCGACATGGATTCTGCCTGCTGTGACACACAGTTTTACTTTACATCATTCCAACTCCCTCTTACTACTAAGCAATAAAACATGTTTGACAGCCATTAAGTATTTACTGGACAAGACATTATCCTGGTTTGTCTCCGGCCATGAATGGCTGGATAACATGATAGGATAGGCCCTACACGAGTTTCCGTACTGATACAAAGCTTTTTCTAGTGCCTGACTTCTTCAAATGTTATTCTATTTTCACTGCACAAAAGAAGCCAAACTGCTCAAGAGATAATTTTGCCTAAATAATCTTTCATACAAAGCTCAACTAATTAAAAAAAAGTCTATAAGCGGCAAGATATTGACTTTAAAGCTGGAATGAATAGGACAAACCAGCTTCAATACCACACGTAAGCACACAAGCAGTAAATACAGTAGATATACAGTACGTCCACTTCCTATGTAGGACTATACAGTATATTATGAGGTTTAAATCACCAAAGTAAAAAGTCCTGAGGTTTGATACGCAGCCTTACTCATGACAAGCAAAAGAAAACAAATCTGAATTTTCTTCATTCATCTCTGTTATCAGCGAGGGTTTACTTGTGTCATTATCCATAGGAACCAGACAGATACAACACCAATCAACAACAAATGCCCAGGAATACTGTTTATACATTTAGGGGATGGGAGGGGGAGGAGGTTCCTTTAGTGCTTCTCCGTCATCTGTCACTTCATTCCAAAAGTTACAAGTCTTTTAAAAGGGAACTACTTACATTTGGCCGAACCACGCTGGCAGCTTTTGTCTGTGGTGCGTCCCAGTGAGCGCAGGTCGCTGTACTGCAGCGTACTGTCTCCATTATAACTGCGTGTGCGACTGGAAGGAACTAGCTGGAACAGGTTCTCCTGGGGCATGAAGCTACGTGGAAGTGTCCTGCGACCTGAAAACACACACATATATATATAAATATATATATATATACATGTATATATATACATATATACATATATATATATATATACACATATATATATATATATACATATATACATATATACATATATATATATATACACATATATATATATATATACATATATATATACGTATATATATACATATATATATATATATACACATATATACACACACACACACACACACACACACACACACACACACACACAAACACACACACACACATATATACACACATACACACAATGCAAGCCGCTACATATTTTTGCAGAGTTTTCACACAGATACTTTACAGGTGTCATGTATAAAGTGCGTTCTTGGACAAAGGCTTTTTCGGAGCAGGCCAGAGCACAGTGCCCCCTCGCCACTCCGTCCCACTTCCCCTCAGACAGGAAGCAGGGCGCTGTGTTTTTATACAAGTTTGGGTTCACTGCAGGGAAACATAAATCATTGCTAGCCAAGGTTAGCCTCTGACTAAGCAATTACTAGCAGCTGCCTGGGACAGCAAGCCAGCACTTTATGTACCAATCTACCCAGACAGAAAATCTGAAAGTTAGAAAAGATGGTAAAAATGTGAGGCCCTGGAAAGCTTTATATCCTTTATAAACCAACTGTCAAGATTAAAAAATGTATGGTCATAGTGTGTGTACGTGTGTGTGTGTATTTGTCTGTGTTCTGTAGACATGGCAACATATCGGTTTAATCTGTGCAGTAATAGTGGCGTTGATGTTACTGCTGTAGAAAAGCCGGTGTCTTACGGTCTCCATAATCCTTGCTGCGATTGGGCAACTGGAACTGGCGAGGGAAAGTCCCCCCTTTCCCATGGCGACCTGAAGAGGGAGCAGAGAGGCAGAGACATCAGATAGGAAGTCATTAAGAGCCCCAACAACTAGACACACACAAAGACCAGATTGTGATTTAGATAGCTATGATACTACTAAATATAAATGTTTGTCTCATGATCGATGATGCAGGTTTGACACACACACATTATAGGGGCAATGGAGTTCCGCATTTCAACTGATCCCATCTGAATCTACATTGCTGTAGCTCATCTCGGCATGTCAAATCAAAGTCAAACTCTGAAACATCGGAATGGAAGACTTTCCACACAGCGAACAGAGCTGTTGTATTGCCTCACCACTGCCAAGAGAGAAACAGCTCATGTGTACTAGCTTAGCCTTAGCTCTGAACCCAGTGGAGCAGTAACTAAAGGCAGGTGGGGAGCACTGCTGACGCAGGCGAGCGTTGACACTCACTGTCTCACTCACACACACACACACACACACACACACACACACACACACACACACACACACACACACACACACACACACACACACACACACACACGGAGATCAGCGGAGCCACTCGCAATTGAAAGCAGCTGTTCTGTCAGATGACTGCCTCCCCTCGCGCTGTTTTTGTGGCCGTATCCCGTGGAGATGGGAGTTATTTTTTGTATTTGGCAGCACGGGACGAGGAGGAAAAATCTACTCACAGGGAATGGTAAACAAATACTGTAGCCCTCAGCAGGAAGGGCCACACAGCTTTACATCTGGGAGGGGTGTGTGTGTGCGTGTGTGAGAGTGTGTGTGTGTGTGTGTGTGAGTGAGTGAGTGAGTGAGTGAGTGAGTGTGTGCGTGTGTGTGGAGGCACGTGCATGCATGTGTGCCCAAGTGAGTCTTCAAGTGCTGCTATTATGAAGCTCCCATACTCCCAGCCCTGTGTACACAGTGTACGGCTCTCCCTTTTTTTTTTTTTTTTTTTTTTTTTTTTTTTTTAAATTTACAGCGCGGGGGTGGTGCAGGAGAGAAGAGAAATGACCAGATTGGGAGAGCTGCTGCTGCTGCTGGGGTTCCTCTGTTAGCGAGGATTAGCCTAGCGCTATCTGTCATCCTTGTCTTTTTGATCTGTGTTCTGAAGGGAAGGGGACAGACAGCGAGCCAAGGGACAAGGAGTGAATGAGGAAAGGAGGGGGGGGGGGCGTCAAGAGAAGCAAGGGAAGTGATCATGAAAAGACAGAAAAGTCTACTAGGAACTGGAGTTTGAAAAAAAGAGGGGGGCAACGACAGGAAGATGGGACGAGAGAGACAAAAGAGAACAGGAGATGGACAAAGGCGACATAAAGGGGAGTGTGTGTGTGGAAGACAAAGCAGGAAGAGTTGTGATGCTAACACCCTTCATCATCTCCTGAGACGCAAGAAATATAAGCAAGATATCAAATGACTTCACAACAACCCCTTCCTCATTTGAGGTACTTACTCCTAGATAAAAACATAAAATACTATCTTATCCCTCCCCAGTAGTAATCTCAAGTGGGTATTTTTCAACAGGGCGAATTGTAAATTTCGGTAATCAGGAGCTCTAGTTCTTCAAAACCTTCTAATAAAAGATAGAAGCTTAGCTCTCCTTATCTTTCTGTAGTGTTTGATTCGAGACTTAACAGCAAAGAAGCAGAATATTTCTCCTCTCTTACCTTTGTATTCATAGTTGAGGTTCAGGTAATTATTGTCACGGTTGTTCTGCGAGTAAGGAGGACTGCAATGACAAGAGGACGGGGTGGGGTGAGGGAAAAAAGTTGAAAAAGGCTTTTGCCCGTTTCGCTCAGTTATTTTGCCCTTATCTTCAAAACAAGATGGTCTAAAAACTTCAGAATGGCCGCCACTGTAAAGCAGCATGGAATCCCTCCACTCAAAACTTCTTTATTTTGAGTCACTATTGATATTAAACGACAATGTGCTGAATTAAGAGAAAAAGATACTGAGAACCCTTTCTGCGTTAACAGGGAGAAAGTGAAAGTAGAGTTTGTGGTTCTTAATGGCTGAGCTGGCAAGAGAATCAAACAATCTATCATTAAAACGTGCCGATGTACAACCAGCCCCCCCTCCCCCCGTGTCTGTGCCCGGCCCTTCCCCGAACGACCTGACAGAGAGTGACGTCTCTGGCTGACCGCAGGGCGGCGCGGGGCCACGAGACCCTGGATAAGGGGCACGCATGCCCGCTCCAAGGGAAAAGTTCCATGCACTCGTTTCCTGCCATTG
Source organism: Hyperoplus immaculatus (assembly GCA_949357725.1). NCBI lineage: Eukaryota > Metazoa > Chordata > Actinopteri > Uranoscopiformes > Ammodytidae > Hyperoplus > Hyperoplus immaculatus. The sequence continues at coordinate 8,958,978 of OX442369.1, forward strand.
TTCTGCAGCCTGGAGTCCAGATAAGCCTCTCGCAGGTAGAGCTGTTTCCGTCCTACGCTTGCGCGCGCTGTCTCTCTCTCTCTCTCTCACTCACTCACTTTTTTCTGTTTCTCTTTTATCCAAATTCAGTTTTTTCACTCCCACTCCCTTCCTCCACTCCACTCTTTCACCACTTTCCATTTTCTGGCTTTAAATTCTCCCCATCTCATCCATCACGTTTCTTGCTCCCACTTTTATCTCTCTCTCTCTCTCTCTCTCTCTCTCTCTCTGTATAACTGAGGAATCCAGGCGTCCAGATAAGAGCCTCGTCTCCATGGCTACAGCTAGCGGACCTTATTCTTTTTTTCCACATAGGCAGCACAGACAGGGTCGGGGGGCGCTGGCCTTTAACACTGTTTAAAAAAAGAATTCACTTCAAGTGCAACTCACAAGATGGCATCCAGGTGTGTTTTCAACAAAGAAAAATGGGAAGCGAACAACATGTCATATCTCTGCAAATGTCTGCTATGCTAATGTGCACATAAATCATACACAGACGGGGGTCATGAATCACACACAGCACAATTGCTTACCTGTCCAGCGCTTGATCGATTGATTGACAGCTGCTCGACAGTGAGTTGTCCGCGCTCCCAAAGGGATCCATCATCTGAAAGATATAAAAACACAGGAGGGTTGGGGTCACAAATCATGCCATAATGTTTGAGAAGAGTGTGTATAACTGCAGCGCAATACAAAAAATGGGAAGGGGCATGCATAAGCACTGCTTGTCTTAGATATGGTCTTTTAAAATGCTGCAACTCCAGGAACCACTGTCCTGTATGCTCCCTGTTAAGTTTTTTTTGAAGGAAGCGCTGTGCATAATAATAATAGATAAGGAACATTTTAATACAGTTTGGGTTAAAAATAACTCTAACCTTATTTTTTAAACACAACTCAAAGGAAACAAATCTTTTAAAAAGAGCCAAATTAGAGGGTTCTGAAGTTGTTATCCGTTAGCCATTCCGCTGCATTAACCCAGACTGTTACATATTCAGCATGTTGATACTGAAAGACGTCTGGACTAAAAAAGAAAAACCGTTTCAGTTAAAAAATTCTCTCTTGGCCAAAGATGTTTAAAAATTAACATCTATTTTCTGTTTTTGTTTTCTGGCAAGAAGCCAAGACACAAAGCACAACTCTCTTGAGATGTCCCAGTTGAAAATAAAGGACAAGGTAGAAAGTCACAACAAAGCACAGCGCAATTCCCTCAAATGAGAGTCCAACAGAGGCAGAGAGGGCCCACCTCTGTCGTGTTCATAATTGAAGAAACACACACCTCAAAAGGGAATTTTTCTTTTTATACTTGGCTTACTAGCCAAAGAGCAAAGGTTATGAAGATTATGAAGTATTTTGAATGGGACAGCAAAAGTTATAGCATGTTTATAGAACTAGCAAAGTGTGGGTAGTTTAGCAAATTCCCATTCAGTGTATGAAGCAAGACCATCGCCATTTAGCATTGAATTTTACATTAAAAAGGTGGAGTCAGCGAGTGTGGAGAACGCTTGTAGTCAAAATCACTGTCAAAATCAGTGAATATAACGGCCATGGTGGTAGCTACAGTGGGCCACTTTGTTTTGTTTTAATAGCAGTTTACAGAGTCTAGGTTGTGTATTGCCAGGTAGTGGATTGTGAGGACATACTCGCTGATTTTGATAATATTTTTTTTTTTAAATTAGGCTTTTTTAATTGTCCTACTACGCAGTCTGTTTTTCCTCTGGAGAGAATCTTACAGTCTCGGGGATGAACTCGCCCTCACTGTGGATGCTGGTGTAGGAGCCTTGGCGTGCGATCTGCTGCTGCTCTTCTGGAACGCTGCCGGGCGGCGGGGACGTCCGACCTGTGTGCAGCGAGCCTGTAGGGGCCGTTTGGGGAGAGGTGGAGCGGTGGAGAGGGGTAAGAACAAAAGAGAGAGAGAGAGAAAGATGATGAAGAGATGAAAGCGAGGGAGGAGGGCAGAGGGGAGAAAAACAGCGCCACGGTGTTATTCACTGGGTACGGGTTCATCAGTGCCAGCAGCGCTCACGAGAAATGATTTAATAAACCATACAGCGGCCACCTCTGACCTCAATTACTGTGACAAACGCTTTCCCCCGGGCTGGCTGGCTGGCTGGCTGAGCTGCAGTTAGAGACCGGGCACTTGTCCTTGACACAGTAAGAGGACCGACTGAGAGTGTGACTGTCGGGAATACTGGAACAAAGTGCACATGGGGCTGATAGGTGCAAAGCTGTAAAGTAGTGCTCGAAATATCGGGAGTTTCTTGACAGTTCAGTTTTTCTGCCTCTTTCCGCTTCTCCATCCTCCGCCCTCTGCCACTGTATGTCACTGAATCAACCAGGGTGCACATCACAGCTTCACTCAACCATCCACTGTGACCACTCTCCTGTCACCTCTCATCTGCTACCGCTCCCTTTCAAACTTGTATCCACCAGCCAGCCAGCCAGCCTCGCTGACTTGTGGGCGAAGGAGGGAGGAGAGGGGGGTAAAGAGAGAGCGGGTAATTGTACACAATTTATATGACTCCTTATGGTGACAGCTCCAATGTAACTGATGCAACGAGAGAGAGAGAGATGGCCGACAACAGCGATCATAAAAGCGTTTTTTTTAGCTGCTACAGTACATGGGAAATGCAAATGTGACATGTGCGTCTGAGGGGCTGAGATAGGACTGAAACGTTGACCTTTCTGGATACACCTGATATAAGGTGGAACGAAAAGACTACAGACGGGAGACAGGGGGGGAGAGAGAGCTCAGTATTTCTTCATGCTGTGTTAGCGTACAGGCCAGGAGGGACAAGACTACAGGACTGGAGTGTCACCGTGTTATCTAGCAGCCGAGTGTGACATGATAAGAAAAAGGTTAGGGTTAGTCTGTCTTGAAGGAAAAGTTTGGCTTATTGGCTTTGTGGCCAAGTGTCAGATGAGAAGACGGATACCACTTTCACATCTGTTCAAATGTACACCACATAAGGCCACAGTTTGTCATCGGCAGGTTTAAGTTTTGCCTCTTCTCATGACATAAAGATGGGGACAAATGACCTAATTAATAACTCCTGAATGAACCTGCAACTGCGTCAATCTTCTCACCTGTAGAGTGTTTGCGCACCCTCTCCGAGCCCTTGAGCAGGGAGCCCTTCAGGTCACCCAGCGACCGCGACGACCTCATCTCGCTCTGTTTGTCCCTGCTGTTCACCTGTAGGTACTGTGAAGACAAACAAATGCACAGGAAATGAAGATAAGAGAACTTGATCGTGGGGTAAGCAAGGACTAGCATTACATCATTGAGAAGTTACATCATATCCGCAGGGGAGGGGGGGAGTCCCTTTAGGTTGCAGAGTTCAGCAATCAGTAGTGCTGATGTAAAGACTTAAAGGTCACATGGTTATTAAAAGAAAATGAAGTCATCCAGCTAAGTTCCAAATAACTATCAACAAATGACTAACCTGTTGTGGTCCTGACACGGTTGTTATGGTTACTATTTACACTCTGTAACAAAAGCACAATGCAGTTTGCACTTCAATCTGAAGGCACTGCAGTAGTCTTTTAAAGAGTGCACGGCCATAGGGACTCACATGGTTGTTCTTGGGGGTCTTGAGCAGGATCCTGAGCAGCCCGTTGGTCCCTGTGCTGCAGCCCAAAGTCAGCACGGCCTGGTCCAGGTCCTCCTGGGTCTTCATGGGCAGCACCAACTGAAAAGGAAAAGAAAACAGACGGCACGTGACCTTTAAATTCCAACCCATTGTTTGGTAATGATAGTATGTATGCGTGTATGACGTACTATAGATGTTGTTATGTCGTTAAGGCCTTGCTAATCTAACTCAAATATCAGGCTTTCTCTATGTGGTTTGAGATACTGAACTGGTTTTGTGAACCGATGCAATGAAAGCCAGATGACGTATTAGCCGCTTTGTTGTTTTTTCTAACGTTTGATAAGGTTCATAAAAGCGGCCAAGGATCTTATCCACATGTCCCATGTGTTTGTTTTTGTACCTCCTTTTCCATGAAGAACATGTCCATCTGCTGACCAAAGGCCTCAGTCACTTTCTGCACTAGCTCCTTGATCTTCAGCGGCCTCTGGAACGGGATGATTCTGGGGAAGTGGGGACAAAGGCAGAGCAGGGCAGGGTCAGAGGTCGGAGACAGAAGAAGCCGCTGTTGTGTCTAGCTTCAAAAGCAAGACTTTGAAAGCAGGCCTAGCTGCTTGTAGTTCACAGGATTGTTACAACTTGTTTTTTCTGAACATGCTCAAGACACATATGACACAGAGAGTAGAAAGAAAAAGAAAAAGAAGGGGGTGGACAGAAAGAGAAATGGAGTTATGGAGTCAGTGGAACCAGACCTTCCCTATATATTATTTGACGCTTGACAGGTTTTTAACATATGGTTGGACTGGATGGCCGTGTAAGAACGTCTTCCGAGGCTATTTTATGCAAGGTTTCTATGGTAATGAGAAGGAAAATAGACAGGTCAGCTGGGTCAAGGAAGGGGAACAAGCTGATGCTAAAGAGGCCTTCATCAATGCAATGAAAACAGACAGAAACCCCCCACTATGTATATGAGTATCTTATCTACTGTGCGCCTACGTGTACCACTGAGTTTGTCTGTGCCCGTCCCGAGTCCAAAGCTTATCAGCAAGTGTGTTTGTAGCGCAGTGTATATATGGATGCGTGCGTGTTTGCAAAACTCTGCATGCATGAGTGTGCTTCCCAATCAGTGTGTGCATCGGAGCCACTGTTTCAACACCAGCGGGCCTCTCCACTGAGCCCGCACAAAGGCAGATGGGAAACTTCCTGAGAGGAAAAGGGGGGAAGAAAAAAAAATCTGGAGCGGCAGCAAAAAAGCAGCAGGATGTGTGTCTTTCCCCTGCTCTTGTTTAAAAAGAAAGAGTGACAGTGAGAGATACAGAGACGCGGAGATATTTACAGACTGCAAGAGAGAGAAAATAAAAAGGAAAGAATAGAGAGCATGTCTTCTTCTTTATCCATCTGCCCTAACTCTCTGCTTTTGAAGAATCCATAGCCCCACTTATCTCTTAGTGGTATCCTGATAAAAGGGAGCTGTTTTTTTTTTAAATCACATAATTTCCTCGTTAGAGGCCAAAGCTTTGCCTATCTTAATGAGGAGAGGATTCTGGGAAGAGGGAGGGCTTTTACAGATCAGAGGCGAGCAGCACAGCTAAACGCTCTCCATCTCTGTTTACACTCGCCCGATGATGTGTCCGATAAAGAGCTGGAGGGATGTGGAAGGGGTATGGGGGGTGTTGTATGAGGATGCTGCTCCAAAAGATATGGCTTTCCTTCCTCTCTGCGAGCATGTGGACGCACAGATTTGCAGAGTAAAAAGAATTCTTTCACACATCCCCCTCTGTCTTTCTCTTTCTCACGTGGACACAATCACATACACACACAGAGAGAGAGAGAGAGAGAGAGAGAGAGAGAGAGAGAGAGAGAGAGAGAGAGAGAGAGAGAGAGAGAGAGAGAGAGAGAGAGAGAGAGAGAGAGAGAGAGAGAGAGAGAGAGAGAGAGAGAGAGAGAGAGAGAGAGAGAGAGAGAGAGAGAGAAAAAAGTCTGGCTCTGTTCCTGCTCTCTGGCAGGAGACCCTGAGGCAGAGCCAGGGGGAGGAGGGGGGAAAGACACATCTCCTATTTCCTGCCCCAAACCTTCAGCGCTTGCCAATGAAAAGAGAGACTGTCCAATTAGATTCCATTGTGAACACACAACAGTTATCCTGACTCAGGGACTCCTCAAGTGCTGTGGACGCCGCTCAGATACAACGTGTCATCCACACTGGTGCTGCTGCTTTGTAATGTGATCATATTGTTAAATTGAATAAAGAAAATAAAAAAAGGCAATAAGAGCTCAACTTTCTATTCTCCAGACTAGATTGAAGTTGGACGATTTAAATTAATTGTATCGTTTAAACCTGGTTATAAGATTCTCAAGCTGATTTTGATGAGGGCTGAGAGATGGATTGCCTTTCACAAGTTTTTTCTTGCAGGCCTATGTTTTCTTACTGTGCTGTGAGTAACCCTGCTATTTGCATAAAGGGGCTCAGACTAGCTTAGACTATTAATGCTATTTTACGTTGTTTTGGTCGATAATATGTTCAATGTTCCTAGAAACATAAACATTAAAGTGTTTATTTTTGTTTTTTGTCTCTTGGGGTAGTGGAAATAAGTCATAAACTCAGCACTGACATATTTTCACATTTTAGGCTATATTGGCTAACGTGTTTGCAAACAGTTGCCAGCAGATACAGAGCTAAATTAGCATGAATTTGGGAGTTGTGTTTCTGTCCACCTGATGACTAGGTTCATAATTCACTCTTCTTTTATGTCTGTTTTTGTTCTCCACCAACTCCCCCCAAAAAAAAGAATATAGCTGTTAAATGGCTAAACGGCTAAATGCTCAATTACGCTAGTTGGCTAATTGCTTACTTAGTTTGACGACCGGACCACTTCGTGCTGGGCAAGTAGTGTACAGTGAGTTTTTTTGTGTGAAAAAAGATGCCTATTGGTGAGAGCAGCGAAAATCTACAAACACATTAAAGTAGCAGATCCTAAAACCAAAAGATGATGCTAAAACATCCCGTAGAGCTGACAGGAAGTGCACAGTTTGGTTGTAATTTGTTTATGAATGACCACTTTCATACATCATATGTGATTCATTGTTCATATAAAATGTTGATTAAAGACAGTTTAAATAGATAGATAAATATAATATTAGTCATGCTAATGCTAAAATGTCATGTTATTATTCTGCCCTTTTAGGTAACAAACTCAGGATATCCTACTGATTTCCAAAGCAGGCCCAAAATCAAAGTGGAAGCGGTCAGATCTCGGGCAAGCATAACATGGAAATGGCCTAACTAAATACTAAGCTAACATGACAAAAAGAGAGAGAGCGAGAGAGAGAGAGAGAGAGGCCAAGGAGAGAGTGTGATATAAAAAAATGCATAAAAATAGCTTTGGAAATCAGTGAATTGCGTCTTCCGGAGAGAGTTGTTGTCTGCTCTGAGGGAGCAGCGTGTTGCGAGGCAAACTTGTGAGGAAGAGAAGGAAACTGTGAGACGGAGGGACGCAAAGAGACAGGAACATGAACAACTCCTCTCTATCTCAGCAGTAGCCAATTAGGGCTGTGAAAAGAGTGGCCCAAAAAGAAGCCGCATTTCAGCTGGAGGAGCGAAGCCGTTTCCCCTTCTCTTTCTCACTCCTGTGGCTGTCTTAAATCAAAAGTCTTACTGAAACCAATGCTGGTTCTCCATCGTCTATATTCTAATGAATCACGGCAATTATTCACGTGGTTTCTGGAGAGTCTTCCTCCAATGTGTGTTGAACTAAAACACTACACTCTTGTTTTTTTGTCATTTTTCCCCCCTAAGGAGTACAGGCTGTCTACGGGTTACTGAAACGCCGGGGTGTAATGGGGACAAAGTATGTCTGTGAACTTGGCCCTCTCCAAGGAAATGATGCTCAACACCGAGAGAGAGACACACACACACACAGCGTCCATACATGGAAGGATGGAGCTCGTAATCCCCGGCGTGCACAAAATGAAGCGCCGCGCCAAATAAAGCTCCAGTTCAAAAAGATCTGTTTATCAGACTGGGTGCCTTAGCTTTTTCAAAGTGCTCTATAATGTGGTAAACAAAACTGTAAGGCACCTTGGCGGTAAACACTGTCTCCAGACGGACTGAGTGTAACCATGCTTTGCCTCTTGAGAAACTCTGAGGCTGGTGGTGGTGTGAGGGAGGACAGACGGCTGCAGGGTGAAGGACAGAGGGGGGAAAAAAGCACAAGAAAAACAAGGACAAGAAGATGAAGTATTAATTTGGGGTGTGCCTGGAAGACTGGACACTGAACTGAAACACTTGGCGCACTCTGTCTTTTTTTTGCTCACTCCCTCTCTCTCTCAATCCCCCCCCCCTTTTTCAAACATCCCATCCAAGTCTGAGAAAGGCCGGCGGTTAAATGTCAAAGCAGGAATTTTTTCCTTCTCTTTATGCTACACTTTGGCGCGTTTGATTTCCCCTAGACACAGATTCCCAGGCATGGAAAAGCATAACAAGAAAAAAGGATCCGAACTGAAGACATTAAGGCTTGGACAGAGGAGCAGAACAAACAAAGACGGAGAGTTCCGACATACCGTTTTTCTCTCTCATGCTCCAGCTTGACTCTTAAATCCTGTGGAGAGGAAAAATAACAACAGAGGGGGAGTTATGGAAGTGGAAAGTTAAAATGATTCATGGTTTGTATGTGGGATCTGGGGGGCTGCTGGATACACGACAGCGATAAGCTGGACAAGGAATTAAAGTGACAAAAAGCTTAGGGTGATACATGTTTTGTAGCATTGTGGTGGAATTTGGTTCTTCAGTACAAAGACAACATTATTCTTCAACTTGGCTCAAAATGTTTAAAAAAAAAGTATGACACTATGTGAGTTTTGTTTTCTATTTATACAGTCATTACCAGTGGGAGCAGGAATCTGGAGGAGACTGCATGTCTGCATGAACTACAACTGACATTATATCAGTGCGATCGATTGGTGACAGACAGAAAACCGGGGTTTAACCCGACTAGCAGATGACAGCAGCACTCCAAGCGAAACTCTCTTTTTGTTTGTTTAGGTCTCATCATAAACATCGGTGTTTGGAGAGGATTCGCCAATTATCATTCCACAGAGTTAACAAGACGCAGAAGGAAACGACTTCAGAGAGAGCCACAAGGTGATTGAGACAAATTAAATCCTGGAGGCACTGATGTTTTCCGTATTCAAAAGCCTTGAAGGAGAATGATTATCGGTCCGAAATATTTGTCATTATTGATGATTTCTAAGCTGATCTACTGAGGCCATAAATCGTTATCTTTGTAAGTAATGACTTTGCTGAAAAAGGTCTTTATAAATCTAGATGGTATATTTTAAAAATCTTCCAATACTTTAAAGTGAAACCTTGTTTATTGCTTTGTCAAAATAGACCAAATGTGAGTGAACACAGCACACTGTCCACATTAGAGTCTGTGAAATGAGATTGAATTAGACTTGAATAAGCTCCTTTCAGGCACAGTGCAACCTTCACCTGACTTTGGCAGCCATGAGTGATCAGTAGAAGGAAAGAAAAATTACAGTTAAAGTTAAATGCGCCACTGTACTTCTGGTATGTATGGTTAATAAACTAAAATCGAGCATGAGTGTGTGTGTGACAGCTTTAATGTGATACTGAAGCAAACATTCATTCACACTAAGCCCTCTGCTGTAGGCATGAAAGGTGGCAGTAAAAAGTTTATAGTTTACACAGTAGTTGAGGTGAAGACTGAATTCCTTTCAACACAATGGATTCCAATGGTAACAGTTTTAAGAAAGAAAAAAAAAACTTAACATGTCTTACTTTTCCTTTCATATACTCGGCATGTACCAATCATGCAACAACAACAAAACCAACGCCTCACATGCTGCAAAGATGGACGTAATAGTAGAGTATTTTAATGACTCTTCCGAAAATAAGTAGAATAGAGAGGTTCCAGTGGATGTTTTGACCTTACACCTATGAAGATTTCTCACCATTCGAAATCCACTTCGACTAGCATGATCTGGAGCTGACTGACCACAGCTGGTCTTCTCAGTCAGAAATAAAACTAAAAACCCATTTTTAGCCGCCAAGCACGCCTATTAGATAAGAGGTTTGTGTGGTATTTGGTTAGGGTCGTATCACTTTAAATGCAGGACAACTGGATGCCCATGTGTGTACCTGTCTGTAGAGTAAGGTTCTGTTCTTGGGCTTGTGGCTGTTGTGCTGGGTGTAGCAGCGACCCAGGGCTGCCAGGTCCTTCATTATGGAGTTAAGCGCCTCCTCGTCGTCTGCAGACAGAAAAATGCATGTTAGTTGCCTGTGCGATCACTCCCACTCTCTTTGAGGTAACATGAGAGGAGCTGAAACAGAGATTACCTCAACTGTAAAATAACCTAGAGCTGTTACGTTGTGACATAAGCTAACTATGTGACCGTTTCGTTGACACTTCGAGCATCATAGAAGAGTGATGATGATAGCCTTATAGAAGGTAACCGAGGCCCGGTTTGATCTTTAGTCACAAGGCTTGCATTGGGGCTTGTGATGGCTCATACCAGAGAATGAGGCAACAACCTGGTGTGACACTTACATCCTGTTCAGATAACATCTGTGGAGTTTCCACTACTGAAAATAATCCAGAAAAGAATTCTGCCTTTCATGATCATGACAAAATATTCTCTATGAAAAGAGAAGACACATAGAAAAGGGACAGTTTTCTCTGTACAACACTCCTACCGGACACATCTTTTCACTATGATAGAAGGTGAGTATGGGAAAGATTTCAGATTATGTGGATAAACCTTGCAATTCTAATAGCTCTCAAACCCTGCGCTCTGCATACAAAATCTGTGAAAGAGCATAGGTGTTTAATAATGCAGCGTGTGTGCGTGTTGTGTGTGTGTGTGTGTGCCTGTCGCAGGGGGCAATGCAGTCATGAGCATCCTGGGGCTCGGTTATTAGGTGACTTCAATATTTCAATTGATATCAAAAGAGCGACTTCAGGAAAATAATTGTTAAGTTGCAATTTGGCAAATTAGAAAACATTTCTTTCTGTCAAATCAAATCCCAACTGATTACAGATCACAGAGTGGCTGCAGGCTTAAACACAGAGCCCACTTGACTGATGGATAAATCGGAGGCTAAAAAAGAGCAATTCGAGGGCATTTTAAATTCATAATTCACTCCTCACATGGTGACAAGTCTGCAGTTCATTAAGCTCTTAAAATTCGTACAGAAAACCTGCAAGAGGTACAAGAGTTCGACACTCTGCATCTAGCCTCTCACTTCTCCCACTTTACACTGCACACACTCGAAAAAAACAGACATACCCACACTCGCATGTGTAAAGGGGGCAATCAGGCAGATGAGTATGTCAGCCATTACCATATCAAGAGGCTTTTATAGAACCAATTATCTGAGTGTGGTGATTACAATATAAAGAAGAGGTTGTTGACTTCAACTCCTGACTGCCTGTCAGATTGGGCCCGACTGCATTCATTATACACACGTGCATGCCGCACACATGTGTGCGTGTGTGTTTAGGGATGCATCAGACACATTCCGATACCTCAACTTAGGGTGTCTGTCTGGCGATGCTGACTCCTGATCCCATTTAAGTGGTCTCTTTGATCCTAATTCAGGACCTGTCTATCCCGATGTGTGAACTAACTAACTTATTGTGGATTCAACTCAATTAAATTTTTTTAAGAAGAATACGTTATTTTTTTCTTCTTTCGAAAGTTGCACATTTCACTTTAAATCCAGCATTACATGGACGTTTCTCCCCTTGCTTCACCTTTATCAGTATTGTGCTGTTTTTTCACTCAAATGCACCTCTGGTCTCACATGACCACATCGGCAGCTGCCCACAGAGGTGGACGTTTTTCTTTATTTTTTTATGTTCCCAAATATAGCAGCGGGTGTGAAGTGAGGTTCCGGCGAAACTTCCCTCTCCACTGACCGCCACACTCCCTCCACTTACGAGAGGAGCTAAATACGGCGGAGCGATAAGGAAAAGTTACACCCACAAAGTCTCAGCCCACAGTGCAAACACTGACAAGAGAATGGGAGAGCACCCAAGGGGGGAAGACGGATTTTCTTGTAATTTATGATAATAATAGTATTGGATGCATTATTATGTCAAAGCAACCAAACATAAACGAAAGACTGAGAATTGAACATAATAATTAGAATCAATCAAGTAAGCACTCTTCCTATCAAATACATTTGCTTGCTGTGATTGCAATCTACTATGGAGATTCCTTTCTGTAACAACAACTTTATAACTTCCGTGTGTGCGATTGTTTGATTGGGATAAGATCAGGTATTCTGGGAGACAGGTGAGCCACTGCTGGTGACTTCCTCCTCTCTGCCAGAAGGAACAATTGAAAAGAAAAAATGGAATCACACCTACATTATGTAAACAACTCGCATTGCACCACAGTATCGACCTGAAAATCCCTGCAAGGACTGCCAGAGGAGGACGGCTGGTTAAAATGTAAGCTGTCAGGCGCGGCAGATGACTAACTGCCGGGGCCTGTCCTCTCTCTCCGAACAGGAAGGAACTGAGTCACACAGTCTCTGGTCTGAATACAGAGCTGGGGCCCTAACAGCGTTATTCCACATCAGGAAATGATTGGATTTTTGATTGAATCAGTCCCAAAGACGGACACACAATGGGCCAAGAAGCGTTTGGCCACGGCCCCTCAGTGACCACGTCCAAATGAATCAACTTTCTGATGTTGTACAGGACAAGAAAAAAAAGTGTGCAGGATTTGAGTCAACAGTCCCAAACCACACAGGAAAATCCTTTTCTAAATATATAAACACACTTGTATGATTCCTAAATTGTTGTCACTTTATTTTCTGTTGATCGACCAATCAGTACTTGAGTGACAAACAAAAAAAACAACAACATGCAAATTTAACAATACCCTGATTTGAGGCAATTTTACATGTTTGGTCATTTGGCAAAAGAAAATCAAATCCAACACAACCTCGATCTTTATTTCCCATTATCTATGCCTCTACAGGCTCAGAGCGAGCTCCAGCCTGGCCTGTGCACTGGCAGTCAAGGATACAAAACAAACAACCCTGGCTCTGTGTGTGTGTGTGTGTGTGTGTGTGTGTGTGTGTGTGTGTGTGTGTGTGTGTGTGTGTGTGTGTATATCAGTGCATGTGTGCATCTGTGTTTAAGGGCCTGTGGGTTAACAGTGGAGAGTGGGAGGGTCGGGTGGTGAAGGGGGCAGGGAGAGTGTGAGAATTGCGTGGTGGCGGACAGGGCTGGCTGCTATTGGCCGCCTATAAATTAAGTTATTACATCATTTGGGCCTGGTTAACGGTCCGCTGCCAGGCCCCGAGGTCGGCCAAGGCAAGACTAACCACCAGCAACCAGCTCACAGGGAGCAGCCACTCAAACCAGCTTCAGGCAGAGAGTTTGTGCTAATGTCAACATGACAGAAGGGTCGATATATTCTGCCCTGGTATGTGGACAGACTGGGTCACCTGCACATGATTTCCTGTGCTTTTTCTTGTGCCTTGGCTAAAATGTGACTAGCATAACAAAAAGGGGGAGGGGGGAATTCCAGGAAGCTGAGTGGATCAAGTAACATGACACAATAGAGGCTGATTGCCGGGCATTGCATCATCGCTCTGCATTTTTCTCTTTTTTTTTCCTCAGGCAAAAAGCTGAGAACTGTGAGAGTGGCAGGGGGTGAAATAAAGTCTGAACTCAAGTCCAAGATAGTGTGCAACTGTTACTACTGCTCCAGCAGGTGGGTGCAAGTACTCAGCTAAAATAGTTTGGGAGTTGAAGATACAGACGCATGCTACAGCCCCAAGAGCATTTGAAGAATAACACTGGTTTGAAGTGGCCAATACTGCAACTTGCAAGCCAAATAGCTTTGTGCAAGGGCCAACAGCCAGCAACTGTGTGTGTGTGTGTGTGTGTGTGTGTGTGTGTGTGTGTGTGTGTGTGTGTGTGTGTGTGTGTGTGTGTGTGTGTGTGTGTGTGTGTGTGTGTGTGTGTGTGTGTTGTGTGTGTGTGTGTTTCTGTGTGTGTGTGTGTGTTTCTGTGTGTGTGTGTGTAAGTGTGTGTGAGTGTTTCAGGCAGGCTGCCTGAATGAAGACATTGAGGGGATTTCCTGGTGCCGAGAGACACATCATGGCAAAGGCATCCGGCAGGATTAGCAGCTGGAGCCAAATGTGTTCTCAGTCTGCATCAGCACGGACCCAGCTCTGACGCACATGCTCACTCCATGGATAAGCACACTGGCTATAATAAGTAAAAGGGGCACTCTCAACTTCACACACCTTGCCATTTGGACGAAACTGCGATACAGCTAATTTAACAGCTAATGGGTGTAACGAATAAACCCCACAAAGTTAATCTTTCACTAAGAATAAAAACGAGTCTGATGTAATGCGGGCTATTGTGGGCGTGTGACAATAGTTGCACAATTAAGTGTTTGTGCAAGGTCTATGCCGAAAGTCTTTTCATTGGGGAATGTCTGCAAACATTTCCATTCAATATCTTAAGGCTGTGACGTTCCTTCTGGTTGCCTGTTTGTGCTTGTGTTCCACTACACTGACTGTAATAACAATTGTTAAGTTCTCATGAGGGCTATGTTCACTTTTTAAAAGTTAAACTTTTTTGAAATATACCTTTTTATTGTTTTTGCTAAGTTATTTACAGTAGCTTACTCTAATGTTTCCACTTGAATTATATAGCTAGAGTTCATTTGGGCAATTAGCTAATTTTATCAAAAAGTCAGGGGGACTGGGGTAAGGGAAACAGCAAGCCAGTGTTCTCCATGGTCCAAAAACACACCTAATGAAGCCCACAAATAGACCGGGTCAGAAAATAGCTATGGCAAAGCTTATTCCCTGTCCTCACAAATACATGACATTAAAAGCTTGGTGACGAAAAGAGACTTTGCCAAGATCTGCTAATATTAGCAAAACAGGAACACTTTAGTCCAGGTCAGTCACAATAACATTAGCTGAGGTGTTTCCTCTGCCCTGGCGTTTTGTTTGTTTTTAGGATTTTACATGTATTTAATTCAATAGAAAGTTAATGAAGAAGGGGGAAAGGTCATTATTGAACCTTGGACAGCTAGCTGTTTGCTCCTGCTGCCAAACTCTAAGCTAGGCGAAGCTAAGCTAGCTCCTTGACGCACAGACATAAGAGTAGGTCCAAGCTAATTTTAGCTGAAAAGTGAATAACCTTTATTTTCCAAAATGTCAAACAATTTCTGTAGTTATATATATATATATATATATATATATATATATATATATATATATATATATATATATATATATATATATATATATATATTTAAGGTCCAAGCTAATTTTAGCTGAAAAGTGAATAACCTTTATTTTCCAAAATGTCAAACAATTTCTGTAGTTTAAAAATAAATAAATGTAAATACTGTGTGTGTGTGTGTGTGTGTGTCTATATATATATATATATATATATATATATATATATATATATATAGACACACACACACACACACACACAGTATTTACATTTATTTATTTTTAAACTACAGAAATTGTTTGACATTTTGGAAAATAAAGGTTATTCACTTTTCAGCTAAAATTAGCTTGGACCTTAAATATATATATATATATATATATATATATATATATATATATATATATATATATATATATATATATATATATATATATATATATATATATATATATATATATATATATATATATATATATATATATATATATATATATATATATATATATATATATATATATATATATATATATATATATATATATATATATATATATATATATATATATATATTTAACATCTGAGAGCATTAAGGGTTTACCTTGCGAGTTCCTGTGCTGTCCGGGTCCATTTTGGAGACCGTCATCTGTGGAAACAAAAGGCCAATTTTTTTTTGAATCACAGAGGAAAGAAGTTAAAAATAAAGAGAGCCAGGGGGATTGCATTTGGTTATAGTATTGTGTTTAGCTCTGAATGGTGAGAATAGTACACAGATATTGATTCAAAATGTGGAGCTTTGTTTACAAAGGTCGGGTAGCAACAGGTTGATAATGCAGCTCTTTCAGACAGGTCCGCTGCACATGCAAATATAGCTTGCAAGAGAACCTATTGTTTGAGTTGCATTGGAAGGAGGAACTCAGTGTGTGTGAGTGTGTGTGTGTGAGTGTGTGTGTGTGTGTGTGTGTGTGTGTGTGTGTGTTTGGTTTTGAATATATGTAGATATAATACAAGTGTAATACTGAAAATGTGTAATCTTTACATTTTCTAGGGAGATACAGTATGTGTCTTCCTTTCTGTTCATATCTGGATTAATACAACAATCAGAAAAAACAACAATGTAAAAAGACCAAAACAAGTGTGTACAATAACAGGCCATCTGGAGCCGTTAACAGCTTTCTCACACTTTTCCGTTCTCTTACATGTGTAATTTTTCCAGCAAGAGGATGTGCGAGGGGTGCCTGTATACGTTTGTGTGTGTCTCACAGTCATCGTGCAAAAGTTTCTCTGCGTTTGTGTGTACACTGCAAGGATACCCGCTTTCGAAATACTACTCACTCACCCATGTTTACTGTCATCATCGGGAAGTGGCCCTGTTGAACTTGAGCGCAGAGCTCAACTTCTCTCAGCAAGCTAAGTTTTCATCCTGAGAACACAACAAAAAAACATATGTATAAAAACAATGCGTTTTCAACATCCAAGAGCTCTGTCACTTTCCCTTGTGCTTGCCAGTTCACATAATATTTTTGCGATTGCACGAAAAACAATGACAAAACAGGACGCAGGTGGTAGTCTTAAAACAAAGCTTTTTTCCCCCTTAATGTCAATGTCCCTGCTTCTGTTTTTTACTTAATCTTTATTTAACCTGGATTGTCTCCTGAGAATCGACATATCTCTTTTTGGAAAGTGCAAATAACACAAATCCATCTAAATCCTGTGAAATGTATCTTTATTGTGGAACCACAAGCCATCATCGGCAGAGGAATTCCCAGTGTCTGATGATGGAGCAGCCTCATGCCCCTGAGATCCCATGGTGCAGCAGCAAGGCAGGCGTGAGTACTTCAAAGACAAAGCCTGACCTCTTTATGCATTAAAGTCAGTTCTAGCTGTTACATCCCATGATAAGGTGACAAAGAGGAGAGTCTTTTAACTCTGACAGACGTTTGTGTTGTTCTGCAGATGATAAGTATTGATCATCAGAGAAAATCAATCTCACATAATATGCCAAAGTATTGTTTCATATCGCAGGCCAGTGAAATGTTTACTCTCCCTAAAATTTGATGGTCACATCCTGTAACAGCATAATTGCGGACGTTCCACAAGCACACACACAACAACTTTTTCTTTAAATACAGGCTAAGCATAAGGGGAACAGGAACTCTAGAAACAGCTACAATGTTCTATATTGTATTATATTTTCATAAAAACAAAACAAAAAGCTGGTGTGTTTACAGCCTCAATCACAGAGCCATGTAAGGCTGACAAATCCAAAGCTGCAAGTTTCACAAAGCCAAAAGAGGCCTTTTAGCGCTATTGAGCTAAATGTAAGACCCAATCAAAAGTTATGCTACCTATATTGTACAGAACAGCAACCATGGCAACAAGTAACGAGTCATGCACACGCATTGAAAAAGACCTGATCAGTTAATTTCCTCTTTTTTTCCCAAAGTTTGCTAACGTTAGCTCACATCAGGTCATTCAAGATGTAACTGTTGGTGAACAATGCAGCAACAATTATTTAAATATGAAACATAGTGTCACACACTGCTTGAAGGGGAAACACAAAGAAAAAAGGGGGAAAACAAATAAAAAAAAACAATATCTATTTATAAAATGTACTGTAAACTTGTACAGCAGAGTGCATGGGAGTCTGGCCATCAACAGACAAACACACACATCTTTGGGAAAAGACTAAAGAGCCTCCAGAGAGATTAATAACAATGTTCCCCAGACATGTTCTGTCTTTTCTTCTTAAGGTGACTTTTTCTTTTGCTATCTCCAGTGTCCATGTTGCATGTGTTCCTGTGTTCTTAAAGCTTGTGCCACTGTGCAAAGTAGTATCTCCTTACCATTCAGCACAGACAAAAGCACTCCAGCCCTGTCTGCAGAGATACTTTCTCTTTGTGTCAGCCAGAAAAGAAACTTTTCATAAAAGCAACAAAGACAGGCCACTAGAGCAACATTTATAGCCGGAGGGGCAAAGTCACAGGGTGCCAGCTGAGTTTGAACATGAGAGCGTGCAGTATGCCACTGTCAGTGGCACAAATCTCAAGAGATGATGGATTGGAAAGCTTAAACTTTGAAGCGTTAAAATGGGGAATGGGCAAAATAAAAATTGAAAGGGGGTCAGCTTTCTGAGAATAGGGTGCTCAAAATACATCACACTGTCTCCTACTATGTTTTTACAGTTGGTACCTTTGATATACGATAGCCAAGGGTGAGGTGGAGAAGGGTGTGATCTTGCTGTGCTAGTATGGTGCTGTTGACCACACATGAAAGAGCTGAAGAGCGGCCACAGGACAGGTGGTCTCCTAGCACCACGTGGGATGGTCCGTTGATGGTCCGAACACACATGGGGGCAGATAAAGCCCCCAGTGTCTTGTGCCAGCGAGTCACCAGATGGCCCATCTGTTTCGCCCCTTTACCCAGCGGGACGCCGGGCTAGTGGTGCCCACAGATCGCCAGCCCACATCCCCACACGCTTCTTGGCAGGCGGGCCGATGTGACAGCCCCGCTCGTTGGAAGATCACATGCCAAAATCACCGCTCGCACTCTTCGCTCTGCAGCCAAGAAAAAAAGGCTGTCCGCCCCTCTCCACTGGATTATGAGACAAGCCTACAAATGTGAAGCACATCCAAAAAGTTCCTCGAAGACGATGACACACGTCACTGTCAAATGTGGAGAACATCAACACACGGGCGGCCGGGCCAATGTTTCACTGGCAGAGGCCTCTCCTTTGTCACATTATGAGGACTGTGCTGAAATGACGGAGGTAGGTAATTAAAAAGAGGACAGCAGATGATGGGATTTCCGATGAGGGTTTTAGGGGAATTGTCAAGACACAGACGAAGCAGAGCGGGGCTCCTCAAACCCCATGTGTGGTTTTATTTTTATTGGATTGATTGAACAAGAATCTCAGCCAAAACTGTGAACACCAGCACGCATATATGCATGCGCACATCCGCTAACCTCTTTCAGCACTGTTGCATCACTCTCTACCCAAGCAAACAGTGTCATGTTGGCTGTAGATCTCCCAGGGAAGCTACCCTCTCTTTAGACTAGAGCAGTGGAAGGTCTGCTCTCCAGCTGCTAGGCGTCTGACATCACTCTAATGGAGTCCCAAAGTAATTGCCGTATCAGAGGTCAACTTCTAAACTTTGCAACATGCCTGTTGGGCTAACTGAGTTTACATTTATCCAGCACAGCCTGTCTGTAACAGCCATCAATTACCAAAATAGGCAGTTCATGAAGAGAGTCACAGAGATCGGTAGGTGGAGAAGACAAAACTGTGAGAGTTTCAATAAGGACATGCACTGTCTTGGCAGGATTTGGTCCCTCAAGGACTTTTAAAGCTTCAATATTAACATTTTATATTACGTTCCTCATCTGACTCTTGATGAGAAATAAACTAAAATGTCCAACTTTTCCTTTAACTAACAATCCTGCATATGGCATTTAAAGCATGCTATATTTCAATAGTTGGTTTCCATTCAAATCTGGGATTGCATAAAACTAGACAAGCTCTTGAAACTTGCTTAAGTTGTGCAATTTACAACACGAAAATCAAGTCCATATTTTGTTAAAACAATTACAATCCATGTATTGTTAACATGATAACGTAGGTCTTGCTGTATTCAAAATAGGTCACATCCATCGACTGTGACAGGCCTGTGATTGTATATCACAGGCCTGATATCATTAAGAGACAGTGAGCTGCATGGTCACAATAACTGGTAGGCCGTCTGAATTACAACACCGACAGGAAGTGAAAAGTGATTAGTGAGCCACGGATACTTAGGTGACTTACCCTTTTTAAAAAGGTCAGTGGCGGGGGTGTCCTGTCTGCTGAACGTTTTCCAAAACTGGACTGTGGCCACATGAGTCATAAGAGTTATACAGGCTGATTCTGGGAAGTGAGACAATACGCCGTGTCCTGCTGAACACTGAGCATACTGAGGTATTTTCTATGCAGGGACCCAGTGGAGGACTTCTGGGTGGTGGTAGGAGTGCATGGGCAGGAGAACAAGTAATTATTAAATAGTATACCAGCAAAAGCAATGACATTCCAATCAGCCTCAGCTGTACATTGTGGCTATTCATCAGATTCAGAGGCATCTTGCAAACTTGCCTTTTCAAGTCCCTCCTACGGGTGTTGCTATAACTACAGGATTAGTGCACATCTCCTTGACAAGCCAGACTTTCCTTGTGAAACAAAAACCTTTATCTGCTAACCATCACCATGTTAGTATTTGTAGAGTGAGTGTGTTAGCATGCTAAAGTACACTCATAAAGCAGCAAGTGTGGCTGTATGTAGGATCAGGTATCAAAATAGTGCCATATAAATGATTGTGTCCAATTTCAGAAAGAGGTGAAAATATTTCGAAAATCCAAAGAGGCACCTTAGAATACATTCTAAATAAATTCTGGTTAGCTTACAATGGTAGAAATCATAAGTTTAAGCACTGTTTCATAGCTTTAGTTCGTAACCAATGGAATTCCAAGGAGACAATAGTCACTTGAAAGGTAATGAAGGGGCACATAAGTAGTGGAGCTGGATGTTCTATGTTAACTCAATCCATTGGAACCAATCAAACTCCAGTGTAAGAGGAGCCTCTTCAGTAAAAGTGATGGCTCTATTAGCTCCGAGATAAGTAGAGCTGTCTGCCATTATCAACGACCACACAACACTGGCTAAAAATAGCCAAATGAAATGAAGGAGTGATTCTCCTGCCATCCACAGTACATCCACTCCCTGGATCACTACAAACCAGGCTCAGACTCCTGGGAGGAATCTAAGCACAATCTGTAAAGTAAGCTGTATTTTCCATTATGCGGTGACGTGCTATTACAAGCACATTCATTCATTGTGTTTCTCCACCCAAATGCAGCCATGCAGAGACAACTCATAGACTTAAACCCATTTCAGGACAGAAATGTCAAACAGCTGTGGTTCAGGGAGAGGCAAAAAAGCTTTTCTGCTTTGCCACCAAAGGTTTATCCATGAAGAGTGTCTCAGTTGTGGGCTTTTGATACTCATGGGGCTGAGTGAGTGCGACAATGAAAATCCAAAAGCAATTTCACGATTGAATTTCAAGAGTCGCCCCTCCCCCTCCCCCCCCACCTCCCGTCGATGTCATTTAACATCTCTGCAAGAAACTACAAACCGGCCTCACTTAATCTATAAACTTATATTTGAGCACAGCAAATGCAATCGGAAACAAGAATGCCTGGCCAGTTGCGGTATTTCCAACAAAGTCGTCTGGCAGTGTGTTGTTGTCTATCTTGCTGTCCTTGCAGGCTCAGGGTCTGCTGTTGCTGATGGCATTGTCCTTACGGTCAGACAAGCCGTGCAGACAAAGCTCAATCAGGACAACTTCCTCTTGGTTTCTGGAGAGGTGGGGGCTGGACCTTACCACACTCTCACAGATAAACAACGGCGACCCAGACTGACTTCAGACAACAGTCAGACCCCGTCACATTCTCCACACTTTGTTTTGTGATTACAGTTGTATAGGCCACTTCCATCAGTTTTCACAAAATATATATGGCAAAGCAATAAAAATGTTGTAAAGTTTAACAAAAGAAAACACCGTAAAAACAGACCCTTTCAGTACTACCGGCCAGAGACATCATTTTCAGTGTTTAGTGCTTTACGTCATCTTGGGTGTGCCACATCCAGGCAGCTTCACACACCTGTATTTGTGCAGTGTCAGTCTTTCTTCATTTCACGTGAGCACAAGCTCTGTCACAATGTTTGGATAGAAATGATTTGAAAACTGAGATCTTTAGCTTCTCACATCTGGGACAATCAGAGAACAGTTCCGAAGACACTCCGACATTTCCTACAACTTTGTCAGAGATGAAAGGCGAATCCTTGCCCAATTCTAAATATAATATCTGTATTCGTCCCAGCTCATTGTTCACTGTGTTCTAACCCCTCTCTGCAGATGAGAAGCATCATGCCTCAACTCCCTTGCTTCACCAGAGGGATGGTATAATGCAGGTGGCTGGTAATTGGGATGTGCCAGATACAGTGCCTGGCAATCAGGCCAAAGAGCTCAATTTCTTGTCTTGTCAAGACAAGACAATCTTTTTCCTCTCATGCTCAGAGTACCCTGGGCCATCTGGCAACGTCTGAGAGGGCTTTCTTCAGTGTGTTTTACAAAGGAATGGCTTATTTCTAGAATTGTATATCATCCACAAAGCTCCGATTGATGCGATGAGAGCTGCAAAGATGGATGCCTTTTTTTGCCTTGTTCGTCTTTCTCTGTATCATTGGAACATAGTGGAACCTCTTCCAGTTAGTCCGTTCAGTGCAACATCAAACTTTAAATGGTTTGCTGTTCCCCTTCTCTGGCTATATGTTACTATGGCTACAGTATGCAATGTGTGGAGCTCTTCAGAGACTTCCATTCTAAACGTATTATGTCCACTGAACTGAATTTGGTACCACATGAACTCTACAGGTATCACAATGATGTTTAAAGGAAACCAGGATGGTCTAACCTCTATTTGAATCTTTGAAAACCTGTTTGCTTTGTTATTGTGGTTCAATAAGACCGGAGAAAAAAGAGGAAACAACAAAGTTAAGTTAGAGTACTTTCTAAAGTAGAACAGCTTATGAAAGAAAGAATGCGTGAAAGAATGCCAAAAATCGAAACCAAGATATCTTGACTTTTAGTACTGTGAACGGGTCATGCTCTTGTCTCCTATTTCACACAATGCAATCAATAGAATTCTTCTGTCAGACACCTCCTGACCTGATAGGTAAATTCCTGTCTTTCAAGCTCAATACCTATGGTTTGTAAAGCAGGCTTTCAGTAGGACTGCAAGACCACTAAAAAAGTATGTAAAACATGGAGGTTTTCAAAGGTTTTCCAAAGCCACTGATGATCAATGATCTCTGCTGTCTGACATGCTGTGCACACTAATTCACAGCATCATCCTTTGTCATGCTCGTCTCCAAGGTATGACACTTCATCACACCTTCTGACAAACTTTGTTTTGTCTTCCAGTGTAACCAGGCAACGTCCACAACAGATAAAAGATCCTGCTTATATGAGTCACAGACGGTGACCTTAGACCTCCAGCTCCTCTGGTCAGTGGGAGTCTGGCAAGCGGATGGTTTTCTGTGAAATCTCCACGACTTCACACTCCTCACTGAAGGGACAATGTAAGGGTCCGATCAGGACACTCAGCTAATGACTCGCAAAAAGGGGCCAGCATGAAATTGACCCGGGACTTGACAGCGGGGTGTTAAGGAAAGTTAATGTACAACCGAACAGGACAACTTTCTCTTTGATGTTGGCTGCATGAGTAGCACAGCACAAAACATACTTAATAACACTCCTGACAAGAGTGAACACTCACAACTGCACAAATGTTTTCTAAGAAGCTTTTATCAGAATGAAATGAGGCGCCTTGAAACTTCCCCTTTATTTATTTACTTCCCCTTCACATAAACTCTTGTTTCAGACCCATTTCCACGTTAGTCCCCATCAAAACACAATTAGTAACCCGCCGTTTCTGCTGTCTCTGGCTGGCACGTTTTGACTGTGGGATCCAGTCCTGTTATCAGCCAAATGGATTGTTTTGCTTGAGGCACACCAACCATATCTGTGGGCGGGTTTCCACTTAACAGTTTGACTCTCACTTTAAGGCTATTTCTGAGCCCAAGGGGGCACGCCATTGCGCTGATAAACTCATCCGTCAGTCGGTCCGCTCAGACTCCTGCGTTCACATTTGATTTGATTTGATGAACACGATGGCCTCATTAAAATCTAATTTGGCGGATTGGGTCTGTCGAAGGCCCCAGCATGGACTCAATGGACTTTGTAAATGCATGCATAGAATTGCACCGGGAAGCTGTGGGATGCTTTTCAAGAAACACTGGTTTTAACAGACTGCTGAGAATCACAAGAGGTCTGGAAAACTGACAGGGGGAGGGGGGGAGGGGGAGAAAATATTCTGAATGTGAATGAGTCTGAAAGCAAAGGATGACAGTGACTTTCCAGAAATCACTCACACCTCCAGACAAGCAGTACCTATGCTTTACTGATACACTGTAAAAAAAATAATAATTTTGCACTGGAAATACCCACTGATCATTAAATGCAATGTATTCAAATAACAAGACATGAGTTTAATAAACAAAGTATGTCCACGTTAAAACAAATAGGCTATAGGATGAAAATGTTGTCCAGTACTTCTTCATTCGAATCAACAGAAGAAACACTTGTACTGAAAAAGATGTAGGGCTCTCCAAGTAACAGTTTCCACTTGCAAGAGGATCCTTTCAGTCAACAACACACAGCACATGCTTCTAACCTAAACTACAAATGAGCACATTTAAGTGTCTATTTCAAAGGCCTGGCATTACCAAACAGGAAATTACAGTCTAATAATCTCAGTGACTAGCACCAAACAAATGGACAAAAAAAATCTAGACTGGACTCTTACCTTGTTATCTATGCGTCTCCATGTTTCTTGCTGTGGCTGCAGGATTTATGAAAACGAATTAATTTCGGCGAGTGTATGTTATGACAGATTAAGACGACAGAAAAAGCAGGAAAACAAGAAAAATCCCAACAGATGCAGAGCAGAAATATCTTCCCAAAACAGTGGGTCTGATATCCGGAAACTGCGCGCTGTACTGAAGCGCAGAAATTTTTTCAACCAACGCAAGATGTGCTCAGGAAAAGGTCTCCTCTTCTCCCGGGTGCATAATCCAGAGCTGAGTTTCAACGAGACGCGATAAACTGCAACGAGGAAAGTTATTTTTTAAGTATTTTCTTTCACCCTGCTCTTCGCTTGTCTCCACACACACTACATACAGCGAGGAGCCGAGTTTGCATTCTGCCTGGGAGCTGCGCCTCTGATGTCAGCAGCAACGTGAGATCCAGGAAGTGGTGACGCTCTCCGGTGGTGCGTTTGTTTCCAAGGCAGCGGCGACAAAAAAAGTAAAAGGGCAGGGAGCACCTCCCCCACGTGGACACCTGGAGCAAGTGCTAGTGTGTTTACTTTATCTTATTCTGCCATCTTCAATTGGTTTGGAATAGAAAATAGATGATAAGAACACAGGTTTTCAAAATGGGCCCAATACAAGAGAGGGTATTTTATGTATTAAAGAAAATAAAGAAAAAAACTTGGGGGAAAAAAAATTATTTACAAATCTTTATTTTATTGGCATTCTACGGAAGCATAAATCATTCACTTGATGCACAAATATTTTGCACGAAACTTTTCATAAAGAAAATTCTGCTCAGTATTTCTGAAATAATGGCATTTATTCAGAAAAACTGATTACATTTCTTCATTTCAAGTGAGTTCATTACAATATATTACACTCAAACAAAACTGATCATAATGTTAAACATATATTCATATATGTTTAAAATAATTTGCAACTGCTCAAATTGCAGGGACTGTAGTTGACAGTTTTCTTTTTGTCAGGACGCCACATCCAATTACTCCCCATTAGTGCAGCCAATGTGTTTGTTACTGCTTTGTCTTGATTCCAGTGGGGGTTCTAGTAACTGTACCCACCATTCAACCGTCCAACAGCAGAGCTCCTCTTGGCACAGTTTGAGCAGACAAAGAACCTAGATTGTCCACTTATAATCCCCAGTAACCAAAATGTCCTCCTTTTATTGTCTTCAGTGGCCAATATTAGGGAACTAGGATCTTGCCTGTGGGTAAGAAACCTGTAACATCTGTCAACATCTGTTACACTGTAGACACAACCGGTCGCTATTTTTCTGCTGGCGTGGAGAAAATGTTGTGGGTCTAATAGACGGGAATGGGTAAACAGACCATACAGTCTGTACAATGGACAAATTTGTTATTTATTTTTTTACATATTAGACCAAACTATCGGAATAACAAATGCTACGCTGACCTTGGAACCGGCCTAGCCCTCGTCACCATTAGTTCCATTCAACACTGTTTTATTGTGATCAGACATGCCCTTGCACTGTGTAAGACTGCTTGAGTGCAATGAATATCAATTGGACATTTGCATCCCTCTGTGGATTTGCAGTGCTTGTAGACGTACATGTACTGGTGAACTGTGCAGAAGAGGAGCACCACAGGCAGCTGCTATGAACAACAACAGGCCGTGTGTGTGTCTGTTGTCTTTTGAGCATCACTTTAGAGTGTTTTCAGAAAGATTTTTTCACATGCACCTTTTCTTCATTTGCTTTGTCATGAATCCTTTTCGTTCATCATCCACATTCCATTCATTATGCAAACTTCATGCGAACAACACAGCCACTTGCCTGATGGATCTTAATTTCAATTCCTTTTTTGTAGCACTTTGCCACGTAAATTTGCAAATGTACAAGGCACTACTACTTGACGCTTAAAACAACAGAGTTCATATTTATTTCCGAACACATTTAATTTGAATTCAAGTACAGTATTTCTTTGGCCATGATGATTGAACCGATACATGATCGAATGTAAGGTGTGTGTGAGTGAGCACCACTAGTGATTCTCCTTATTCTATTTTGTTAAAGGGTCTCTGCAGACAAATCCATTCTCCCCTCTGGGGCGAACCGTGGCTGATATCGACTTGTTGGAAATCAATTAGGCCTTTTGCAGTCGGGAAAGAGTCTGTAAATACCAGGGAAGTGGTTTCTTTTTACAGATGAAACTTTACAGTAAATGATGGGTTCCGCTATGGGCAAAGCTCAGATTTCCAGTGGAGAGACCTGAGTCTACTCTACTCTAAATGAAGTCTCACTTTACACTATCAACTGTCCTTTTAGAAAACCCATTAATATTTCACTGATCATTATAAAAGTGCCTTGGTGCTGTTCTATCCAATACAAATGATGGATACCTGAAAAGTTGTTCTTTCTATTTATTTACATTCTTACAAAAAGATTTAAAAAAAATAAAAGATAAATGATGTTGATTGAAGGGGGCAGGTGGTGATGGTGTTGATATGATGTAAAAAGCAAAACATCTAGTTGGATCTGTAGACCTCATCAAAGGATGCCGTTCCCTGGACATGCAGCCTGAGGGGGGTCTTCACCAGAGGGGACCGGATTAAGACAACAGCCCCAAACTCTCTTTTCTCACTATAACACAAATAATGTAAAGAAAAACTCAACTTAAGGTATGGTGGAAATTAAAGAAGTTCAAATGGTATTCCCCTGTGTGTTTGTGTGTGTGTGTGTGTGTGTGTGTGTGTGTGTGTGTGTGTGTGTGTGTGTGTAGATATTGTGTCTGTTGTTTGTTACCTGGGAGTGAAGCTGATCTGAAGACGCTGGCTGCAGCTGCTGACATTGACCTCCTTTGACCTGAGGAGCCCAGAGTCTGGAATCACTTTGAACACATCTGACTCCTCACCTAGACACACACACACACACACGGGTCAACTATTGGTTGACAAGCTATGTACAAACAACAAAGGCATATGAATCATAAAGGACAATGTGGCCATCATTTTCTGGTGCGACAACAGCATAGACATAATTTTTCTTGCCAATTTAAGTCATAATTTGATGTTAAACTCTCATTATATTTAACTGACTCTGGGAAAGCTCCAAACTAGAAACAAAATACGAAGAGTCAAGCACCTTCCTCGTGCTACAGAAAATAATGAGGTGGTCAAAATATATCTAACAGCCAATAGATGCATAATTAAAGCTAGTGTAGTCAAGCTGTTAAAAAAAGATACAGGAGAGTTCAGTAGTTACCGATGCATGATTTCCAGCATGTGTGGGCTCCATGGTTGTACAGGTTGACTTCTGCTGTCTGTGTCTGCCCCACGTAGCAGCAGCCGAAGTCGACGGCCTCGGTGGACAGACGCAATGTAGCGAGATTCAAATGAGCACGGAGAGGAACTGTCTGCACAGAGCATAGAAGAAATTAACTGTGAGATATCCAAATATGTTACCTACAAATGATGATACAGTATTTTTTCTCAATTTTCTTCATTATCCCTTTAAAAGGTACGGTGTGTAATATGCAACGCTCCCCAGCTTACCCCTCCCTTTCGGGCGGAATTTACAGAAGCTACGGTGGCCTTTCAAGGACAAGACACTGGTTATTAAGTTTGCATCATCCACCACTGCCTCAAGTCTTTCTACAATATCAAGTGATCAGTTGAAGATGTATTTACTTATTTATTCTATAGTACTTTTTCTAGTCTTCAGACAGTTGCATTTCTGGTGGACACCCACTACACTGTGTGCAAAATTTTGTACAGTTGTATTTTTGAGGATTCATTTTATTATTGAACAACTACAGTGCTCTCGGTCAATCCAAAATGTTAAAGAACCTAAACCTGAATGTTTACGAAAGTAGAAGTGAGGTTTTGTCTTTCTTACGAGAATATATATATATGTTTTGCTATTATTATGCAACTATTAGTATGCAGAATTATTCTGCAACTAAATAAAAAAAAGAAAATTTTCACTCAATTTACAAATAAAAATTTCCGACATGTAAAAAAATAAAAATAAATCAGTGACCAATATAGCCACCATTCTTTTCAATAACTGTCACATGCCTTCCATTCATGGAGTCTGTCAGTTTCTTGATCTGTTGACGATCAACTTTTTGTGCAGCAGCAACCACAGCCTCCCAGACACTGTTCCGAGAGGTGTACTGATTTCCTTCACTGTAAATATCCCGTTTAAGCAGGGCCCACATGTTCTCAATAGGGTTTAAGTCAGGTGAGGAAGGGGGTCATGTCATTATTTTTTCATCCTTAAGGCCTTTACTGGCTAGCCATGCAATTGAGTACTTCGATGCATGTGATGGAGCATTGTCCTGCATAAAAATCATGGTCTTCTTGAAAGATGCAGACTTTTTCCTGTACCACTGCTTGAAGAAAGTATCTTCTAGAAACTGGCAGTATGTTTGGGAGTTGATTTTGAGGCCATCTTCAACCCGAAAAGGTCCAACTAGCTCATCTATGAGCTCCATAGTCCAACTAGCTCATAGATAGTTGGACCTTTTCGGGTTGAAGATGGCCTCAAAATCAACTCCCAAACCTACAGTTTCTAGAAGATACTTTCTACAAAAAGTTGATCGTCAACATATCAAGAAACTGACAGACTCCATGAATGGAAGGCTTGTGACAGTTATTGAAAAGAAGGGTGGCTATATAGGTCACTGATTCTTTTTTTTTTGACATGTCGGAAATTTTTATTTGTAAATTTTGAGTTGTTTTATTATTCTCACTTTAACAGATGAAAATAAACAAGTGAGATGGGAAAATTTATTTATTTTTATTTAGTTGCAGAATAATTCTGCATACTAATAGTCGCCTAATAATAGTAAAACATATATACTATATATTCTCGTAAGAAAGACAAAACCTCACTTTTACTTTCGTAAACATTCAGGTTTAGGTTCTTTAACATTTTGGATTGACCGAGAGCACTGTAGTTGTTCAATAATAAAATGAATCCTCAAAAATACAACTTGCCTAAAAATTTTGCACACAGTGTATATATAAAAACGTGCAAGGCTGTTACGTTTGTCCGTTCTGTGCTACTGTAGAAAAATGGCCGTGCATCATGGCGGCACGCCCTGCTACTATGTAGATATGAAAGGCTCAGTCTGATGTTATAAATTTATTTTTTCTTCAAGCGATTATACACTTATTAAAACGTACTTATGAACATTATAATACAAATTCTACCAAGACTTTTCTGAAAAATACCAATACATTTTACACACTGTACGTTTAAAAGAAATAGTCACTAGGTTAGTCTCTGACCTGCAGGCTGTTGTTGCTATAGTGAATGAGGAGTTCTTCCTGGAACCTGAGTTTCCTGTGCCCAGTCGTGCTGTGAATGAGCATCACTCCAGGGGGGATCTCTTCATCCAGCTGGTCTAGGTGCTCCAGAAGGGACAGGGAGCAGTGGAAGGCCACCTTCACCTGTCAATAACAAGGTGACAGACTATCCTTTTGAGATCAAACTCTTCTCTACATTGTGTATTATCCACACCATCTCTCCTCATCTCACCTGCATAGTGTGTTGGGGCCGCAGCACCAGAGACTGACTGTCACCAGAATGCGGCTTGCTGGAGACGCTGGTCTGGGCTCGAGGCTGCGGCGGCTTGAGCACTAAGAACGGAGGCCGGGTGCCCAGTCTGAAGTGCAGGGGCATTTCAGAGTTGTTTTTCAGCCGAAGCGTCTGTGTGGTGTTGAATTCATGCACTGCCAGCTAAAAAACAGGAATACAGTACACAATTGGTATCAATAACACATACATGCCCCTTATTATGCCACAGCACTTGTTATTAGCCTTTTCTGTTTTGTCAGACCGACCTCCGCCTCTGATTCTCCCTTCAGTAAATCACCGGCTGAGGCGTGAAACTCCAGGGCCCCGTCAGCCTCCTCCGTCTGCACTAACAGCCTGCAGACACAGGGAGCCAAGGGCAAGACGTGAAACTCAATCAGACCACCTCTGAGACGCTTTTTGCCTAACTTCAACCAATTATAATTAAGTAAACACAAATTGAAGTGGGCTGCATTAAGGGCTTCGGGGGACATAAATACTACGACTGTAGTTGCTTACACTGCAGGCTTAACAACGGCTAGCAGATCCACCCTGACAGGCTCCAGGTCCAAACCCTGGGCTCGTCTAACTTTACCCGGGACACAGGCAGCCGTCTGTAAACACACATTGACACAGGGATTAGACAGGTGCATAAGACTCATTTGCTGTTTGTCTTTTCCAGGATATGAAATAGATAGATATAGATAAATATTGAAAGTAGGCGTTTAGTGCACTGAGCAATGTAACCTCGGAGTCTAGACTCATGAAGCCCAGAGCCAAGCCCACACATCTGGACTCGCCGAGTGACTCGGAGAGAGTTAAAGGAGTGAACGATACGTGGATGGTAGCCCTGCTCTTTGCTGGAATCACCTTGAGATAAACAAGCCCAAAGAAAAAAACATGATTAAATCTCAGGGCTAAAAGTGGTGTTCAAAGTGGTAAACTGTTTCTAAACATCCAATCGACGTACTATCTGCAGAGGTGTGATGCAGTATGGGTAATCCGAGAGGTTGCCCACGTGAGGTCTGATTTGGACAGAGAAAAGCTTTTTCTTTGCAGGAGAGGGATAAAGGCAGGTTTGCTCTTCCTCACAGTCATCTTCGGATACATATTCCTCCCTTTCCCCGTCCTGTAATCAACAGGATTAAGCCTTTTTGAGCACAAAAGAATAACACGTGCATCATGAATGTGAGTGCATGTAGTGATGTTAAAATGTACTCAACAGTCATGCTTTGGAGGTAGGTGCTTCTTCCCTCAGAGCCGGGGGTCTGATTTCTATCCCAGGCTGTTTGAATGTTCCCGTCAGAAATCCTCAGTGCTCCGATTGACACTTCATTGCCGTCGCCATCTTTAATTGGAAAGGCTTCACCATACGCCACTACAACATCCACCAGTTTATTATCAGACGGATGTACGTTATACGTTTCCCAGTCCATGCGAATATCTGTGGCAGGACCAACCGATTTAGATAAGAAAATGTTATAAATCAACCAACAGAGCAGAAGCCAGTTATCCACAAAAGGACAGGATGTGATTTTTTATGATTATACTTACCAAACATGGAGGAATTGTTGATGCGAAGAGAGCGAGACACTGTGTCACCTCCTGAAACATGAGTGCCAAACCTAGTGATGCAAACAGGGAAAAGATCTTTAAAAAAGCCATTGATTAAAAAATACACAGACGGCGATGGATGATTCAATAGGGGAAATTTGGACAATGGAACGGACTGTATGATTGGTCCCTGGTTCTGGTTGTCTTGACGTGGGCCCGTCATTTGAAAGTAGAGCGGGCAGCCCTTCACTGTCATCTGCATGGGAATGAGTGTGGAGTCGAGGTCCCCCACCTGCAGGAGTAAAAATTAGTTTTTTTTATCAGTCTAGAACTAAATGAATAGAACTGCTATTGTATAGAAATCGTACTTTGTGTTCATTATTTTTTATTTCTTCTCTTTCTTGTACTTCTGGACATATTCTCCTGTTGACTTGATTAGATACGTAAGAGCGTATGAATGTTATGATAAAGGATATTGTTTCTAAGTGTAAGTAATTGCTGTAAAAGCAGATCTGAAGAATATTCAAAATAAGAAATAAGTAGCCTATACATTTTTTATTTTTTTTATTATTATTATTTTTTTTAAATCGTACTTTGCATTTGAGTCGGTCTCTGTATTCCCCCCACATGCCAGTGTAGGCAGTGACATCCACAGTCAGGGTCTCAAAAGGTTCCAGCGTCCCGGTGTCTGGCTGGACAAAGAAGGCTGCACCTCTTCCATGAGCTAGCAGGCTGTTCATAAACTCTGCAGATTAGATACAGAAAGACAGTCAGAATCTTTTGTTTGTGTACTCAAGTCAGCATACTTAAAAAAATAAATAAATCACAACGGAAAAGTTAAAGCATATACCCTCATGTGCTTTTTCCTCTGCTTTCTTAACCTGAACCGGGTGAAGCGGTTTCGTGACGTACGAAAATCTGCAGTTAAAAAAAAACCCGGCAGCCAGTGTCACGTCGGCAGCACAGTGAAGCCATTCTTTGATGCATTTGATACGGCTTTCCTTACCTTTTCTCTGACTGGCTACTCGGCTTGGAGACATGGCAGGTGAAATACTCTGCCTCTATGGTGAAAGTAGCAGGGATGGCAGTCTGATTGGTTATCAAAAACTGCTTGGTAACCGCCTTCTTCACAATTACATCGTCTCCAAAGTCAAGCAGCAGTGTTGACGGGCTCTCATTATTTGGGTTGGAGCTAAAAGGAGAGAAAAAATGTCATAGTTTGAGTTATAATGCACCTGTCAATGGGACAATTGACCTACTTAACACCTATTCTATAGAGCCAGTGGTTAGATACTAGATACCTGACAATGGGCAGCGAGTAGGACACGCTGAGTCTTTTGGATTTGGAAGCCATGATGTTAAGAACAAGTGGAGAGTTCATCCCCTGCACCTCACAGAGAGCAGCCATCTCAGTCAGCTCCAGCTGGACAAAAAGACAAACAAAATTCAAAGACAATTAGCGAGGAATTAGAAAAATATTTAGTTTATTTGGTACATAGAATATTGTTAGTACAAGTGGTACATACTCACAGATTCTGGTGGGTAAATAACTCATACTTACATCCGTGTGAGAAGTAAAGTTAAGTGTGGTCTCCAGACTGGCGTTAGGTCCCAGCGTGCCAGATGAGGGCTCAAAACTGGCTGCACACAGTTCAGCCTGTTTACCCTGGAGCTGAGCCTGGTGGGGAAAATGGAAACCTTAAGAGACATCCTAATGTTGTCCCAATTGCATCTATGGGAGAATATAACTTTTTTTCATATAATAATTTTCTTATTGATTATATGTACACAAACAACTTTGCACAAGTAAACATGTAAATTAGTAGGGTGTTGATGCCAGCGTACCACCCAGCTGAAGTGTGAAGGCAGAAGGGTCTGGTTGAAGAGAGTGACGGTTGCCTTGGCGGGAACTCCGATGTAAAGTTCAGACAGGAGCAGCTCACAGTTTAGCAGACACACCTGAAGACACTGCACATCTGCTCGCATTGACAGGTGGCTGCAACCAACACACAGGCAGTGTCATGTGTTATCAATATCATGCTGTCAATGAGTTCCATTGTCCATTGGCGTCAACGCTGGTTCCTCTGCATCTTGGCTCCAGCCGCATGTACAGTCCACTCCAAAAGTATCGGAACGGTGAGTCCAATTCCTTTATTTTTGCTGTAGATTGGAAACATTTAGGTTTGACACCAAAAGATGAATATGGGACAATAGCTCAACATTTCAGCTTTCATTTACAGGTATTTACACAACGGAGAAGATAGCATTATTTTAAAAGGAACAGCACATTTTTAGGTGAACAAAAGTATTGGAACAGATAGACTTTAAATAAATTAAAGTGAATAAAACGTAATATTTTGTCCCAAATTCTTTGCTTGCAATACCTGCATCAAGCCTGTGACCCATTGACATCACCAAACTTTTGCATTATTCTTTTGTGATGCTTTTCCAGGCTTTCACCGCAGCCTCTTTCAGTTGCTGTTTGTGTTAGGGGGTTACTCTCTTAAGTCTCCTCTTTAGCAGGTAAAATGCATGCTCTAAAGGGTTTAAGTCTGGAGATTGACTTGGCCAGTCTAAAACCTTCCACTTCTTGCCCCTGATTAACTCCTTTGTTGTGTTTTGGGTCATTATCTTGCTGCATGATGGAGGATCTTCCAATCAGTTTGGCTGCATCTTTCCTTAAATTGGAGGACAAAATGTTTCTGTAGACTGTTAATTTTGCTGTTGCCATCATGTGTTACATCATCAATGAAGATTAATGAGCCCATCCAAGAAGAAGCCATGCAAGCCCAAACCATGACTTTGCCTCCACCGTGTTTCACAGATGAGTTTCTTTGTTTTGGGGCATGAGCAGATCCTTTCTTTCTCCGAACTTTAGCCTTTCCATCACTTTGGTAAAGGTTCATCTTGACCACAACACAGTAACACATGATGGCAGCAGTAAAATAAGTCTACAGAAACATGTTGTCTGCCAATTTAAAGAAAGATGCAACCAAACTGATTGGAAGATCCTTCATCATGCAACAAGATAATGATCCAAAAAAACTGCAAAAACAACAAAGGAGCTCATCAGGGGCAAGAAGTGGAAGGTTTTAGACTGGCCAAGTCAATCTCCAGACTTAAACCCTATAGAGGATGCATTTTACCTGCTAAAGAGGAGACTTAAAAGTGTAAACCCCTAAAACAAACAGCAACTGAATGAGGCTGGGGTGAAAGCGTGGAAAAGCATCACAAAAGAAGAATGCAAAAGTTTGGTGATGTCCATGGGTCACAGGCTTGATGCAGGTATTGCAAGCAAAGGATTTGCAACAAAATATTACGTTTTATTCACTTTAATTTATTCAAAGTCTATCTGTTCCAATACTTATGCTCACCTAAAAATGTGGTGTTCCTTTTCAACTAATGCTATCTTCTCCGTTGTGTATCAGATACAGATGTACATACCTGGAAATGAAAGCTGAAATGTTGAGCTATTGTCTCATATTCATCTTTTGGTGTCAAACCCAAATGTTTCCAGTCTACAGCAAAAATAAAGGAATTGGCCTCACCGTTCCGATACTTTTGGAGGGGACTGTATATGCAACAGGGTAAATCTCAATGAGAGAATCAGTGAAGATTTAGGAATCCTTACCATCCTGTTCCATTCTCCACCGTGAGCTCCAGCTCTGTTTCATACAGCTGTTTGAAACGTGGTGTGAATAGCACATCCACACTGCAAGAGGCCAATGGGGGCAGCACACCTCTGCGGGGCTCCACTAAGATCTAAGAAACATATAAATGGGGACATTTTTTTTTATCTTTCATGATATTTTATCCTAGATGTTGCTCTTTTAGTCCACTGTACTGTACTTGTGTGTCTTGGTGGTCCTTCCCCTCCTTCAGTGTCCAGGCGGCTTCTAGCTGGGTGATGTTAGTGAGGAGCAGCGCGGTCTGCCTCTGCTCCCCGAGCTTCATCAGCCCAAAGTCCACGCTGGGCACACTGAGGCTCACTATGGGACCCTGCGCCAAATCAGATGTGAAAATGATATGTCAAATGGATAACGCTTTTTGTAAGTGATCTTGGCCAGACATTTTTGCGATGGTGTGAAGATGTGTGTCTTAACCTTAAAAGAGACTTCCACAGCCAAAGTGACGGGCTCGTGGCGGTGCTCGATGTGGCACAGCAGACTGGTCGCAACCCTCTCTGGTTTCCCTCCAGTCACGATCAGGTCAAAATCAAAACACTCGTTCTCCTCTAGACGCGAACCCACAAGGGACAAATCAATCAATAATGAGACCATAAATCAACTCTACGCAAAGCTGTCTATGTTCTGTAATGTAAAAATGTAAAATTAGCACCAATGTGTGACACACCTATTATACCAGTAGAGGGCTCTACTTCAATTATGTGGCTGCTGCTTATTCTCTCCCATTGAAAAAAGATGCATGTTTTGTTGTGGTTCCACATCTGATAAAAACACAACACAGGCACACCCTATGTAACTGTAATAATGGCACACAATGGTTTGATAGACATATAATATTTGTAAATTATGGTGAAATGGGGAGAAAAGTGACTAAAATAACCTTGAATTGTCTGCGGGTGGTTGTGCAAATAAAAATCTCTCCAGGAATAACAACAGCATAAGGCTCCAGAAGGATCTGGTACGGCTCTGTTGAACCCTTGACCTCTATCTCCATGGCGATGACATCACTCACCTTGGAGCCAGTGCGCACGGGCTGAAGGAAACTGGATTTCCACACAATCAAACACTTTGTTAGAGGGGGAAAAAAAGGATGCCAAAAGAGGTTGTGTGTAGAAGTAATCTTAAGCTTGCTCAAGCATATAAGCTTAATGTATGACGTCAGTGATGACCTTGGGATGTCATTGTTTCCATATTAATATTTACAGTACATGCACATACAATGTCAGGTGAGCTTTACCTGTTGTCACTGGGCTCTGGTGGCACCTGAGGGACATCCCTCAGGACTAAGTGACAGACACTGTGGTAATCCTTCAACTTAAGAAAACACAACATATTAAATAGGACATGAAACTAAATGAAGTATGTTCCTACGTGAGCACATACCGTATATACCAGAACGATATAAATAAATAATAATAATAACCAGTGATATATTAAACCCCTGGTTCTTGTCTTTCTGTACCGCTTGAGGACAGAATGTGAACAGAAACTCCTCCGCCTGGCACGGGCCCAGCACCCCTGTGAGGGGGCTGACGTGGAACACATCATCTGAGGCCAGGTGGAACTTGATGTGGGTGGGCTCTGGGGTTTCCCCTGGAAGCAGAGGGCGCAGGTTGGGCTTCATGATCTGCCAGTGGAAAGGCAGCTCCAGGTGTCTTCAGCCCCGGAGAGAGACAGAATGGCAGAGTTACGCAATGTGATATTTAATGATCCATGAAGGGGCACTTGGATGTAAAAGGAGCAACAGGGGGTCAGCGACACAGCAGCAGCCCCTGGTCCTGTAGTAAATCAGAATTTAGTTTCTTATTCAAGGACAGTTTAAGAATGTGATTGCTGCCTACACCAAGGCTTGAATCCCAATGTTGTATCTTAAGAAGATTCACCTTATTAATTAGTTGCCACTTCATCATGCTCTGCGATTAAATATGAAGGTCCACTTCATCATGCTCTGCGATTAAATATGAAGGTGTGAGGCTTACACATTGTTTCTAATGACGAGTCTTTTCTGTTGCACGGAGTGAGGGTTACATGGGCTGAAACGGACAAAGTGCTCGGCGGTGAGGTCATGCACCTCTCCCAACACAGCAGGCTCCTTCTCCCCGGATACAGAGACCAGCTCAAATCCAATCAGCTGGCCCTCACCTGGGAAGCACACATATATTAAAGCCACATGGGTTTCAACTTTATGATAAAATATCATTTTTACAGACTGAGGTCTTAGATTCACCTTCGATGGAGATGTCTTTCACCTGGCAGTTGTCACATACAACGGTGAAAACCTGACAGCTCTTCTCAGCGCTGCTGGGAAAGAAAACCACCTGCAAACACACACACACATCATCATCATCATCATCATCATCATCATCATCAACCTTTATTTAAACAGGCAAAAATTTGCTAAGAAACAATGTCTTATTTAAGCAATGGCCTGGTATGAGGTGAATGACCTCCTGGGGGGAAAGGGGAGAGGGAGAACAAGACAACACTGTACACACACACACACACACACACACACACACACACACACACACAAACATAAATGAGTCATGGGTAGTATACTGAGGGGCCTTCATTTTTACTGGCCCCTCTATGTTTTAAGAATATTAAGTCTTGGTACGTAAGTAAGGGCAATACCAACTGTGGTTTTAACTCAGTCACATAGCACATTCATATGAAGCATTACATCAATATATTTTTACCTCATTTAGACAAAATACTCACCTCCACTACAGTGGTCTCTCCTGGCTGAAGCACGAAAAGAGAAGGGCTGACTGCAAAGGGCGGCTGCTCGGAGAAGTGAGTTCTTGCCACAGACTGCAGAAAGAAAGAAAAAAAAATACATTTTATCTAATGGTGAGTAACCAATCACAACAATGAACCAGTTGCTTCATCTCTAGACAATACAGCGTCAGATAGAAGTTTACCCTGAGGTTGGAGGCTGGCCACTGGTTCTTGGGAATGATGCAGAAGGTCCCAGCGCTGAGGCCGACATTTTGACACGGGAACTCAACAAACTTTACTCCTCCGATCAGACAATAGCCGCACTCCAGAACTCTTGGCACTGTACAGTAATAAAGGGGGAACAGATCAACAATGCCTTAAAACCAATGTGCACAACAACGTTAAGGTGACTAGATTGTATTGAAACTCACAGGTCAGTACTGGAGGGGGTCGTCTGGCCGCGATGGGCACCACGAGCAGCTGTTCAGCCTGAGTCTCCAACACCAGGAAGTCCTCGAAGTCCCCGAGGGAGTCTGGGGCGAAACGCACGGTGTACTTGCAGCTCATCCCCGGGGCAACCACGCCACCTTCCCCAGGGAATCTCCCTGCAAAAACAGACTCTGAATCATCAACCCCTTCTTACATGTGTAATTCCACACATTGACTTGTTCTAAATGAATTATCTTGTATTTTAGTGTTTCATACAGTAGGTGGTGCTGCTAGTGCCCACATTACAGGATACAGCAAAACAGGAAAGGCCAAGAACCACTAACTGCATTCCAGAGATGCATGACTTTATTTGCCAAAACACTTGTGCATTCCTTTTTGATACACTCACTGACACTTGATGACTTCCACACTACCTAACAGGAGCAGGTATATAAGGAAAATGTGTCAGACATTTAGAACAAAAGAAGGAGCTCACCCAGGCCAATAGAGAAGTAAGGAGTGGTAGGAGGGATGACCCGAACTTGACGGCTGGCTGAAGTCAAGTTTTTCAGCTCCAGTGTAGTCTAAAAATAGGATGGGGCATATTACTTTTTAGCATTTCATCCCCATAGTTATTTTTTTCTGACATTTTCCCTTACAATAGTTCAGTATAAGTCATTGAAACCTCCTGTACAGTACCTCATAAACACGTCCCACACAGTAGTCAGTGAAAACCACCACCGAAGGTTTGGCTAGGAAGACTGGAACAGGATCATCTGTGGGGCTTTTGGGGAGAAAGAAAACAAACTCAAAACCTGAGTGATCTGTCTGTTCTCAATAGACACTGTCTCACAGGAAGTGGTGAGCTGGGTAACATGCCGACACTGTCAGCATTCAATTCTACGTCAAAAACACTAAACAAATATTTCTGATTTTTAATTTCATCTGCAAAAGAAGAGATTGCGGCCTTGTTTATACACAACCCAAGCTAGACATATTATACAGTGTCGTGCGAAAGTTTGTGAACCCCTTGAGCCTTTTGGAATTTTATTTATGTTAACCATTATTAATTCATTTTTTTCAATACCAGTATTTTTTATATGAAATAACAGATGTTTGTTTATCAATTCAACATTTTTCTTTTCCAGAAATCAATTGTTAAAATAGATAAAACAAATTATTTGACAAATGTTGTATGTGCAAAAGTTTGTGAACCCTAAGCTGCATTGCTTAAATCGAGCAAGGTAAACACAATCAGGTGGGCCAAATTGATTGATGAAATAGACCAATGTAATGAGAGATCTTTAGGGAAGAAATTGGGCGCCACTAGATAAAACACGGATAAAACCAGGTCAGTTTAGGCCCACCAAACTGAACCCATACAGGTCAGACATGCTAAAAGGGAAAAAAATCTCAGAAGATCTCAGGAATAGAGTTGTGATGCTGCACATTTGTCTGGGGACAGCTATAAATTAATTCAAAAAAAGTTTGAGCTCCATCGGTCCACCGTGAGGCAAATCATCTACAAATGGAGAGCTTTAAGAGTGACTGAACATCTGCCTAGAAGTGGACCAACCCACACATTACATCTAGTGATTTGCAGAACTCTCTTGCAACATCTGGGACAGATGTGCATGGTTCCACAATAAGAAGAAAACTCAGTCAACATTGCTTTCAAGGGAGGGTTGCTGAAGAAGCCTCTGCTCTCAAAAAAGAACAAAACTGCTTGTCACAGCTTTGCCAGAGAGCACCTGGAGATACCTGAAGTCTTATTCTGTGGACAGATTAGTCCAAAATTGATCTGTTTGGTCATAACCAAAACCGCCATGTTTGGGCAAAAACGCAACTCTGCCTACCACCAACAGAACCTTCTCCCAAGTGAAGAATGGTGATGGCAAATGGTCTGCAAATCTCCAGATGTAATGTGTGGGTTGGCTTTAACCTGAACAATCCCTTTTCTTGTGGTGCTTGAAGATATTTTTGAAGGAAGTCCACTTCTAGGCAGATGTTAAGTCACTCTTAAAGCTCTCCATTTGTAGATGATTTGCCTCACGGTGGGCCAATGGAGCTCAAACTTTTTTATACGAATGTATAGCTGTCCCCAGACAAATGTGCAGCATCAAACTCTATTCCTGAGATCCTCTGAGATTGTTTCCCCTTTGAGCATGTCTGACCTGTATGGGTTCAGTTTGGTGAGCCTAAACTGACCTGGTTTTATCTTTGTTTTATCTAGTGGCGCCCAATTTCTTCCCTAAAGATCTCTCACTACATTGGTCTATTTCATCAATCAGTTTGGCCCACCTGATTGTGTTTACCTTGCTCAATTTAAGCAATGCAGCTTAGGGTTCACAAACATTTGCACATACAACATTTGTCAAATAATTTGTTTTATCTATTTTAACAATTGATTTCTGGAAAAGAAAAATGTTGAATTGATAAACAAACATCTGTTATTTCATATAAAAAATACTGGTATTGAAAAAAATGTATTAATAATGGTTAAAATAAATAAAATTCCAAAAGGCTCAAGGGGTTCACAAACTTTCGCACAACACTGTATATTCTAAATACACTTACTTATATATGTAATATGTATATTATATTACAAACATCTACATCCTCCCTCTGCTGGTCTGTGTTTGTACAGGCAACACATGAGTCGGCCTGTCTTTTTTTTCATGCAACCTCAGCTCTAGCTGCAGGATGTGCCTTCTTTCTCATTTTCGGTGTTTGATGATGCATGGATACAGTGTTGCTAAGTGCTCAGCGCACTGCATGGCAGGTGGGCCATACAGTCAATTACAAAAGGCCGGGAGTATCAAGTTACACATCTCTTGCTGGCAGCTTTGGCACAAAAGCACTGCTTTTAGCACCGCAGTGAAGGGTACCCCTGTTTGCAGAGTGATTGTCCAACCCAGACCTAATATATTTTGTCAATTTTAACCCATAAAATATTTTCATAGGTGACCCTCTATGTCAATATAATGCCTTTTATATGTGATGCAATTTGAGAACAAGATAAAAACAATTCCATGAAATGATAAAAAAGCGCCCTTATACTCAGCACATTCCAGGTACCTCTGCTCCTC
This sequence comes from Hyperoplus immaculatus, assembly GCA_949357725.1. NCBI lineage: Eukaryota > Metazoa > Chordata > Actinopteri > Uranoscopiformes > Ammodytidae > Hyperoplus > Hyperoplus immaculatus. The sequence goes on from OX442369.1 coordinate 9,000,340, forward strand.
CAGACCTTTCCTCACACCCTCCGTCGGCCTCACTTTAGTTGGGGGCCGGACGAGTGATGCGACACCCCGCTGTGCATTTGGAGGGAGGAAGCGAGGGTTGCGCAGGTAGCTGCGGCGGTTTTTCAGCTTCTGAAGTTTTTTGCATCCTTCCGCCAGATCCTCTGCTCTTGGTTCGTCTCTCCACTTGGGTCTGGGTTTGGCCAGGCTTGGCTTCTGTGATAATATTGACAGATTTGAATGATGTATTCAATTTAATATTGTTAAGTCACTATTGTTCCCAGAGGCACTCAGAATCATCATGCCTCTTTAAAGTCAAGGCATCAATCATCATTAGCTCTGTCTAATCAAAAGGGTTGTAGGCTTCTGGTAACCTCACCTCCCTGGGAGTTTTGTTCCTGCTTGAGGTATCTGAAATGGATTCAAAGGTCAGACTGATATCTGACTCATTAATTCCTGGAGCCATCCTTTCTGGACTGGGAATTAGAGTATAGCCATCATCCTGAGGCCCCCTGGCCACGTGCATGTTGTAGGCGATGGTGGGTTTAGCACAATTCGATTTTACTAACGGGAAAAAAAGGATTGAATGTTATCCTGAACCAATACACACTGGTGAGGAATAATCATTTAAGATGAGCCACAAAGAGGGTCACATACTTGGTACTGGTGCTTCCACCCGAGGTTTAGGTGTAGGTAAGTAGTCCTGGGGGGAAATCAGGTTGTTCATTTCCAGAAGATCTTTGTCTACATACGAGGCAAAGGCTGATTTGGCTGAAAATAGACGTAAGAAATTACATAAAAGAATTAATTGTTAAGATGACTGTTAAAAACAAAGTAAATACATAGAGATAACCAAGGATACAGTAGTTGCACTTCAATTCATAATGATGTTTCTGTGTCACCTGTGAGGCCGCCTTGTTGAACACAAACATCTGCCATCTTCTCTCTCATCCTCTCATGGGCCTGGCTCTCTGTGGCTGCAGCCCGAGCTCGGGCCTGAATGATATGACTCTCCAGCATGTCAGCCTCTTTAATACGCCGGCTGTATTCAGAGTGAGCCTATGGGATTGAAAGGAAAATACATATTTAACTTATTGTGATATTTGACATTGCATTATGAAGTATGCAGTAGGCTGCCGTTAATGATTAGTAACAGTATGTAAACCTGTTGGAGCTGCTCAACATATCTGTCATGGTAGCTGCTGCGTCCATTCTTCGTCTTGATGAGGTTGGACAAAGTGTCTTTTCCAATGATGTTCTTTGTGTAAAGGTCCTTAAACGTGCTGCCCAACACGTGAGAGATGTCCTAATGTAGAAAGAGAAAGAGAAGTGGTTTTAAAAAATTAAGTTATTTATCTCGATGTTAAGTGGCTTCCTCTTCATTAGTCTCATATACACTCAACAAAAATATAAACGCAACACTTTTGTTTTTGCTCCCATTTTTCATGAGATGGACTTAAAGATCTAAAATTCATTCCAGATACACAATATTACCATTTCTCTCAAACATTGTTCACAAATCTGTCTAAATGTGTGATAGTGAGCACTTCTGCTTTGCTGAGATAATCCATCCCACCTCACAGGTGTGCCACATCAAGATGCTGATCTGACATCATGATTAGTGCACAGGTGTGCCTTAGACTGTCCACAATAAAAGGCCACCCTGAAATGTGCAGTTTTGTCTCACAGCAAAATGCCACAGATGCCACAAGCATTGAGGGAGCGTGCAATTGGCATGCTGACAGCAGGAATGTCAACCAGATCTGTTGCTCGTGCATTGAATGTTCATTTCTCTACCATAAGCCGTCTTCAGCAACTTCGCACAGCCATTGAAGAGGAGTGGACCAACATTCCACAGGCCACAATTGACAATCTGATAAACTCTATGCGAAGAAGATGTGTTGCACTGCATGAGGCAAATGGTGGTCACACCAGATACTGACTGGTTCTGAGTCCCCAGACCCCCAATAAAGCAAAAAAATGCACATTTCATAGTGGCCTTTTATTGTGGACAGTCTAAGGCACACCTGTGCACTAATCATGATGTCAGATCAGCATCTTGATGTGGCACACCTGTGAGGTGGGATGGATTATCTCAGCAAAGCAGAAGTGCTCAATATCACACATTTAGACAGATTTGTGAACAATGTTTGAGAGAAATGGTACAATTGTGTATCTGGAATGAATTTTAGATCTTTAAGTCCATCTCATGAAAAATGGGAGCAAAAACAAAAGTGTTGCGTTTATATTTTTGTTGAGTATAAATAAACCAGCCTGTGTTTATTACCTGGGACTTTCCAGATGCGGGTCTGTGGCTGTTCACAGACGGATCAAACCGCGATGGTTTTCTCGTCTCTGGTTCTTCCAATATGTCCATGGTAAGCACTGGGCCACTCAAGCAAGCTAACGTGAATATGGTGTATTGGCTAAACAGCTAGCCTAATAAGTTAGCGTTGGCAGGGTTCATTTACAGTAACGTCAAGTATATTTGCACGTTAACAGAAATAGGCCTGTGGAGCTAGCAAGACGAGCTTCACGAGTCATTACCCTCCCAAAGAAACACACTTAATTGAGCTAAAAGTGGCAACAAGTTCAGTTGAAGTCCTTCCTAGCTCGCTGCTTCTCCGCCATATTTGTGAACAGGTGGTTGCCATAGAGACGGACAAAGGCTCAAGCGCTCTTTCCTTTGAGGAAGGAAACCACAGGCAAACATGGACATATGGTAAACGAAGAACAGAAAAAACACATACATTAGGATCATTACACAGCCTTTATTTGATAGTTTTCACAGAACGACATGCACTTTGTGAAGTATTGTTGTTTAAACATTTGTCCTTGTGTTGGACAGTGAGGTTACTTATGTCCACATCACATCTTACTGAAATTAATTGTCTTATCTTTTTTTTGTTAGGCTATAGTAGGCCTATATTGATAGGGCCTACTACAGTGCATTAATATAGGCCTCTAGAGACATAGAGACATAGATACATATATTAATAGGCTATAGTAGGCTATACGCTATACTATAATTTTTTACCAGAAAACCAGACTCATAAATAAGTCAAGAAACAGCCTATAATTCCTTCAAGAAACTATTTAAAGACACTACTGTTTTTTCATAAGGGTTAACCATAGGCTACAGTGCATTTTGTGGAGTAGGCCTATAATAAATTGGGTAACACTTTACAATAAGGTACACACAATTGTATTACCTTCTAGTTTCCTACTAAGCATAGGTTTTTTGTTTACCTAGGCCTACTAGGCTACAGAAATATAGCCGATACCTTTTCAGCAGCATTTTCTGGCTCTGTCCTTTGACACTTATAACCAGATAAGCCCGACAGGCTCTTAATACCAGAAGCAACATGTTTATTAAACAGTCACACCCGCATACTCTTCTCTCATGAGGTGTGGCTTGGTCTCCTTTATTCTTTGTCGACAAATCCACCTAGATAGAAAAGGTTTTGTCCTTGAAAAATCCTGAGTACAAGCGGGAAGTGAAAGAGCTTGTGGAATGATAGTGGTTTGAGCAGATTGTGGCATGCAAATTATTTTCAAAGCATTGCAGAGCCTTAGGCGATAAGAGAAAGAGGGGCTCCTCCTGTTTAACAACAATTATCCCTTTAAAATACACACAAGTCAATTATAATTGTTTGGGAGGATTCCAACGACACCCACAAACAAAATCCTTGACTGTGTGAGCATCAGCTCATGCGGCGCTCAAGTGGGATTCTCAATGAGGCGATTGTTGAGCTCAATTTGTTGTGCCTCGTGGTTTGCCAGACAGAGCTGTTGTTTTAGTTTTTTTGTTTTTTTTCTCTCTTTTTCGCCAGACTTGCCCCAGCGTGGGAGTTCATAGGACAGTAGCAGACTAGCAGCAGGGTTGCAGACAATAAAGAGACACAAAGAGGGACCTGTGTGAGCCCTAAAAGGAACAGCAGCTTGCGCATTCACTCTTCACCACTGCAAAGCATCCTTCTAAACAAGGGACATGACCACCACCAACAACACCAGCAACTACAAGAAAAAGTCACATGCACCTTTACACTATAACCAGAGGCCAGAGAGAGCATAGCTGTGGTCACAAGGGATGGGCAAGGCATGTGTGAAAACCTGTTGCTTTAGCACATATTTCTGTTTGAATCAACGCTCAGCCAAACACTGTGCTGAAATTATTGTCTACTTAGGATTGGTGCTTATAGAAGCTGTCAGCAGGCCAAGAGCTTGTTAAAGCTAAGGTATTTAACATAGATGACTAGGCGTGGTTTGATGACAGTGGAAACATTAACTGAGCAGGTAAAAGGTAGAACAGAGAGAGAGAGAGTGTATGTGTGTGTGTGTGTGTGTGTCAGGGGTGGATTACTGCACGGGCACACCGGGCACAGGCCCAGGGGCCCAAGGGCTCAGGGGGGCCCTAAGCCAGAGACACTGATAGTAACTTTTCATGTTGCATAGTCAAAGTCAAGTCACTCATGTCAATAACAGGGTCCAAAGTAATAGCCTAAATATAAGAATACTCATCACAATTTAACAAGATAGAAATCATCATGGGCCCCTCAACTAGTAGGGGAGAAATACAAAAGCAAGTTAAAAACAACAGCATTACTAGCTCTGTGTAAGGGGCTCCATGAGGGGCCTTGAAGGCCCTCTCACACATACAGAAATAAGCTTTCTATGTGTGAATTCTAAATTGTTCATAAAAAGTAGCTATGCACCCTTTATCTGTTGAAATGGGCCCCTCCATCATGGAACATGGGTCTGACCAATCTGTTTAAGAAAAATATGAATAATGTTCCTTCTGCATCTCAGGATTTGATATAGCCTCTAAAATTTCCTCTCACAGTGCACCAGATTGATGCATTTTACTTAAAAAATGTAAAATGTACCCTGTACCATGTTGGGGGGTCCGGGGGCATGACCCCGGACCTCCCAACATGGTACAGGGTCCCTCCAACAGTATCCCAAAAACCTGTGGGAAACACTGACTTCCTTAATATGTTTTGCCATTAATTGTATGTATCTGTGCGAACAAGTCGGTGTACCGGACTGGATAGGGAGGAGTGTGGGGGCCCTTTAAGAGTTTGTGCCCAGGGGCCCATTGTCTCATAATCCGTCTATGGTGTGTGTGTGTGTGTGTGTGTGTGTGTGTGTGTGTGTGTGTGTGTGTGTGTGTGTTGGGGGGGGGGCATAGGCACACATTGACCAACACCCTTATTAAATCAAATCAAATCTTGAACTTTGTGCAGGTGTTTATTTTGTGTCTACGCTGGTTAGAACCCTACCCAATTGATGAATGAAAGTTATAAAAGGCCACACAGTGTTGTACTTGTCAGACCGGTGTTGCAGTGGGTGTGGACTGCTGGCTGCATCTGGGCTGGGCTGTCACTCACTGCTCACTGTGTGGCTTGGCTCAGAGGGAGACACTGCTTGGATTTTTCCCAGCCGATGGCCAAACAAGACAAGATTAAGGCTTGTGATATTTCTTAGCGCTAAGCCGACGATAGTACTGGAGGAGAAGGGGACTTTAGCCTGGTGCATGGAGTATTGTTTTGACTGAAATCAGAATGGAGATCAATGGCACAGCTGCGAAACATGGTGAGTTGGTTTGCGATGACACACAGATTATAGATGTACTGAACAACTCTTTTAATCCTGCTATAATGTAGAGGTAACCTTTATTGTATAGGTTTATATCAAACTATACATGAAAAAGTAGCCTTGAAAGGGGTTTTTAAAGGGAAAATCGGAGAAAAACTAATCTGTGTAGTATTACAACAGACTTCTTTGTTGTTGGTTTTGGTGCGTCAGACAAATACTTCTAAACAAATGGGAAGTATTTGCCGGGCTACTGATACATCACTGGCTTACCTGTAGCTTTCTGTCATTACATATTTGTGGTTCTGTTTGGTGACATGTCTCTGTTGCCAGGCCAATATCACATTTTACAAAGTAGGTTGAAACCAAATGCATACAGGAGTCATTTATAACCACATGCAGTAAGAGCCTTGGTTTGGGTTGGTGATGATGGGTGAACTCGTACTCAACTGAAATACACACATTTTAAAAGATAAGGGGAAAGTATGGTAGATGTTTTATGATTAAAAAGCTTGACATGGAAATCTGTAACCCAAAAAAGTTGACCAATCAATTCATAGTTTCTTACAACTCCACCATGGGGTGGCACTGTTTCACAGATCATTGAGGATCCCACAGTATGTCAATATTAATATTTGAGATTTCAGTCTAGCAGTTGTGTTTGGAAATAGATGCAGCAGCAACCCCTGTATGCAGCAGATTGACAGGAAAAATACATCAAGACATTGCAATATGCATGTTAAGTCATGTAGGCTAGTAGCCTGTAACATCTTTTTTTTCATAGTGGGAATGGGAAATCCTTCCTGGAGGGATACTCATTACTGCAAGGAACTAAGAGTGTTAGTGTTTACATAAAACTATTTGAATGGGGCCCATGAAAATATTTCACAAAAACAAAACAAGAAAGGGAAACATGTGTAGCCTACATTGTAAATAAGGTAAATCATTCATTTAGAAAGAAATGTACCATGTGTCAACAATTTTTAGGGATACTTTTTCACACACACACACACACACGCGCGCGCGCACACACACACACACACACACACACACACACACACACACACACACACACACACACACACACACACACACACACACAAAACAGAACCTAAGGTTAATTGCAATACCGTTTTCCCTGAGTGTTTAAAGTCTGTGTGCACAGCTGTAGAGTCACCGCTGCAGGAACTAGGCTATAACAGTGCTTTAGACGAGTTTAGACCCGCCCCATGAGGGGGGAACCACTAGGTGCCTACTTCTCTTCCACACCGAGCATTGAACACCGGCTGGATGTTTTCTATATTTTTTACAGTGGAAAAACACGTTATTCCACAATGTCTTGTTTACATAGACGTCCGAAAAGGACACAATCCGAGGAGCAGGCTTTTCAGGAGCAGGTGAACAAGGTTGCGCTGGAGAATGTGAGACGCCTCGGTAAGTGCCCTCGAATAGGTGTGTGTGTGTGAGCCTAGTTTACGTGCCAGCCCAGCAAAATGACGCGCGCTCCACTTGTTGTGCCAACACGGGCAGGCGCGCGCACACAGACTAATGTTTACATAACCTGTATGGAGAGCAATGTAAATCTGTTCAACATAACTACTGATCAATGATATATAAACCTCGCAGGATCGCTTTTTTGTGTTGCTGGAAGGTAACACGTGTAGTGTGTTGATGGTGTGCAGATAAGAGGTGTAATATGCTAGTGGACGACAGCGTTTCAAAATACGTTAACTTTTTTCGGTTAGAATTCAGTGCATGCTGTCTACCTGAGTTGTCATAGGTTAAACACCTTGAAACAATGTTGTATAAAAACAATAAAAGGTTATTTGTTTATTGCCTAGAAAAGAACAAAGCACTTCTCCTGACTTGGGTCTTCACAGTTCCTGCATGTTAAAGCTTCCCTTGCCTGGGGTGATGCATTTTTGTGACATTATGATGGCAGCCCATAGTAGAGAAAAAAGAAAAGAAAAAAGGTTCCTACTCCTCCCAGGGAGGGGGGGTAACTCCTCTGTAAGTCTCTGCATGTCACTCTGTGCTTCCTGTCTCTTGTGTTGTCTCTTTTACCACAATACAGTAGCTGAGTTTCAGTTATTTAGCTAGAGAAATAAAATGCATGATGTTCTTAAGCACTCCAGTTCAAATAATGCTGGACTGTAGTTTGGGGTTATTATACAATAGTATAGGAGAGAAATTCAAACGCATTATTTCTTAAATAAAATAAATGAATGGTCTTGAAGCAGAGTGTGTAATTATATACCTAAAGATAGAAACACCTACATGTTCTCAGGTTGTGTGTGCCTCATCAAAGCCTCATCTGTAGCCAATTCCCTGGAGGTACTGTAGACCTTTTACTCCTTGTCATTTGCATTCAAGCTGGCTGTCATCTTGCCTTAACTTGCCTCAACACAAAGTTGGGCAGTAGAGGGGAAATACTTATCCAGTCTTGCATCTGAGACTGATTACTCTGCAACAAAAGAAAACTCCTTATCTGATTCTCATAAAATGTACACCATGACTAATGTTTATGATATGGGAAGAGTTAACGAATCAGTGACATATTCCCTGCACTTCCCTTTTCATAATAAAGCGGCTACGTGCCCCTTTTCTTAAAGTAGACTACATTAAAAAATGGGGGATTGCAAACAATTTTGAAGCTGAAGGAGGCCAAACTGAGCAGAGGCGGTGTTGAAGCTCTCGGGCACGTTTGGCCCAGTCCTCCTCCCTGCCCTACAGATAAAAGCCAAAAAGGCTCATAAACAACCTCTGTGTGAGTCTGTGTGGTACGATCTGGGGGACAAAAATGTGTGTAATGTTTTGGTCCAGCCCACAAACCCTGACACGATTCCAAGCATGTGTTGTAGTGAATATAGTTATCCTCAGATGCCCGCATGCAGAAGACATGAGTTATACAGCTTTTGTTTATATAGAGGGATATAAATTTCAACACAACTGCTCTGTTTTACATTTAACAGCTATTTGTAGCTTGCGCAATGGAAAAAAAGCTGAATGTGTGGAGATGGTCCAGCCCAACCCTCATAACACTGATAAACACCAACGTTACTTCACATCTGCACAGATGTAAAAAATAATAATAAAAAAAATAAAATCAAACTCAATATTATTCTGTGATCTTATTGTGGCTTCATATTGTGCCATACTTAAAAATCTGAATCATTCCTCACACACCCTTCCTGGTAAACCATAATCAGTAAATTATTACTCTTGCCTTGATGATAAGCCACTGTTGTGAAACACAAATACACTCAACAAAAATATAAACGCAACACTTTTGTTTTTGCTCCCATTTTTCATGAGATGGACTTAAAGATCTAAAATTAATTCCAGATACACAATTGTACCATTTCTCTCAAACATTGTTCACAAATCTGTCTAAATGTGTGATAGTGAGCACTTCTGCTTTGCTGAGATAATCCATCCCACCTCACAGGTGTGCCACATCAAGATGCTGATCTGACATCATGATTAGTGCACAGGTGTGCCTTAGACTGTCCACAATAAATTTGTTTTGCTTTATTGGGGGTCTGGGGACTCAGAACCAGTCAGTATCTGGTGTGACCACCATTTGCCTCATGCAGTGCAACACATCTTCTTCACATAGAGTTTATCAGATTGTCAATTGTGGCCTGTGGAATGTTGGTCCACTCCTCTTCAATGGCTGTGCGAAGTTGCTGAAGACGGCTTATGGTGGAGAAATGAACATTCAATGCACGAGCAACAGATCTGGTTGACATTCCTGCTGTCAGCATGCCAATTGCACGCTCCCTCAATGCTTGTGGCATCTGTGGCATTTTGCTGTGAGACAAAACTGCACATTTCAGGGTGGCCTTTTATTGTGGACAGTCTAAGGCACACCTGTGCACTAATCATGATGTCAGATCAGCATCTTGATGTGGCACACCTGTTAGGTGGGATGGATTATCTCAGCAAAGCAGAAGTGCTCACTATCACACATTTAGACAGATTTGTGAACAATGTTTGAGAGAAATGGTACAATTGTGTATCTGGAATGAATTTTAGATCTTTAAGTCCATCTCATGAAAAATGGGAGCAAAAACAAAAGTGTTGCGTTAATATTTTTGTTGAGTGTATATAAAACACAATGACAAGATTCACCACCACTTTTTCATCAACTGAAGTGTCCTCAGACAAATTGAATACAGAATTAAAAAATAAAACTGGGAATATCTATTTTGTGATTGTAAGGTTCACTATGCAGTTTGATGGGAGGGGGATTTGTTTACATTTCCAGAGCAGGCAGATCGTTTTCCAAAACATATTTTCTTTACATGTTATTCTTAGCATTGAATAATTCTGTAATGATTTTTTTGAGGCACCTGGAACCAAAAAAAGTCTAGAATATGTTTATATGTACAGTGTTTAGAATATGTTGTTCTTTACAGCCTTACTGTTGTAAACAGCAACAGTTAAATAGTAACTTTTAGGAGGCTTTCAAACTTAAAACATTTTTCCAGGGATCCAATTTTCCTGTGAGGAAAGTTTGTTTATTCAGTTATGAGAATATAAACGTTAGCACATTTTCACTTCTCTGACACACCCAAAAGTTACATAGTGCACCTTTAATCACAATGTTTTAGGCATTATAAGACTTTTTTATTGCTGAAACCCCCTTAAATACAGCCCTGCTAAACTAAGATCATAGAGAAACATGTAGTGTACGCCCAAAGTGCATCTAACATTATATGTTATATACATTATGTTATACATTATATGTTATACATTATATGTTATAATGTATAATTGGTGTATGACCTTTTTCAACCCTCATTCCATCTGCAGGTTTGGAGGGAGATGCAGATCTGCAGTTCTTGCTGGTCGGTGGGAAGCTGATCAAAGTTCGCTCCAGCTCCTGGAAGAAGAACCGCTTCTTCAAACTGCAAGAAGACTGCAAAACGTTTTGGCACGAGTCCCACCGACCATTCAGACGAAACCAGACCTGTGAGTGTCGTCTTCTGCTGGGTCACATGTGTTTTTTTGCATAATACGTTTGTGTTTGAGCCAAATAGGATTTAATTAGCATGATTCACAAATATGAATTGTGAGACATTCTTCCATGAGCTCTGTAGGTTATTTTTATTGGGCTATATCCTTCCACTTTCTCTTTTGACCTTTATGCCCCTTCTTCTATTTTTCGGTCAAGTTAAGAGAGTTCTCCTTTCAGATCTCAACAATAGCTTCTTGCTTTAAAGCACACACATAACACACACACACACCTTTCAAATCCCTCTAGTGCTCTCCAGAATATGTGAGTAAAGGGTGGGTAAAATGGAAACAACTCCTCTCAAGGATACTGCAGAATGAACGGAAAATACGAGTGTGCATCCTGACTTGTTTTATCCACTTGTGTGTGTGCTTGTATCCCCAATGGATTCTGGTTCAGTTATTCGCAGACAGGGTGTGAATGTAAGATATACTTCCTCTTGCTAGACCACTGGTATAGGTTTTACCCCCCCCCCCCCTGCTGCTGCTGCTACCGGGCCTGATAACCCCTGCCCGAAGTCGAAGCCTTGAACAAACACTGGAAGACAATGTTGTCACCTTATATCCACCATACAGACAGCTTGGATACACACTCAGAGGTGATTTTATAGGCAAGGCAAGTTTATTTATATTGAACAATTCAGACACAAGGCCATTCAAAGTGCTTTACAGGGGCAAGATTAAAATACACAATACACATTAGAAATGCGAATGAATAAAACATTTAAAAGCGAATTAATAACATTTAAAAATTACAGGTTAAAATGGAAACAGAAAAGTCTTCAGACTTGATTGAAAAGAGTTGAGAGTTGCAGCAGACCTCAAGTTCTCTGGGAGTTTGTTCTAGAGATTTGGTGCATAAAAACTAAAAGCTGTTTCTCCTTGTTTAGTCCTAACCAGAGGTGGGTCGTAACGCGCTACATTTACTCGGTTACAAATACTTGAGTAACTTTTTGAATAAATTGTAATTTTAGGAGTAGTTTTATTGCAACATACTTTGACTTTTACTTGAGTAAATATTTGAAGAAAGAACGGTACTTTTACGCCGTTCTATTTGGCTACGTGACGGTCGTTACCTTATTTTTTTATATATTTTATTTATTACATGCGAGAGCTATTTCTCTCATGATTTCTCTCCCCGGGGACGTCTTCAGCCAACATCTCTATCACGTGACTATTTCAACCAATAAAAACCACATTACAAAAGCTTGCCAATCAAATGCAGCCACTTCAGTCACATGACAAGTGTTGTCATGTTGTCATAGGGCTCAACCATGGGCTCAACAATGTCCGCGGACTTTTTTAAAGGCTCCGGTTCCGCACCGATGTTATGTCCGTGGCCGTGCCATGTAGGTTAAACGCATATTTTACCGACTATCTGGGTGAGTCGAGAAAATGGAAGAAACCGCTGATTCCGAGGAGCAATAGCCACAGCCCTGGCCTCAAATACAAACTCACACACTCGCAAGCTCTCAATCACACTAACTCACAAAATAACAATCACACACTCACAATCACAGTGACATAGACTCCCACACACTCGCAATTACAGAGAAACTGTTCTTCTTTGACACATGTCCTGTTCTCCCTGTAGCCTACTCACTTCACATGCCCCAGTCTGGCTGTGTGAGAGTCTGAGAGTGGTCTCTTTGTTCAGCCACTCTGTAGTTTCATACGTTAAGTGAGTGTGCCAGCAGGTTTTGATGTGTAACAAAGTTTAATTTTGTGTTTTATATTTTTGGGGCTAAACACAACCTAGATAATTTTCTCAGGGCCAGTGACATATTGTAGGAATTTTTTTAAAATGTGTATGTGCAAAACAATTGCAACAGTGTTATAAGTGTATTGGTTTTAATTAATATAATTTTGGACAAGCCTAATTTATTATCATTTTATTTGAAGGGTGATGTATTTAATTTGGCAGATAATTAATTTATTATTGTTTGAGTTCAAGGGTTATCCATTTGATTTTTAAATACCTTATTTATTGTTTTATTTAAAATTATGTTATTTAACATATCTTTATTTGAACATTGCTTTTTTGGTCCTAGTGAGGACTCGAGCAGCAGCGTTCTGAATTAGCTGAAGCTGTCTGATAGATTTTTTTGGAAGGCCAGCAAGGACACTGTTACAGTAGTCAAGTCTACTAAAGATAAATGCATGGACAAGTTTTTCTAAATCTTGCTGAGACATGAGCCCTTTAATTCTTGATATGTTTTTAAGGTGGTAATAGGCTGATTTATTAATTGATTTAATGTGTTTTTTGAAATTCAAGCCTGAGTCTATGACAACACCAAGATTTCTGGCTTGGTGTGTGGTTTCTAGCATAACAGATTTAAGCTCTGCACTGACTTTTAATTGTTCATCTTTGGCACCAAAGACAATTACTTCGGTTTTGTCGTTGTTTAATTGAAGAACATTTTGGCACATCCAATCATTGATTTGTTCAATGCACTTACTTAGTGTTTGAATTGGACTATAGTCACCTGGTGATATGGTTATGTAAATTTGTGTGTCGTCTGCATAATTTGTTCTTATTCATTAATCTGAGCTAGTGGGAGCATGTAGATGTTAAACAGAAGAGGCCCAAGAATGGAACCTTGGGGAACCCCACATTCAATATTTGTTCGCTCGGATGTGAAATTGCCTATTGACACATAGTATTCTCTGTCCTTTAAGTAGGATTCAAACCAGCTTAGCACAGTTCCAGAAAGTCCAACCCAGTTTCCAAGGCGATCTAGTAATATGTTGTGGTCAACTCTGTCGAAAGCAGCACTGAGATCCAGTAAAACTAAGACAAAACTTTGCCACTGTCTGTGTTTAAGTGGATGTCATTGAGGACCTTAACCAGAGCGGTCTCAGTGCTGTGGTGTTGTCGAAAACCGGACCGGAAGACATCAAAGCAGTTATTCATTGCTAAGTAGTTATTTAGCTGTTGATAAACAACTTTTTCAATGATTTTGCTTAGAATTGGAAGGTTAGATATGGGCCTATAATTGTTCATGTATGAGTGATGTATCTAAATTGTTCTTTTTTAGGAGTGGCTTAGGGCCCACTCACACTAGTGCCATTTGCCTGTTCCGTGCTCAGCACGATTCCCCCCCCCCCTCCCCACTCCCCCCGCTGGCCCATGCTCACACTGCTTGTGGCCTGGGCACACTTGCACCTTGCCTACGTCACCGTGCGCGTTTAGGATTTGGAGCATAGTCTTGTAGGCTATACGACTGTTTGTGAATATTTTCATCCGGCCAAATTTGCATCAAATATTCCACTTCCACATTAGAGCAACGAGAATCCTTAAGCTAAGCTATTGTTTTTTTTAATGTAGCCTTGACGTAATAGGTCGCGGTGGACAGTCTCATATTTGTGCAGCACGCTGTTTATTATTAATATAACGGCCCGTCATCAGACCATACGTACCGGATGGTTTTATACACATCGATCGCTCCATCAAATCCAAGTCAGAACTTTTTGTATGGGCAGAGATCGTTTTTTTAAGTGTCTTTATAAAGTTTCTTGTTGGTGTAGGCTACTGTTTCCCTATCACCGGACCGCGGTGCGTTATTTTGGGTTCGTCTCCACCGCCATGCGTAAAGGCAGTTATGACAGCTGACGGGAGGAAAAAGAAAAAAATCATCTGACGAACGTGAGTAAACACGAAAACCTTTTTGCTTTGCTTTCTGCGCTCACCTAATTAGCTCTCTCCCTCTTTTATTAGCCCACACCTAGGCCTACACACACGTTAATTCTCACACATTATAGCTACAAGAACAAGTGGTGGGCAATTCTGGTGCCGACTAGTAAGGCAGCGGACGTTAACGGACTATGCATCCTTAATAAATTCACGTCAGGAACGCCGCCTGTGCGCTTGCTTGTGCGCGTGTCATCTCATTAGCATCTGTACTTTGGCCACGGCACACCTCTCCCAAGTGTGCCGTGGCCAAGGGGCTGTTCCGTGCTGGAATACAAGTTGGCGTGGTCACACTAGCCAAACGTTCTAGACTTTAGTATGCAAATGAGCTTTGGCACGGAGCCGCGGCCCTAGTGTGAGTGGCCCCTTAATGACTGCTGTTTTCAGGGCCTGTGGGAATACACCGGTGCGAAGGGACATACAATTTGTAAAACATCTGAGGCCATACAGATAAAAACGGTTTTAAAGAAGCCTGTGGGCAGAATGTCAAGGCAACAGGAAGAGGAGTTCAGGTGTTGTATAATGTCCTCCAGGTTTTTGTGGTTGATCAGATACAATTCTGTAATTTTATTTGCATTGATTTTAAGTGGGCACAGGGAAAACACATATGTTGAAGTTGGTATTGATGAGGTGACCGCTTGTCTAATTTTGTGAATTTTGTCTGTGAAAAAGGAGGCAAATTCATTGCAGGCTCTTGTGGAAAGATGTTCAGATGCTATTGGCACAGGAGGGTTTGTTAATCTGTCGACAGTAGCAAATAGGGCACGTGCATTGTTGTTGTTTTTGAGAATGATGTCAGAAAAGAAAGACTGCCTTGAACTTTTCAGCTCTGAGTGCAAAGTTTCTCTTTGAAGATGTCATAATGAACCTGGAGATTAGTTTTTCGACACCTGCGTGTCGGCACTCTCTTTTTTCTAGTCTGACCTGCGGGGCATTTCTCCAAGGAGATCTTTTCTTACTAGAGACAACCTTCATTTTAGTGGGTGCAATAGCATCTATAACGCTTCTAATTTTGTTGTTAAAGTTGTCTAAAAGCTCATTATCTGCGTTTCAGGGGGAGGGGGTATTGAAGAAAAGGCTTGAATAAATGTTTCACTGGTATTTTCTGTAATATACCGTTTTTTGATTACTTTTGATTGATCAGTTGTGTGGACAGAAGTTGTACTCTCAAAAAATACACAGTAGTGGTCTGAGAGACCCATATCAGTCACCCCCACTTTTGAGATATTCATGTTATGTGTGGGCTGGTCCACATGCTGTTGTAATCCAAAGTTTTCAAGGACACAGCACAGTTCTTTCGCACATCTGTCCTCGGGTTTGTCAATATGAATATTTAAGTCTCCCACAATTAATAAACAGTCAAATTCAATACAGATTACTGATAGCAGCTCAGCAAAATCATCAAAAAAGCTTGTGCAGTATTTCAGAGCTCTATAGATATTGATGTAAATAGCTTTAGAGGCTGAATTTAACTGGAGAGCCACATACTCAAACAAATCAAAATTTCCATAAAACACATTTTTGCATTGTAGAGATTCATTAAACAAAATAGCAACCCCCCTCCTTTTTTATGCACTCTGGATTCACTCACACAATTGTAATTTGGGGGGGCGGACTCTATGAGAACAGCTGAGCTGTTATCTTGGTCTAACCAAGTTTCAGTTAAAAACATAAAATTAAGATTGTGCCTAGTAATAAGATCATTAATTAAAAATGTTTTACCTGCCAAGGATCTGATGTTTAATAAAGCTAAATTTAGTGTGTTCGAAGCATTGTCAGCCCGATATATTTCAGCACACTGTGGCTGAAGAGGAATGCTTATCAGATTTGATACATTTACAGGATTTAAGAGTTTCCTGTTTCTTGAGATAAACTTTGAGAAACAGGGCCCCGGCTTATCCTGTGAGTCGAAGGCGATAACTGTGTAGCCGCGGCCCGGTTCGTATCAACACGTGCTGACATCATCAAGGCAAGGCAAGGCAAGGCAAGTTTCTCTACACAGCACGATTCAGACACACGACTATTCAAAGTCTCCCGAGCCTGATGATGATGACGTATCAGAGGGGGTGTGCGTGCAGGGGTGATGAGCCGGGCGCTGTGGCTAAGATTGACGAGTTGAGGGGGAGTGGATTGACGTTCACGGGGGCGGGGAGTACATACGATTTCCAAGAACTCCTGCTCAAGAGAGGATGAAGAAAGGATGGTTGTAGGAGAGAAAGTAGGAGAGAGAGATGGCCATGTGAATGGTCATACGTCAAAGCAATTTTTTTGTAAAATGACCACACTCTCTTAAACATGGGCCTTGTCGTATCAGCAGGCATTTCCTTGTTTACTGAAATAAGCTGCCATTTTCTTTTATTGCTTTCCTGTGGGCTTTGGCAATCAACATTCACCAAATATCTCTAAAGTGATTTGGCATAAGGGGAGATAGTGTGGGAGGACAGCACGTATTGTTTTGTTTTTTTACACACTTTTTGTTTCAGATTAATCTGCTGCAATAGGTTTGTCTTTTTTATCAGCGTGTGGTCCTGCTACACGTTGTCATTCTGTTTCTCCTGATTGAAATTCTGCGTCTTTTGTCAACACTGATTGTATCCATGAGAGTCGGGACGCATTGCATGCTGGGAGATGGATCTCTGCTCTGTTGCTCCTACTGAGGATTAACCCTTTAAACCCCTTTCCATTCATTACATTTTTTTCAGTAACTTCCTTCATATCCAAATAGAGACTCTGAAGAAGATGTTTCTTTATGTTGTTCATCCCCTTTATAGTCAAATCTACAGTGTTTTTCTGGGTTTCATATATACATTTGACTAAATTCAATGTTTGTAAGTAGTGCTGGATGTCATTTGATAGGGTTCTGTATCCATGGAGTAATGACATCTTACTCTTGCTATTGATGCCAAAACAATATAGCCTACTATGAAGTTAATAGTATATTGTTTTGGTAGTTAATAGTATTAACTACCTTTTGGATATCGACATCGATATGACACTTTGCCTGAATGGACTCTAATATTGTCTAAACTTAGAAGCTTCCTCATTTAGGTCAAGAAAGGTCTGATTATATATTTTTGACGCCTCAAACTATTCAGTGCTGCGAACCCATTTCTGGCAATTCTCCCAAAAGATTTCAGATGTACTGCCTGTAAATCATCAAGTGAAAAAGTCTATTTTTCTGGTTAGCGTATCATCAGTTCCAGTAGACAGTATAAAGCACCGTTTCATTGGCCTGCCTCTTTTCCCACGCTCAATGGCAACCTCACAAGCCATTTATACACACAGACACACATGCATGTACACACTGTCGGATAAAGGTGATGGTTAGAAAAAAAGAAAACAGTCAAACATATTTACAGACCTATCAGATCATAATGTGACTAAACGTTACGCATGGGCTCAAATTCAAACAAGCCTAACAGATAGGGTTAGTTGGAGGTTATTGTTTTGCTTTGCCACAACAATTTGTGTATGATCTACATCTGTTTATTTCCCACCTCAGTCCTGAGTTGAATATTAGCCATAAGGTCAAGAGCTCTCATTCAATCACGGACATGGCTAACTAACACTCCAACTCACTGGGACACACACACCCTCGTCACTGCTAGATGTTGTCTTCCCTTTGAAGAAAAGAGTTTTAGGAAAAACAGCAGCATGAACTTTGTCTGGGCATGCACAATACCGTCATTGTGTGAAATTTTGATCTGGTATTCAAGCAATGCCAGTGTGCTGTACGGATGACATGACTTGGACATTGTGGTCCGGCTCTCCAGATGGGCTTTCTCTGAAAATGGTCCAAATTCACAACCCTAAATTCCTGCGCAGTGGTGTGTTTTGCTGGGGGGATTAAGTGATTAAGCAAACACTCCTCTTCTGATTGGTGCCTCTGAGGTATTTTGTTCATCCAGTATGTCAGCTGAGTGTAGGCTACAACACCACACAGCTTTTGGGTGTGTTTCGGCCCCACCGCCCACTCACTGTTTTTCTTCAAGTAGTCTGACCTTCAGATTCATCCTGCGCCCCTAGACAGTCTCTCAGAACAATGGCTGCTCTTCACCAGACTCTGCAACATCGGAATTTAAAGGGTAGAAAGAAACACTGTGATTGTAACCCCAGCGTCAACATATGGCCTCTTAGCTAAGCCTGTGGTCTTTGGTGTTTTGTGACCAGTGTGGTTTCTGCCATTTAGCATGATTACAGCATGCGTGGCCGTGCACGCTCATCCGTACATTAAGCTGCATCACAACAGAGGTGGCCCCCAGGCGTATGGGTTCAAATGGCCTGTGGGTGTAGAGTGCTTGTATTTGTGTGGGTGTGTCTAATACAGCATCTTTTTAGTCCTGGTAATGTTGATAATATTATTTTATCCTTGAGTCCATGTGTTGCCCACATGTTTTTGAGGCAAGGAGATTAAGTGAGGTCAGGTTGAATCTTGTTAAGTGCAGTAATCAAATCTCCATGGAATGTGTTTGGGTTGTTCAGTAGACACCAACAAAATGTCTAAGAGACTATGCGTGTGTTTAAGAGACGATCTCTAAGGGACGGTCTCAGAGGGCTCTAATGCTGTTTAGGTGAAATTGCTAATTTTTGGGGAAAAATATTCAGGATCAAGATACTGTAGTCATGCAACAGTTTTGGTATTTGCGAGTTGGATGTTAGAAGGAATTTTGCATTCATTTTCTTGAGGATCTTCTTTTGTTAAAGGCAAACTTGAAGTTTCCCTCAGGTCCACTGTGCGTTTTAGCGGCTACTTTTTGCCTAGGGATCGTATCCCCAAAGTTAGTTATTACTGCTTAAAGATACATTTCTTTGGGATCAAATGATAAGCTTACCCTTCTCCCTATACCTCCTAACAACATTCAGTGTGGTTGAGGGCTGTTGGTAAAGAGTGACTGTACATGTTTTTATCTGACTTGTATGTGAAGGCCACAGAAGGAAGCAACAAACTCAAAACATAAGCTTTCCTACAGATAGCATTTTTAAAAAAACAGTTTGTGGCTCTGTGTTGCTGTCTGCTGCTATAAGATACTTAGCTAAAGTGGGTAACTGTTTTTCTCTAATGATAAAAGGCTGAATTAAAGTACAATTATTGAATTTTCTTCTTTTTGGGGCTGCTCTAAATGACAAAACATGATTTCTTTTTTTCAAACAGGTAGGCCTACATATAAAAATATAATATTATGCTTATCATGCATTATTTGTGTAAGCTAATGTATTATAAAATAATTACTTCTCTTTGTGACAGACAGAGCCTGATTTGATTTTGTATGTAATGCAGACTGGGAGTTTCCTCTATTGACTAATCAATTTGTTAAAGCTTTAAATAGAGTCTTCACTCCACTTACCGTAGGTCTCTGGCCTAACACAGCATGTTGAAATATGGTTGAGACTTGTTTAGGCTTGACTCTGAGTACTCTCAAGGTTTAATATGCAAATCCCAGTTTTTACCAAGATAGCACTTTGCCGCGCCTCAAGGGGCCAGCATTTTCTTACTAACCCCTTCTTTTTTCCAAACAGTTTCCATTGATGACATTGATTCAGTGCGCAAGGGCCGTCAGTCTGAGGGGCTTAATAAACACACTCAACCCACCGTTGAAGAACAGTGCTTCTCCATCATCTTCAAGGGCCGCAAGAAGAATCTCGACCTGATCGCAGGGAGCGCTGCAGAGGCAAAACAGTGGGTCAGTGGCCTGGACAAGATCATAACCAACATGCGCAACCTCACTCGCAAGGAGAAGAGTGAGCAGTATCCTTTATCAAGTCTGAAATTGGGAAATTAGTGTGAATACATTTTTTAATACAAGTTTTTGTTATGGTTGAACTCTTTAGATTAGACGAGTGCTTTTCTACATTTCCAGATGGGTTGTTTTGTTCTTTGTTGTACGGAGTTGAGTTGTGTACTTGGTCAGAATCAGGCGCAGAATAAACCCAAACCTTACATCTAAATGCCAGCTGGATCATCAACTGCATGCGAAAAGCAGACAAGAATGAAGACAACAAGATGAACCTGAAGGAGCTCAAGCACTTTCTGAGACAGATCAACGTCGAAGTGGACGACACTTACGCGGAGGAAATCTTCAAAGTGAGTCAGAAAAAATGCAGCAACGAGCCCATTGTATCTATCTATTTTAAGTTCAACATATTATCCATCAAGTACATGGTTCGTCAAAATGAAAAAAATTAAACATTAGATTGCTTGTCTAATCCACCGTGTCATGTTGCATAGAAATGTGACACGTCCAAATCAGGCTCCTTGGAGGGCTCGGAGATCAAGCACTTCTATGACGTGCTGACACACCGGGAGGAAGTAGATGTCATTTATGCAGAGTACGCCGAATCAGACGGTCAGATGAGCACCAGAGACCTGCTCAACTTCCTGTTGAATGAGCAGAGGGAGGAGAAGGCTTCAATGGGAGACGCTCTCAAGCTGATTGAAAAATACGAAGTGGATGAGACAGGTAGGGTTAACTGGGAAACAGAATGACTAGTCTCCACTCGAGTATTGAGAGACACATTTGCTTGCTAGCAGGTCTGCTTTACAATTATTTGAACATACTATAATTGCTTTTTTCTGTACTTCATGTATCTTTTAATATTCATAGTGTCTGTCGATCCTTTGTCCACCAGCAAAGCAGCAGAAGCGCATGAGCAAAGACGGCTTCCTGATGTACCTGCACCACGAGGAGGGCTCCATTCTCAACCCAGAACACAAACTAGTGTATCAGGACATGCACCAGCCCCTCAACCATTACTACATCTCCTCCTCACATAACACATACCTGATGGAAGACCAACTCAGGGGTCCCAGCAGCACAGAAGCCTACATAAAGTGAATACTTTTACCAGCATAATGTACATAACGTTAACTTAAGGCAACTGAATTCCCGATAACAGCTTTATATACGCCCCCAATAGTTCCTTAACCCTTTATGAGTACTATGTCAAGACCAGGAACCTTTGTTTAGGGTTCAGGTACTTCTAACAAGGAACTATAATAGGGGGGAAGTTCCTGGAAAGGGCAATGGTGTCCGGGATTTCAAGAAAGTTTTCTTTCTTTTGCAGAGCACTGATGAAGAGTTGTCGCTGTGTGGAACTGGACTGTTGGGATGGGAATAACGGTGAACCTGTTATCTACCACGGCTATACACTCACATCCAAAGTTCTTTTCCGGGACGTCATCAAAGCCATCGGGGAATACGCCTTCAAAGTATGCCAGACATTTAATGACCAATAAGAAAAGGATATCTCAAGCTGATCGTTGCAATTACTTTTCATTCAAGTTGTTCTTGTTCATGCAATTACAGAGAGGCTGAATACATATTTTTTCTTTGCGTTCCAGACATCCGACTACCCAATCATCCTGTCCCTGGAGAACCACTGCTCGGTGGAGCAACAGAAGCTCATGGCCCACTACTTGATCTCCATCCTGGGTGATGCTTTGGTCACACAGCCCCTGGGCCATACCATGCCCACCAACTTCCCCTCACCTGAGGTCAGTGGCAGTTCACCTCATCTCACTGAATCGTATTACATAACAATCAAAGTCTGTTGGGCCTTGCAGTAAATACACTCCCAAACAAACACCAAAGGAAGACGACGCCTAAAAAAATTCCGTCTTCTAAGTTAACAAAACAATATGGCAGATTTATTTTCCTGTTTACTTTATCTTGACTATAAGATTTGTCCGGGGGAAGGAAGCTGACGAGATTAAAGTAAATCCCATCCTCATTAAGTGAGCACCAAATGAAGTACTATATTACCACATAATCAAAACGGCATCTATCTCAAGCCTCTGCTCCTCCTCTATGTGTTGATAATGGTGGTACACAAGATCCAAAGTTTTCAATTTCTACAGCGTGTCTCAGTGACCAGTTGTTTATTAACTTATGAAGTCTTACAACATCTAAGTGTTAGGCTCGGCAGGGTGTGAGAAGAACACCTAGTCTGATAAGAGGGGTGGAATATCATTTGTATGCAAACAGAGGTTGGCATTAAGTGTTTGTTCACAAGGTGTGCAATAAAACATTCATTTAGCATTGTTGTTTCTGGGTTCATGAATGTGGGTTTACACTATACCTCATCTACCTCTCAGATGTTTTTGCCTCTTTCAAAGAGCCTTGAGGCCTTTTTCCTCTTCCCTCCTTAAACCTTATACTTCCTATGACAGAAAGGACATGTATGACTGCCGGGTGGATTCTTTATTATTATTTATTGAAGGAGAGACACACAAAGAGGGGTAACATAGGCACATCAAACCATCTTGCATTGACATTCCCAAGCCCCTGTGGGTAACCCTGTTAAAATTTAGCACCCATAGGATGAATGTTTGTGGCATTGTCAGCCTCAAATTAAAATGATAATTATGCATTTCAAAGCATTTTTCTCTTTAGTCATTGGCTGTTGAGAGGTCGGGACTAGCAGTCACCAATAACACATTGCGTTGCATAACAACACATGCAAACACATTGTCTGTTTCTGTGCAGGAGCTGAAGGGCAAGATCCTCATCAAAGGAAAGCGAGTGAACAAACTGGATGCCGTCGTCAACAATAACAACACCATGGAGGCGGACACTGTGTCTGAGGAGGATGAGGCTGCAGATTGTAAAGAGGATGGCCACAAATCCAAATCAAAGGTGTGTGAAGTGATTCTTACTATTCATTTGTAATACATGTTTTTTTTAAATATACAGTTTTGCGGAATGAGCAGAACAAAACAGAGCCACTCTCCTGTCTCCTTTCAGAAATCGAAAATCAAACTTGCCAAAGAGCTCTCAAACATCGTCATCTACTGCAAGAGTGTCCATTTCAATGGCTTTGAACATGCCAAGGACTGCCAAGCCTTCTACGAGATGTCTTCTTTCAAGGAGAGTAAGGCTTTCAACCTGGCTGAGACTTCAGGTAAACATGGCATTTTACTAACCATACTGACAAACAAGATCATAATTTTTGTTTTTGTGTGTTGAAGGATCGATTTTTAATGTGTTTTCGTAGCTACTGCCTACATCCATCACAACATGGACAAACTCAGTAGGATCTACCCAGCTGGCTCCAGAACTGACTCCTCCAACTATAACCCGGTGCCCATGTGGAATGTTGGCTGCCAGATAGGTACGATCACATAATGCATACATCCAGCCATTTGTATATAAAGTGTTGTTGTTAGATTAAATGAAAGGCTTCACTCTATGTTCTCTGTGATGTGGTTTTTAGTGGCATTGAACTTCCAGACTCCATCCAAGGAGATGCACTTGAACCAGGGTCGGTTTCTGCCAAATGGTTCTTGTGGCTACATCCTGAAACCTGAATATATGAGAAGCCTGTCCTCTCAGTTTGATCCAAATACACTTTCCAAAGGGCCCTGGTTAAAGAAGAAGACCTTTCATGTCATGGTGAGAGTTATTCAATCTTAAAACTGAAAGATGACAAGGTCTTAGTTAGATTCAAATGTGCCCTGTGGAGTTTCCTTTCCTGCAATCTTCAAATCACTTTCACTCTCGTGGCACCACCTGTCGACCAGCTGAGAAATCATTTGCAGGAATGCCTATTGTTTTACCTGTGTGCTTGTGAACATGCAAACAAAATGTGGACTTGCGCACACAACAAAGTGGGGACTTGTGTACATACATACCAACTAAGTGGGGACCTACGCGGAAACCAATTGCTACAAAGTGCTAGTACTCAAAAACTCCACAGAGTACATTTGGGTTGTTATATTTGAATTTGTATTTTAAAAACTCTGACCCATATGCTCCAGACATGATTTTTTCCCTTTTATTTTATATTTTGTATTTTTGTAATTGTTTGTGTTTCGTGTCCCAAAAACAAAAGGTGATCTCAGCTCAGCAGTTACCTAAACTGAACAAGGACAAAAACAAATCCATCGTTGACCCTCTGGTGAGAGTTGAGATCTTTGGTGTCCCAGCAGACAAGGCCAGCAGCGAGACAAACCACATTAACAACAATGGTTAGTAGAACACACATTAACAGATATTGATACACACAATTGTCCATACCTAACTTATCAAGCTGTTCTCTGAACAAACAAATGTCTCACAATTTGCCGGAAACTGAAATGATAAATAAACGGTATATTAGAGAGAGGCATTAGCTGAACAACAGTCCATCCCTGCAGGGTTCAACCCAAATTGGAACGAGCGCTTCCAGTTTGACATCCACGTCCCAGAGCAGGCCATGGTGCGATTTGTGGTGGAGGACTATGACTCAACCTCCCAGAATGATCTCATCGGGCAATACTGTCTACCACTCACCAGCGTACAGAACGGTAACAAAGACCTGCAGCTCAAAAAAACATTAGGTGCTGAAGGGGAGAAAAACTTCTTCATTTCCAGATTTTTGCAGGAATTTGAAATGTCATGATTAAGACAGATACTAATTATATATATTATCATTGTTAAATAACAACTGTTTTTTTGTCATTGTTGAGCCTTAACTTTGCTCAATGTGTTGCCAAATAATGTATGAATCGGCTTTTGACTCAGATTTGCAGACTAAGGGGCCACTCACACTAGGGCCCGGCCCCGTGCCAAAGCTCATTTGCATACTAAAGTCTAGAACGTTTGGCTAGTGTGACCACGCCAACTTGTATTCCAGCACGGAACAGCCCCTTGGCCACGGCACACCTGGGAGAGGTGTGCCGTGGCCAAAGTACAGATGCTAATGAGATGACACGCGCACAAGCAAGCGCACAGGCGGCGTTCCTGATGTGAATTTATTAAGGATGCATAGTCCGCGCAGAAAGCAAAGCAAAAAGGTTTTTGTGTTTACTCACGTTCGTCAGATGATTTTTTTCTTTTTCCTCCCGTCAGCTTTCATAACTGCCTTTACGCATGGCGGTGGAGACGCACCCAAAACAACACACCGCGGCCCGGTGATAAGGAAACAGTAGCCTACACTAAGGTTTAACAAGAAACTTTATAAAGACACTTAAAAAAACGATCTCTGCCCATACAAAAAGTTCTGACTTGGATTTGATGGAGCAATGTGTGTGTGTATAAAACCATCCGGTACGTATGGTCTGATGACGGGCCGTTATATTAATAATAAACAGCGTGCTGCACAAATATGACACTGTCCACCGCGACCTATTACGTCAAGGCTACATTTAAAAAAAAACCAATAGCTTAAGGATTCTCGTTGCTCTAATGTGGAAGTGGAATATATGATGCAAATTTGGCCGGATGAAAATATTCACAAACGGCCATAGTGTGAGTGAGCTAAAACTCCCTTCCTGTTTTTTTCCAGGATACCGGCACGTGCCTCTGCTCACCAAGAGAGGGGATGTCATCTGCTCAGCCGGACTGTTCGTGCATATCATGCTCATCGACGCTTAGCAAGGCTTGTGTCGGGAGAATTTTCACGCAAGCTACAGCGTTGCTCTGAAAACTCTAAAGGAATTTGCCTACTTTTAAAGCTAAATAATACAACTGTAAAGAAATATTTTATAAGACGTTTCATTGAAAGAAAAAAAACACAAGTCATCTATCATGATTCACCATTGCCTGTGTAATGCTTTCCTGTCATTGTATAATTGTATCTTGTTTTAAAGAAAAGTACTTGTATTTTAACAAAGCTAGAGTGTGAATTAATGTGAACAAATGGAGAAGTGAAAGAGCATTGTAGTAAATTAAGTTATTAAACTGTGTAAATGTGCCACAGTGGGAAGAGGTACATATGAAATAGAGAAAGGGGAGAATTCCAGCTGTAGATATACTGGCTGTGTAATGTCTGAATAGTATTTAAATCTTCATATATTTCTTTAGGGTTTATATTTCCTTTCAGCATCTGGCAAATCACGCTCATGCTCGTGGACACAATGTATTGACAAAGAACAAAAGAAGCACTCAGCTGTTTTAATGTTTTACGAACTACCGACTCTAACAAGCCTTGATTTACGTTTGATTTATTTAAATGCCGTGAAGATGTTGGACACAACGTCTAGGACAACAGTATGAACAGTTTGATATCAAAAGGTTAAACAGACTTAAATCATTTATAACTTCCCTTTTAAAGTTGATGTGATAAGCATATAAAACATTACTGTATCATATGATTATTCTCTTCTCTAAAAATATTGAAGCTTATTTGACCTTGTTTCATTTTACTTCATGTCAAACTAATTCTAAATCATATGTTGTTTTTGATTGTCATCATGTGATGTTTTACAGCAGTTTTTTCCATGACAAACTCATGACTCTTGTCATTGCTTTTGGTATGTCTTGTCACTTTTGCGTAAATTTGCACAAGCTCTCAAATAAAACCAGCAGAGACTCAGATAGAAGGTTGTTTGTGTTTATTTATAATATGAGTGATTCAGCCATGGTGAATAACAATATGACGCATTACAGTTTGAATAATATAGATAAATATAAAGCATAACTATTTCATACAATCTTAATTTAAAGTGTAAGTCACGCCTTTGAAATTACATTCCTCTTTTATCGCAATCATGTTCATTAGCTAATTCTTGCCAACATTTACAATCACTTTAACTTGGTTGTAGATATTGTCAGAAAGTTAAAAAACAGAACAAAAATTCAAAAATATATATTGCTGCCTTACCAATTCTGTTTATCTCAACAACAGCTAAAATGCTGCCTTAGTATTTTTAACATACAACTTTCCTCACAATACAGCGAGACAACGTTTGACAACATTTCTGTGAAATCGAGCCGACATTGTTCCTCAGAAAAGCCCTGCTTTTTTCTTCAAGTCACTCTGCCTCCACTTTGGCAGCCGCTGGAAGTCTGAGCGATTTGTTCCAAGCAGATTCTCAAAATCCACATCAGACAGATAGTCCTGAAATCAGGGCACATAGGAGGACAGTTAACAGTTAGGCCGCCCTCTTCTGGACACACTATGTCATTACATCACAGACGCACTATATAAATACAACATGCTCAACACCTCCCACTCATCCCAGTTATTATGTTAGCCATTACAGTATGATTGAGATACAATGTTGTCCATTCTGCAGCTGTAATACTCTAATATCCATGTGCAACTGATACAATTGTATTTGGCAGATACTCAATATTAAAACACAATCAGGACATCCCTACTTTTATCCGAGCTCTGTGACTTTTCCTTCAAGAAAGCTTGTTCCCTAAATCAACCATGCTTGCAATACTCACATATTTATCAACACCTAGCATGTTAACAACAGCAAAATAGTTCAGCAATTTAGACCACTGATTTTGTTACGGGAAACCAGGGTTCCATTCCCGGTCAGAGCAAGAACAATCAGTGAGGGTCCTTTAGGCAAGACCTTTAATGCTAACTGCCTATACCTCCAGTTGTAAGTCACTTAGGTTAAAAGCATTGGCTAAATGACATGTTATAAGGAGCTCCATAATTCTGCACCCATCCACATACCTCTCTCTGTCCCGGGTCCACTCCCTGCGGCAGCTCACTGGGAGACTTGTTGAGGATCAGCTTTGGGTCCAGGTACCTCCCAGACCCCCCAGCAGAGGGGGACACGGTGCCTCCAGCCGGGGCCGACTGAGTGAAGCTAGAGGCGGGGGACAGGGCCACTGAGACAGAGGCCTGGGCTCTCTGGGTAGAAGGGCTGGTAGGAGTAGCTGGTCGGGGGGACCAATCACCTCCATGGACCCTGTAGACTGGCGGGGAGCTGGTGGGCCCTCCTGGAGCCCTGTAACCACCCGCACCACTACCACTAGGACTCTTATTGAGATTAGTGTTGTTCAGATCCTGCAGACATAGGACACAGGGTGAGCGAAGTCATATTTCTGGAGGATTTTCTATTTACATGACATTTGGTAGAAAACATCAAAAATGTTTAAACATTCACTGTGACAGAATTATGTATCACATTAGAGACATTAGTAGTAATTGCATTTGGAACATCAACACATTGAGTCAATAATTAGCGTTAGGGATTAGTGTTAGTCATTCACTTACAACAGTGATCTGTGAGAGAGATGCTGCATCACTCAGCTTTTTTTTCATCTCTTCATAGGAGTTGCCTCCCTGTTGAGAAGATCAAGTGAGTAGGGATTGAAAAACGAGAAAGCATGCAGGGTCGTCTTCAATCTTCAAACAAGCCATGAAATCATCCACATGCGACTGTGCCTTTCTTTTTTAATTTCTGAAACGATTCGCTCGCACAAGATTATTCACAGTATTCGTGTGATGTTCGAGTGACTTCAACATGATCAGGGTCGGTGTAAAGGGGAATGTACAGTCACCGAGTACGACGAACAGTGATTTGTAAAACCTTAATCATGTTACATTATTGTATTGAACTGACTCAGAGAGAGAGATAGCCTATATTGCAAACTCACGCTCCACTTATGCGGATCCCATGCGTTGAACCAGCCGGTGAAGGTTGGAGGTTCATATCCCTGTTTGACAATGATGACGGGTGTGTCGGGGTCGCGGCCCGCTGGGTGGGTCCTCAGGTACTCCTGCGCGCTGTGCCACGCCTCCTTGGTCTCGTGCTGGTTGGCTGAGTTTCCGACCCAAAAGAAAATCTGAGGGGAATTGAAGAAAGTAGAAAAAAGAGAGATTGCACTATAAACAATGTGTATTTAATTTCAATATCAAGTGATGGTTTGAGGAACTATAATTTACATGAGTATTTCCATTTTTATACTTTTTATGCTACTACTACATTAATCTGAAAGCTCTAGTTAATATTTAGCTTATTTCTTTTCCCTAAATAAATCATAAATCTTGATGCATTTTTGCGCAAAAAGAAATCTACCAGTTTAAACCTTTTTCCAAAGAAAAAAGTTCTTAAAATTCTTATTTTTCTTAAGCCTTATTCTTTCTCGTTACTATATTAAGAGGCTTAATTCTTTTTTTTCAAACAAATAATGTCATTGCATTGCAAAATAGAGTGTTGAGGACTGAATTGTAGATATGAATACTTACAAGAATGAGTTTTATGCAGATTTAAGCAAGAAAATGGGGTGTGCTTAGCTTAACTTGCTCAGTCCAGCGGTTGAAAAAGAAACCGTCCAGCTCATTATGTCTAGTTTGCTCCATACTGAGATGTTTCAGTTTTATTTAGGGGACAGGACCAGGTGAGCTGCCGTCTCCCAACCCACACACACACACACACACACACACACACACACACACACACACTCTCTCCCGCCGCCATTCTTACAGTATGCCAATAGTGGTATCAATCTTCTCAGCAATCTCTCACCAAGAAAGCAAATGAGTCAATTTCCTAAAGTCTAAGTATTTGTTTAAATGCTACATCTTGTTTGCTCATTTTCTACCATTAAAAAAAGTATTTCTCTAGTTTACTAATCTCATTTTCCCCCACAGTCGTTTGACAGAACTCATCAATCAAATACATCCTCCAATTCACACCTTATATCTGTTCCAGAAATTCCACACTTTCAATTCCTTAGTTGCCAGGACTGGGCAGGGTACATATCAGAAATCAGTCTGGCTGATTTCAGGCTCCTTTGACCTCTCACCTCCTCCCAGGTGTCCAGCAGCATCACATCTTCTTCGTCCAAATCGCTCTGGGCAAAATCATCCACCTCTGTCATCCTGAACTGACCCGTCTGATTGGAGCATTCAAACAGCCGGGGACTGTGAGGAGGCTCCTCCTTCTGCAGTCTGAAACAACACCGTCATTACAACTGCATAATCTGTTTGTTTGGGTCATACAGTCCATGGTGTGTGCGTGTGCGTGCGTGCGTCCGTGCGTGTGTGTGTGTACGTGTGTCTGTCTTTGGGGTGGTGGGGATGACATTATGTGTATTTGACCGACCTTGATTTAAAAATAGCCTTATCCTTGCAGATTTATATATAAGCTCATAACTGTTATAAAAAAATATGTAATTATAAGTGGATTTTTTTCTCCTATTTTATAAATTTAGTTTTTGCTTTGGGTTATACAATGTCGAGTAAAAAGCCAATATGTGTAAAAAAAAATCAAAGCCTGGGTAGAATGAATGCATTTGTTCATCTGTGGCTGCTGGATTGTCACTGAGAAAGAAAGAAACCCTAACGGCTGCAAATTAACCACATTTCTCTTTAGATTACAAATAAATATATTTCTATATAAAAAGGCCTAATTCAAGCTGTGAAGTTGCTGCTTACCTCTTGTCACTGGCATAGGGAGCTTTTCCTCCCAGAGCTACCCAGAATTCAGCTGGCTCCTGGCCCTCCATCACCACCTGCTTGTCCTGCTTGGACAGCACATCAGACATGGCCCTCCCCATCACCCTCTCATCCCCGCTGCAGCCCTGGGGAAGGACAGATGCACACATCAAATGCTTGTGTTTTTTTGTAATTTTCTTTTATTTCTTTCAAATGACGTTCGTGTTCTTCACTTACCTTTCCATACCACAGGTAGCACATATGGTCAGTCTTCAGCAGGTAAACGTCGTTGGTGTTGAGAGACGAAGCCCTCGCAGGCACTTCAGTGGCCTTGGTGTTCAGCTCATTAGTCCCTCTCACCTGGAAAAGCCTGGCACCTCTGTTGACAGGGTTGACTACACCAGGTCGGCCCGTGCCGCCCTATAGACACACACACACACACACACACACGCACACACACACACACACACACACACATCGATTTGTCTTTTTATTTTAGCATGTTTTCTGTGCATTATTGTGATACCTAATGATGATATTCTAACCCTTTCCCTTCAGATATGAGACATTCTCCTGTTGTATTGCAGCAATAATTTCTCCTGCACATTTAGACCTTATTTGTATTTGAATGTATTCAAAATAATTTTCAGTGAGAAAAAGAATTGCACCTCGAAGATAACGAGTTTGCCTTTGAAAATAGCCAGGAAGTGGCGGGGCTCCTTTCCCATGACCACCCTGACCTGGACCGGGGCTCCATTGTACTTGTTATCAACGTTGACAGCCTGGTAGGCGCAGGCTGTGATCTCGTCTTTAGTGGCATGACGGCCCTGGTGTAAAACAGACACACAAAGTCAAGTTGATACAAAGTAGCTGGTCTCCCTCCCACTTCTCTGATGATACTGACCTGCCACATGTAGAGTAGGTACTGCTGCTTGTTTGATCGGTTGTATGTGTATAGCACCAAGTAGCAGTCTCCTCCATAGAACTGTCCATAAGTGCTTGGGTTGACTTCGGCCAGCTCCAAGTTCTCAATTCGCCACACCTGACGTTAAAAAATAAATACAAGAATGTGAAGAGTTTTTAGCAGCCTTTCCCGTGATAAAGATATTGTCATGGTCATTGTCTAGCTTTTTTGTTGTTATTTAATTGTATTTAGTTATTTGGCCCAATGTTACATCATATTTCTTCCTGACCTTAACCTCTCCGGAGGCATCGTCCACCATGCGCTGCCGTGCTGCCAGTTCAGGGCGAGCATGGAGCTCCATCACATCAAACTTGACTTGGTCAACCTTTGCTGTATGGAGACCCAACGTGTTCAGAATTAGAAAACATACAGAAATAATCATATCAATCTACACAAACAAAATATATTATCTGATTTTAAAGTAACTTCAAATATTTGTATAGGCCTACACTGTATCTGTATGTATTCATGATTATTGTTACCACAATGGTTGTTTAATATTGCACACTTAGGGCCTCCATATAGCTGGAGTTCATAAATCACACAATCCTAAATCCAAATCCTATCCAAGCAAGCGTCAAAAGAAGAAAGAGTTATTTGAAAGCTTCCTGACCTAGATGTAAATTCATCAGAGGTTATGTGGAGGTTACCTATCTTTCCCATGCTGTAGGCGCTACCAAGACCCTGAGTTTGCCCTTTTTCTCTCCAGGATTTGAACAGGTGCTTGAACATGGCAGACTCTCCTCCCTCGCTCATCACATTCACACTGGTGCTGGATGGGTAGTTTTTGGCTTTGATGTAGCCCTGGTGGAAAAGATGAGCATCCGTCGTTACTTTCAGAAAAGATTACTGTTGAAAGACGGAGTCAGCAATTCTGAAGAATGCTTGTCGTCAAACTAACTTATTGTCAAAATCAGTGAATAATCTCTTCTCAAGGTCCGCTAAATGTACGAACTGTGTGTGCACTGAAAATTAAATCCATTGTGGATTTAAAAAAGCCTAGGTTCTGTAAACAGGTATGTCGCTAGCTACGGTGGGCCCATTTATTTTACATACCCTTTGCTTAAATACCAGTTTACAGAGCAGATGTGTATTAATACCAGATTTTCTTTTTCAGTGCACACACAGCATGGACAGTGATAAGGTTGTGAGAAGATATTCACTGCATTCTCCAGAATCGCTGACTCCACCTTTAACTTGGTGACACTGTCAAAAGAGCACCATAATATTGGATGCCTCTAACGTATTAAAGAAAATAAAAATAATAGGATTTACCTTAATTCAAGTAGGCTACTTTATTGTAGTGCCCTGGCTTGATGACCTTTGATATTTGGTTAAGATTTAGTCATTTAGTAAACTTACCACTGCCCTGTTGAGAGCCTCTCGTCGCTCCTCCTTGGAGGCCTGTTTTCCTTTCCACACCATCACACTGGAACCCCTCTGGTCCACAATGTAACAGTCCTGAGATTGAGAAAAGATGAATGAACAATGAGAAAGGACCATTTTTTCTAGTAGGATAGTGCTAGTAACATTTCACGTCTAAGGACAAAAGACAATTACAGAGGAGTGCAGCAGGTCTTGCGTCAGAGGCTGCGTGGCCACCTCTTGAACCACTAGAGTCCCGCTATTTTCAAAAACGCTGAGGAGAAACACAAGGGGGAAAAAAACAGGATGTGATTTCATTCAATGGACAAAAAAAATACTCCAACATGATGCAGCAGATTAAGAAAATAAAAATCCTTACTGGTAGAGTCTGACGTTGGAGTTCTGCACCTGGTCGGGCTTGTCATCGGGAACGGCCTCCTTCAGCTGCCCACTCCTTTGGCCCAGCACGGCCGCCATTACTTTCATGAGCTCTGGGGAATCCTTCTCGTCTCCCCCCTCCACCACACCAATCTGTGCCCGGCCTCCTCTCTCCCTGTCTCGGATGTCTTGAGCCAACAGCACTGCCTGCAGAACAAAAGCAGCGAAGGACAAGAGGTTTTACTGAACAAATTCACCCCCTCCATTTCTGCCTTTAAATGTATTTATATGTGAATGTCTGGGCTTTATGTCTTTTATTTTTGTTATCGTTATTTTACCTTTATAATAACAATACCTTTACCTAATGAATGCACTATGTACAACACTTTGGACAGTGCAAACTGTTATAAATGTGCTTTTATAACATTTTATGCATTTTACTTACTTACTTACTTACTTATAACTCACCCCAGGCCCTTTGGCACAAATCACCCCAACCCCAGAATTTTGGATAATTAGCATGACCCAGCAGTTTAGGGCTGACATTGTGCTAACTGTATAGACTCAAAGTGTAGCATATAGCACTAAACATGTGTCAAATGTTTTCAAACGTGTCTATAATTGTTCAGACACAATAATCAAAAAACCTTGGTCATGGAAATTTTATTTTGAAAGGCAAAAAACAGTTTTTTGAGCTTAAATGTGCTTATATCTTATTCCATGTGTCTCCCTTCTTTACAAGATGAGTCAAATGTATGGCTCTTCTTAAATATGTGATCACATTTCCAATTTCTTCTATGGTTTTCTAGAAACAAGGGGTGGCACTACTTCCCCACTGGCACAACTCAACCCACTCTACCCTACAGTATTTTATACTTTTCTTCACTTCAACCAGCTTCAACCAAGAAACCCTGCCTACATTTGATACTAACAGATTTTTTGGTGTTAACGCTTTTGGCCTTTTACTTCATAGTGGTGGAATGTTTTTCAGAGTGCAGGATTACCTTGAGCTTCTCTCTCCTGTTGCTCTGGGGACCGTTCCACTGCACTATGGCCTTCCCCATGTCCAGAAGAAATATATCTCCGTTGTTGAAGCTGTTCCATGACACCTCCACCTGCAACACATGCACACAAACTTGAGATAAGTTTCACTTTATAAAAAAAAAAAAAAAGAAGATTTTCACAGATTTTTTTTTATTGATATTTGTTGAAATATAAAGTAATTCATTAAACACCACAGATTCATACTCCTCTAACACCCACTATGACAGCTTTGATAACAAGCATGCTGTAATGTGTTAGCGCCTAAGGCGCCAACATCCCTTGCAGTGTGGCTGTGTAAAGCCTGTATGGTAATAATCTCAGTGGGAGGTCCTGGGCAGAAGGCATTAACCCCTTGCCGTATCCCCCCCTTATATTCCACTTTGCGTAGGCCTACCTCAGTCGCTGTGACGTGCTTCCTCCCTTTGACATGCAGCAACCGCAGGACGTTGTAGACATTTGTGTCTACGTGGTGAAAACCTGAGGCCACTCCACCCTTCTTGTAGCTGTGAGGAGATCAGTGTACAGTACAAAGTTCAAGTGCAATAAAACACCCACAACAGAGAGGATGAATGCTAAGCAAGCTGAGAGCAGTTCCCGTTTTGTTTATTTTAAAAACGTACCTCTGTAAGCCTCTGGGAGCAAAACAAAATAAAAATGTTGGGAGTTTATGGAACTGGATGAGATTTTTCTTTTTTTCTTTGTCTAAGCCTCAACTAAAACCAGTGTTATTTCATCATAATAACTGCATACAGAGGGGATTACATGTTGTAAAACATGTCTCAGGGAGATTACAACATACAGTACATTGGTCACCACCACCCACTTCTAGTTCATAAAACTTAGGCTAGCTCTTTCTTTGGAACTCACATGAGGCCATTTTTGAAGTAGCCCCTGAACCTGGGCGACTCGTTGCCCTGCACCTCCCTGTGCTGGACGGGACTCCCACCCAGGTGCTCGTCCAGCTGCGTGACAAAGATTGCTGCCGCCCCTTGCTCATCCTGGGAGGAGCTGTTCCCTATCCAGTAATGGATGTCGGAGGTCTGGCCTGAGCCCTTGTTCTGACTTATCTATGTTAATAAAAAAGCAGAAGGAGACACAGATTGTAAGACTGGCATTTGCACACTTACTGTCAAGGAACGTATAAATTAGGCCGTATTAGGCCTTCACTGTAGCCTGTAGTGGGAAATAAGCCAGTACACTCACATAAAGAACGATGTAACAGTCTCCCTCAAAGAAGTTGCCAAAGCCTTGTGCTGGAACAGGCACCATCTGCATGTTCTGAATAAGAAAACAAAAAAAAAACATGTTAAATAGGTATTACATCGTACACACAAATTACAGTTTCAGCGTGCCACACCCTAGTTAAAGTACAGCAGTGTATGTAGCCAGTTATGTCTACACAGTTATGAGTGTGGCATGATATTTGCTTAAGAGCTGACTTACATTGATGGTCCATATCTGCAGGCCTGGCTTCTGGCTGACACTTCTAAATGCGTCGGGACTGTCATCACTCATCATTCTGCTGAACTGTGCCAACGAAACAGTGAGAATTGTGATTTTTTAAATGTTTTTGTACTTGCATTGAACAGTGTATAAATGTATAAAGAAATATAGGCTACATATGCACAGGTGTTTGATTTATATAATACTACACATTTATGTGAGATGTATAAGGAAAAGTTAGAAAAACAGAAGAATTTCAGAAACGTTAAACATCTTGAAGTACAATATCTAATACATTCAAGCAATGATGATGTATGGTTCATGGTGAAATGTAACTTGACACATTAACTCAAGTCGTCTACTTAAGTGAAGGTCCAGGGACCCTTTGCTTAAGAATTTCCATTCTGAACAAGTCTATACCTCTACTTTAACACATATTGTGCATTTATCTCACTACAATGATTTAACAGATAAGTTAAAGTTAAGAATCGGAATAGTCACTTCCACCACTGATTATATTCTAACAATATTAACACATTAAATAGTGCATTAACATATTAAGTTGTAAATCCTCCAAAGTACTTAAGCAAAAAAATATTGCATTTCCTAGACCTCCTCCTCTGCATCACTCATCCGTAAGACTTCCCTATCATTTCACCAGGAAACAGATGTCTCCAATGTGATGAATGAACAATTTCAAAAGATTGGCATCTCTGACAGCGAAACACCTCTAATCCCCCTAATGAGTGTCATAGGCGCCATAGCAACACACAAGTTCTGCAATCATGGTTGCTTAAACTGCCTCTTGACTCCATATACCAGAAACGACAGCACTGATAAGCAAACACAATGTATCAGCAGCTGAGCAGAGAATATAGGCTTATAGTGGTGACACGCCATATGGAAAAAAAGGCTCAGAGGGACGTTAGTTACCCTGCCGCCCACATATCACGAAAGCAAACACAATCCATGCATACATGATATGTAGTCAAATAGCTGCAGGAGCTGTGGCCGCAGACATTCTCCAGAGAAAATAACCCAGCTATAATTCATGGCTCATATACCGCATCCTCCCTTTAGAGTCTAATCTTTGGTCCAGGAATAAAATGACTTGCTGGGCAGTGATTGATGGAGAGGGTGAGGTTAGGTGAGGTAAGGTAAGGTAAGGTGAGGTCAGCTTGATCAGGTCAGTTGTATACTACCAGGATGTTCACCACACCCTTCATTCAAATCTATCAAATCTCTGGTATTCACAGAATCTGATAAAGAGGTGACACAGAGAGCAAACAGAAGGAAAGGGTTGAGATTTATATTCAATGATAGGGCTTGGGCCGATCAAGTTGTACAGTCCTACCTAATTTGACTTTCTCGGTGTGTGAGTCACACTGGAGAACTTTAATATTTGAACAACATATAAATGAATACAGGGTTGCAAATCTTTTGGAAGCTGTATAGCAAGACTATGCAGTTGAAATGAACAGGAGCGACAATGGCCAAACGTGACAATAATGGGATATTAGAAAAGGTTTAAAAACATAGTCCTGAGGAAAGTTTTAATTAGCTAACCACCATAAGCTACTCAGACCAATCGAGACTGTATAAAAGCAAAACTCATGAGTGTACTAAATTGAGTGAGAGTGCAATTATTGCTTATGAACACTTTTAATTCATAACAGTTAGATTGTGTCAAAAGTCACACAGTCTCACTTTAAAGACAAATTGAGAAGTCAGATTAAAGCAGCACACCTCTGACATCATACACTCCCAATGTCCTCGCTTTCAATGTTTCATGTCATGTTCAAATGTATTATGTTCAATTTCGTATGTGTCCTGTCCTGTTCATTTAGCGTTGTTCTGTCAATGCAGGTGTGTTTTAATTGTGACCCACCAAAATGAGCCTTAAGCTAACTTGGTACACCATATCAAATGGTTATATTTAGGTTTAATACTGTTCAAATTCAAATTAATCAAATCTATATTATAGTGAATCAGATAAGAATTATCATCTCACAACATAAAAAAAAATGCATTTTTAAAAGAATGAATTGTTTTACGTTTTAATTCATAGACTATATTAACAGGCTCAAAAGATCTATTGACCACTGGCTTTGTTTTCTGGGCGAACAAGAGGCCACACCCATGGCTACTCCCCATATTAAACTGTGATTAAGTACTCTCAATGCATATAATATTTGGCAGTGGATGATAGAATATGACGGATTAAGCTGTATCTGTAAAACAAAAAAATTAAAAACAAAGGAAACTTATAAATTTAGATTCACAACTGATATATTTCTGACAACATAACCACTTAAAATACTTTATTATTTAAATCAATTCCCATCAAAAACTCTGAGTCATTATTCTATATGGCGTTTCTTATAGCCAGTTATAGAAGACGTGTGCCTTAAGTTGTGAATGTAAAACAACCTTGCAACCTGACCCTGATTATGAATGAAATACTCAAACAAACAATCCCTGAAAAGGTACATTAAAGACTTGCCATTAGACTTCCATTACTGGGACAGGAAAGACTGGTTTCACCTCAATTAACCCAGAGGGGTCCATTGACTTAATATAATACACAATGACTTATTGATGCTGTCATTTACACTGCTGTGTTAATCTCCATTTAATTTCAAAGCGCAAAGGTTCAAAAATATTATTTGATTTTTTTTTCAACAATTATGATAATAAAGATTTTATTAACAATTCTAAAGTGATTCAGAAAAAGTAAATAGATGGAGAGATGCTCAAATAAACTGGTAAATGATCCTGTGAAATCTGTCACCAAAATAAAAGTATGGCTCTCACCTTGTGTTGTGTCTGGCGGAGTGAAGTCCTGGCCGTCTCCTGTAAAGTTGTGGAGGTATAGAGTAGTGAGAGGTTGCCTTTATTTAATGGGTGTATCGATGGCTTTTACCTTTTCCCTGTGTGCAAGCTGGAGAGTGTGTGTGGCATAAAAGGGCTTGGTGTATTTGTCTCCACTCCCTGGATTGAACACACCTGCAATTTCCTGTCTCCATATTTACAGTACATCCCTAAATACGCCTCTTCCTGCATGCATTGTTTCCAGGTTCCCAATGGAGGCGTATAGGTGCTGCCTCTTTTTAAAGGATGAATGAAAAAGCAGCACAAAGCCAAGCTTCACTGCAATACCTGAAGTGAGGAGGTAGAATCTCTAGCCTCACTTGAAGTCATGATTTTACTTTAAGCAGCCAGTGTCAGAGAGTCGTGTTGATATTTTCGACTAAGCCCTCAGCAGCAGCAGCACAGCGGGCATTACAGAGG
Source organism: Hyperoplus immaculatus (assembly GCA_949357725.1). Classification (NCBI taxonomy): domain Eukaryota; kingdom Metazoa; phylum Chordata; class Actinopteri; order Uranoscopiformes; family Ammodytidae; genus Hyperoplus; species Hyperoplus immaculatus. Next base: position 9,039,231 of record OX442369.1, read on the forward strand.
CGGCTACTTGACACCAATTATTAATTTCACAACTCTTACAACTATCAGATGGGGGAATTTGGACTCAAGGAGCGCCGAGTGGTATTGGAAAGGAATCAAGAGAGGCTTTTCCCAGTGGCTAAATCTCTGGTTCTGTGCCTATACTCGCCTGTACAGACACTCCAGAAAGAACCGCTTGACATTATGGAAGGTTTTTACAGCTCTGGGCTTTGATGCTCCCAACAGAGACGGGCATTGGCAGCTTGTGTGTATACTGTACATTTGTTCAAGAAATGTAGGGATTTATTAAAACTCTGTATCCAAAGTGATTTGCACACCTTTTAAAGTAATAGAAAGGGAGAGTCTTTGCAGAGCATGGATGTTGATCCTTATCAGTCAAACACTGAATTACATATAAAAAAGGAGGAATACTTTGGAGGTTTGGTTGCTTTTACAACTGAGGGTAATCTTTTTGGCAATTGACAGATCCTAATTAAAGGCTCTGTTAATCCTACAAGCATCAAATTCTGCATTTGCTTTCACTTCGAAACCATTTCACAAAACTGCCTGAACTTCTTATACATTGCATTGTTGTACATTTTCTGCTCAGGGATACATCTATTACACTTGTCTTTGTCCTATATAGTTCACACAATCCCCACACGGAACATGGAAAAACAGATTATTGCATAACGTACCTATTTTACCTCTTAACCAACACCTACAGGCTCAAGTCAACAGGCGTAAGGTTCTCTTACCTTTGGCCACCGCTTTTCATTTTTAGATTCAGTCCTCGACTCCATTGTGAAAAATATGATTATTTTACCGAGTTGGTGAACTTCAGCCCCTGCATGTCTGAGGACGTGAGTTGAAAATTAAAAGGGGAAAAAACAAAACAACACACAAGAGCTCTTCAGGCTTGAACAATAAGCTCTGTAATGGCTAATCCACTGCTGCTGTTAATGTTATGCTGCAACATAAGCGGAAGCTAAAAGTTCACATCTAGATATCACATGGAAGCTGAGCTCTCTCTCGGTTGCACATTAACTAGTCCATATCCATATTATTAATGCACACAATGCAGCTAGTGCCTTTTTGTGTTGAATTCATGATGAAAATGACCTTAAAAGGAAAGCCTATAATAAAACAGATAATACTTTTAGGGCGTTATTGAACCTTAAATCAGCATTTACTTTTAGATTAAGTAAAATGTCTTCATTTAATAAAAACGTATGCCTCCGTACAGATGTTTTCCAATGTGTAGATGGCAATCCTTTCAGGTAAACAACACTTTTATTCACAGATAAGCGATTCCATAAGATTTCGGTTTTTACGCCCACAACTATTAAAATCTTAATGAACAAAACAGATCAGAAAAAAAAGCTAAAAATCTTTTAAAAGATATTTAAAATCCTTCATGACAACTGAACACCGGCTCCGTCTGCTGATGAAGATCATGTGATATTATAAAAAGAAATTTCCAGGTGACTAGTCATGTACATAGGACTGTAGATTTTTCAAAGTGCAAACAAATGCATCTGGTTTGTTAGCCACTAAGAGGCAGGAGAAACAAGCTGGGACAACAACATTCATATATTATCACCTTTTAAGTTAAAGGAATAATTCACCCATACGGAATCGGCGTTCTATCATTATAAAATCGCTATTATAATATAATAGACAGCTAGAAAGTGAGACCATAAAACACTCTTTCTGCCTCTTGGGCTAAGATGAACCGATTTAAAATATGTTTGCACATTTATACTACATAGGATCTCAGAGTTCTATACACCTTCATATTCCCACCGGTGAAGTAGGTCTTTAATGTGCTGAATTGAAATCCAAAGTTCACTCTGTTTTAGCTCTGTTTTCGGTCTCCACCAACTCCTGACAGAAATATCAGCCTTTGTCAACTTTGTCTATTTTTTGGTTCTGGGGAGGAAGCTAATAGTCAGTCATTATAGGTTTTTCACTGAAAACTACTGGGACAAACTGCAGATTCTAATGATGTATTTGATGTGGGTTTGTAAATACAGGCAACCCATTTGACAATAAATGCAGTCATTTGATTCCATGTTCATATGAAAATATTACATATATTACATACTAAAGCAGCTTTAAGGAAAGTCAAAGTCATTACACCATGGTACAAACTGACAGTGTGCAAACTTGCAACTTTAATAATGTTGTACAGTACGATTTCAACAGCAGTCTTTACAATGCACCCAACCCCCGATTTCCCCCAATAAATAGAATTTCATTTAATCTAAGCTAATCATTATATTTTACTCAAAAGTTTAACATTTAATCTTGGACGGTGATGTCATCATCACACAGGTTTTTTTTTTTTTTTTTCAATAATCAAGTGGGGTTTCAATGTCTTTAAGGATAATCACAGTCACTGCCAAGGATCAAATGTTGTCATTTAGCCACAGATCACACTGAATTGTAAAAGTCTTTGGTAAATTTACCAATTCAATGTTACTAAACTCAAACGCAAAGAATCATCCTGGATTGACAGGCAAGTTGGATACATTATTTTTAAAATAAATTATTCTTATAATAAATGACAATTAGCAAATAGTCATTGTCAACTTCAATTTATAGATTTAGTAAATATGCTTTTGAAGATTTGCGTAAATATGCAGCATAAGAAATGTGCACCCCGTATCCCCACACAACAAAATCAGCACAGTAATGAAGGCACTTCATTCTGTAAGAGAAGAGAAATCACAGTTGTTTGAAACAAAAGGTCAGACGATAAACAACAGCCTGCATAGCACAGCTCAACACGAAAGAAAACAACCCTAAAGGTCACCCATTCTTGAAAAGGAAACAAAAAGCTCTTTGTTCTGTCTATTTGCTTCTTCTTTTTTGGTAACTAAAATATTACTTGATAGGATAGTAAAACCTCCGCTCTCTGATAGAAAAATTACTTTATGTATGTGTTGCTCTTAGAAACATAAAGTATGTACATAAGATAATATAATCTTTTGTCAGGAGGCTTCCTGTACAAAGAGTCTAAGAACGACGAGATGGTAAAAATCTGTACAGTTGTTGTCTCTAGATTCCATTTGTGAGCTGAACGATTGCCTTAAGTCCTTGGATGGGGTCTCCCGGCCGGGGCTGCAGGGGCCGTGGCAGCGAGGTGAGGCCTCTGTGCAGCGAGCGAGCGAGCGGGGCAGAGGCAGGGTCCCCGTCTGCTACCTGTTCCTCAGGCTCTGTAACAGAGTGTAAACGTCCTCCTCTTTACTAACAGCCTCCAACATAGGAATCAGGTCCAGCAGCTCCGTGTCTGTCAAGTCGTCAAACCAGGACTGTACCGGGACCTGTGGAACGAGGGAACACAGAGAGAGAGAGAGATAGAGAGAGAAAAATTACTCATCACTCATTATCATTATTTTTACAATAATTATTAATTGTCATATAATATGTATCTTTTCTTTAGATTAATTTAATCATCTTTATTTTTCTTATAATTTGCATGACCGTTATTGAATATTATTTTAAATATGTTACCTGCAATAATTTAAGTGTCCATTGTTTGTATTATTTTATATATCATACAGTATGTACATTTGTACTCATATTTATTTATATATGTACATATTGTTCTGATTGTTCCCTTTGTTATTATTGTGTTACTATTTGAAATAATAATTAATTAAATTGAATTTAATTGAGAGAGAGAGAGAGAGAGAGAGAGAGAGAGAGAGAGAGAGAGAGACAGGTGAGGTTGAGACAGAGAAGCACTTTCTCCTAAAATGTACAAAATTAATTGACACAAGACAATTGTATTTGAACAGGTTCAGCTCTTTAGTACCAGATTTCAAAGAGCTGAACGACCTCTCCAAATTAAAAATACTCCTCGGAGAAGGAGACCGGGCACATCTTGCTGCCCAGTATATATTAACATGCCACAACCTGAGGGACAGTGAATGATTGAGGAACACACACACGTAATATAATGTATATAATTGTGATAATGTATATAATTGTCATACAGTGTAGTGCGAAAGTTTGTGAACCCCTTGAGCCTTTTGGAATTTTATTTATTTTAACCATTATTAATTAATTTTTTTCAATACCAGTATTTTTTATATGAAATAATAGATGTTTGTTTATCAATTCAACATTTTTCTTTTCCAGAAATCAATTGTTAAAACAGTTAAAACAAATTATTTGACAAATGTTGTATGTGCAAAAGTTTGTGAACCCTAAACTGCATTGCTTAAATCGAGCAAGGTAAACACAATCAGGTGGGCCAAATTGATTGATGAAATAGACCAATGTAATGAGAGATCTTTAGGGAAGAAATTGGGCGCCACTAGCTAAAACAAAGATAAAACCAGACCAGTTTAGGCCCACCAAACTGAACCCATACAGGTCAGACATGCTAAAAGGGAAAGAAATCTCAGAAGATCTCAGGAATAGAGTTGTGATGCTGCACATGTGTCTGGGGACAGCTATAAATTAATTCAAAAAAAGTTTGAGCTCCATCGGTCCACCGTGAGGCAAATCATCTACCAATGGAGAGCTTTACGAGTGACAAAACATCTGCCTAGAAGTGGACTTCCTTCAAAAATATCTTCAAGCGCCACAAGAAAAGTATTTTTTTAGTTAAAAGCCAACCCACACATTACATCTAGTGATTTGCAGACCTCTCTTGCAACTTCTGGGACAGATGTGCATGGTTCCACAATAAGAAGAAAACTCAGTCAAGGGAGGGTTGCTGAAGAAGCCTCTGCTCTCAAAAAAGAACAAAACTGCTTGTCACAACTTTACCAGAGAGCACCTGGAGATACCTGAAGTCTTATTCTGTGGACAGATTACTCCAAAATTGATCTGTTTGGTCATAACCAAAACCGCCATGTTTGGGCAAAAACGCAACTCTGCCTACCACCAAGAGAACCTTCTCCCAAGTGAAGAATGGTGGTGGCAAATGGTCTGCAAATCTCCAGATGTAATGTGTGGGTTGGCTTTTACCTGAAAAATCCCCTTTCTTGTGGCGCTTGAAGATATTTTTGAAGGAAGTCCACTTCTAGGCAGATGTTAAGTCACTCTTAAAGCTCTCCATTTGTAGATGATTTGCCTCACGGTGGGCCGATGGAGCTCAAACTTTTTTATACGAATGTATAGCTGTCCCCAGACAAATGTGCAACATCAAAACTCTATTCCTGAGATCCTCTGAGATTTTTTCCCCTTTGAGCATGTCTGACCTGTATGGGTTCAGTTTGGTGGGCCTAAACTGACCTGGTTTTATCTTTGTTTTATCAAGTGGCGCCCAATTTCTTCCCTCAAGATCTCTCATTACATTGGTCTATTTCATCAATCAGTTTGGCCCACTTGATTGTGTTTACCTTGCTCGATTTAAGCAATGCAGTTTAGGGTTCACAAACTTTTGCACATACAACATTTGTCAAATCATTTGTTTTATCCATTTTAACAATTGATTTCTGGAAAAGAAAAATGTTGAATTGATAAACAAACATCTATTATTTCATATAAAAAATACTGGTATTGAAAAAAATTAATTAATAATGGTTAAAATAAATAAAATTCCAAAAGGCTCAAGGGGTTCACAAACTTTCGCACGACACTGTATGTGTTTTGTCTGATTTATTGTATCTTACTGATACTTTGCTTTGGCAACATTGTTTTTCTATTTTAAACTTTCATGCCAATAAAGCAAATTTGAATTGAATTGAATTGAATTGAGAGAGAGAGAGAGAGAGAGAGAGAGAGAGAGAGAGAGAGAGAGAGAAAGAGAGAGAGAGAGAGAGAGAGAGAGAGAGAGAGAGAGAGAGAGAGAAGGGGGAATGGGATTGAATTCCTTTGATCAAGGGGGAAAACTCTGCTGACAGTCCCTGCCACAGTGTTGCATTCTAGGTGAGGAGATGGTGCGAGTTTTATGTAAATAATTAATGGGGGAAATGCATCAAAGGCAGGAGGAGCGGCAGCAGCTCCACTGAGCCACATCTCCACAGAGGAGAGAAATCTTATCTTAAAAAGAGATGCCTGGCTTTGGCTCAACGCTGCTTCTAAAAACACACAGATATAATAACACAAATAATAACCAAAATCATTAACTATATCACTAACTTATCTCTGCAGTGAGAGTGTAATTTGGCAGGATTCTAAAACATTACCGTTAAATATGTTAAAATATCTTTGGTCCCCATTTATATGTGCAGAATAGATCCACCTTAAAGATCACTGTTTCATTATTATATCAGGCAGAATTATCATTTGCACATTTGTTGTGAACACTTAACAAGTGGGGCGGCACGGTGGTGCAGTGGTTAGCACAGTCGCCTCACAGCAAGAAGGTTCTGGGTTCAAATCCCGGGTTGCCCGGGGCCTTTCTGTGTGGAGTTTGCATGTTCTCCCCGTGTACGCGTGGGTTCTCTCCGGGTACTCCGGCTTCCTCCCACCTCCAAAAACATGCAATGGGGATAGGTTGATTGGATTCTATAAATTGACCATAGGTGTGAATGTGAGTGTGAATGGTTGTCTGTCCCTATATGTGGCCCTGCGATGGACTGGCGAACTGTCCAGGGTGTACCCTGCCCTCGCCCAATGCAGCTGGGATTGGCTCCAGCCCCCCCCCCCGCGACCCCTAACGGGACAAGCGGTAGAAGATGGATGGACTTAACAAGTGATGTTTTTTTACCACCTTAATACAACGTCCAGCCTTTCCTCACTGTTATCAGTCAAGCATAATGGGAGGTTTGAGATCAAAAATCACCGCTGTTGAACATCGAGCAGACGGTCGACTTACTGCATTCTCGGGGTGGAAGATGTAGGAGGCAGGTGAGTTGTCTATGATGATGACTCTACTGAGCTCTCGGCCCAGCCTGCTGAGGTCTTTGACGTAGTTTCCTCTGTGGAAAACACAGGATTCCCTGAAGAGCCGGGCGCGAAACACCCCCCACTGGTCCAGCAGGTCTGCCACAGGGTCAGCATACTGAAAAAAGGAAGGAAGATAGGTTAAAGGTGCACTATGCAGTTTCAGGGGAGGTGGATTTGTTTACATTTGAAGAGCCTGCAGTTAGTTTAAAAAAAAAACATATTTTATCTACATGTAATTATAAGTCTTGAATTATATTAACATCATGAATGAAAACTAAATTATTTTGGAAGCAAACGTAAGACAAGAATATGTTTGTAAACAAAACTGTGGGCCCCTGCTGTAAACAACAACAGTGAAACAGTCACTTTCAAGGCAACTTTTTAACTTCAAACAGTGTTCCAGGGATCCAATATTACCAAGAGGCAAGTTTGTTTATTCAGTTATGAGATTATACCTTAGAAATTGTAAAATTTGCTGACACATCCAAAATTACATAGTGCACCTTTAATACAGTCCGTATAAAGCGACGTGTAAAACAACTGTCTTTACCACATGCTACTGCTAGTGAACAGACCTTGGCTAAGCTGGCCGTGAAGAGGACGCACTCAAAGAGCTCCCCCATCTTCTGAAGGAACTCATCCACGTGGGGCCTCTTCAGCACGTACACCTGAAGCAAAGACATTCAAAGGAAATCACCCCTTTAGAGTTAAGCTGGATATCAAACCATAATCTGTCTTTTGTTACTACCAAAATGTTCTAGTGGCACACAGTAACTACAGCTGTCCAGGTACCAGGGCCTCTCAAATGTCTGGTAAGATTGGACTCAATGGGATGAGGGCATCAGACGTTTAAGTTAGTCTTGCTCATGAACAGATTACTCATGAACTGATTGGTGAATGCAGCTGTCAGTCAACATATCAATAGCTCTGGTCCTCAGGAGCAAAATGAGTTATCATTCCTTCTGTGCTTTTATACAATACAGAAGAACACGATAAAAGCAGGATGTTGAAATAAAATAAAAAATTTGCCATTTCCAAGTACACTTAACAGGGGAAAAGGCTATAGAGACTTAATTGAATAGGGGCCTAATATGTATTGGTTTAAATATACACTCAACAAAAATATAAACGCAACACTTTTGTTTTTGCTCCCATTTTTCATGAGATGGACTTAAAGATCTTAAATTCATTCCAGATACACATTATTACCATTTCTCTCAAACATTGTTCACAAATCTGTCTAAATGTGTGATAGTGAGCACTTCTGCTTTGCTGAGATAATCCATCCCACCTCACAGGTGTGCCACATCAAGATGCTGATCTGACATCATGATTAGTGCACAGGTGTGCCTTAGACTGTCCACAATAAAAGGCCACCCTGAAATGTGCATTTTTTTGCTTTATTGGGGGTCTGGGGACTCAGAACCAGTCAGTATCTGGTGTGACCACCATTTGCCTCATGCAGTGCAACACATCTTCTTCGCATAGAGTTTATCAGATTGTCAATTGTGGCCTGTGGAATGTTGGTCCACTCCTCTTCAATGGCTGTGCGAAGTTGCTGGATATTAGTGGGAAGTGGTGCACGCTGTCGTATACGCTGGTCAAGCACATCCCAAACATGCTCAATGGGTGACATGTCCGGTGAGTATGCTGGCCATGCAAGAATTGGGACATTTTCAGCTTCCAAGAATTGTGTACAGATCCTTGCAACATGGGGCCGTGCATTATCTTGCTGAGACGTGAGGTGATGTTCATGGATGTATGGCACAACAATGGGCCGCTGGATCTCATCACGGTATCTCTGTGCATTCAAAATGCCATCAATAAAATGCACCTGTGTTCTTCGTCCATAACAGATGCCTGCCCATACCATAACCCCACCACCACGGGCCACTCGATCCACAACATTGACATCAGCAAAGCGCTCACCCACACAACGCCACACACACTGTCTGCCATCTGCCCTGAACAATGTAAACCGAGATTCATCCGTGAAGAGAACACCTCTCCAACGTGCCAGACGCCATTGAATGTGAGCATTTGCCCACTCAAGTCTGTTACGGCGACGAGCTGGAGTCAGGTCAAGACCCCGATGAGGACGACGAGCATGCAGCTGAGCTTCCCTGAGACGGTTTCTGACAGTTTGTGCAGAAATTGTTTGGTTATGCAAACCAATTGTTTCAGCAGCTGTCTCAGTGGCTGGTCTCAGACGATCTTGGAGGTGAACCTGCTGGATGTGGAGGTCCTGGGCTGGTGTGGTTACACGTGGTCTGCGGTTGTGAGGCCGGTTGGATGTACTGCCATATTCTCTGAAACGCCTTTGGAGACGGCTTATGGTGGAGAAATGAACATTCAATGCACGAGCAACAGATCTGGTTGACATTCCTGCTGTCAGCATGCCAATTGCACGCTCCCTCAATGCTTGTGGCATCTGTGGCATTTTGCTGTGAGACAAAACTGCACATTTCAGGGTGGCCTTTTATTGTGGACAGTCTAAGGCAAACCTGTGCACTAATCATGATGTCAGATCAGCATCTTGATGTGGCACACCTTTGAGGTGGGATGGATTATCTCAGCAAAGCAGAAGTGCTCACTATCACACATTTAGACAGATTTGTGAACAATGTTTGAGAAAAATGGTAATATTGTGTATCTGGAATGAATTTTAGATCTTTAAGTCCATCTCATGAAAAATGGGAGCAAAAACAAAAGTGTTGCGTTTATATTTTTGTTGAGTGTATATATATTTTTTTTATCAATGTCTTTTGTTGCACTGTGCCAATTTTTTTCTGATATCTATAAGTCATTAGGCCGCTCTAAACTCATAGCTGCTGTATTCTCAATTTTAGACTATTTATACAATTCTGTAATGGTGTTGTAGGGCTCCTTTTGTTTAGAACTCTGACTTCCTTTGTCAAACTGAGACCTTCACAACACGCTGCAGACATGTCTTACTTGTCTTGGTCCTCTTCAGCAGGTCTCCGTGGGTTGCTAGTTGCTGCCCCCAAGTGCAAGTAATCAAGAATAGGCCAATACGGATACAGAAAGCCTATCCTGGATTACTTGAACCAGGTTACAGCTACAGTGGGACAGCTGCTTCTGCTTCAAACAGGACACGGAAGATGAACCTTTCATATCAAATATCATTCAAACAGAAGCACGCTAAGTCATAAAGCAAATAGTGGCCCAAATAGCCAGTTTATTCTTTTCGATTGTCATTTCTCTCTTTCTTTCGCGCACGCACGCACACACATACACACACACACACACACACATACACACACTGTTTTATTCAAGTCCACTAGCTGGGAGTCGGCCATATTGGTGCAACTGTACTGTACCTGATGAACAGTCCCATCGATCTCCACTGGAACGATGAAGTCTGCATTGCTGATGGGCTGCAAGGGACAAACAAGACACAGAGACAGGATTCAAAACGTGTGCAGTGTTCCTTTTTATAGTTAAAAATAGCAAAATGAGACAATGTAAAAGGCTAAACCATCTGCCAACATTTATGGTAAAAAAATAAAAAAAATAAAGGTGGGTAGGTAGGTGGAGGTAAAGGCCCCGGACAGACTGAACGCTTTAAGTATATTATGGTTCCCTTTGGTCTGGCACGCTGTATCTCTGTGTTAAATTGAAAACCACAAGTGCAGCTCCGCGGTGAGGGAAACCTGGGAGATGATTAACAAGATGCGGACAGGAGGAGCGCTGGCGTTTTTTCACTCTCAACGTGACTCGTGTCATCTTTAAAAAGCAAGAAAAGTAAGAGGAGAGGCGCCGGTGAGGTGTGTGGGTGGTGGAAGACAAGTGGAATGCGTAAAGATGAGGATGAAAGGATTAGGTGGGAGGCACGGTGGTGTCATTTTGAAACAGGGAGAGAGAGACAGAGAGAGAGAGAGAGAGAGAGAGAGAGAGAGAGAGAGAGAGAGAGAGAGAGAGAGAGAGAGAGAGAGAGAGAGAGAGAGAGAGAAGAAATAGGTGACATAGACAAGGCGGAAAAGGGTTTACGGAAGAAGAAATTATCTATTTTTAGAGTTTATTGTTATAACAAGTTATAATTACTGTTTTGATCATATTCATTTTTCCATTAGAATACTGTTTTTTCCAATAAAATGTACATTAGCCTGGTTAGTTTTGACCAAATATGTCCCTGAAAAGGCCATAATGGCAAGAGTATCTATTTATAGTTAGGCTTATTAATAATAATAACTAATTCATTAAAAATATACAAAAACAAGGAACTTCCTGAAAAAAGGAACTTCCTGGGGGCTGACAAATTTCCCAGAAACCCTACTTCAAATGGGGAAGTAATAGTTGTTGAGAAATACTGTAATATACTGCTTTTAAATAGGCCTACTGAATAGGGGATACGTAACCACTAACCAGACTTTTCCTCAGGTCTTTAAGGTTTTAACTTAATTTGTAATGAATTTTAACCAGCAGTCCTCAAATGATCGTGGTAGTGTCGGCCTATATGTGTCAAGTCCAGTGCGATCCAACACAGGTTTAACTTTGCTGTAGGAATACTAAATAACAGACGTACTGTATTAGAGAGATGTCTGGTTTCCCTATGTGTGATGCAAGAGCGAGTCACAATGCACAATTAAAGCCTCCAGATGCCTCCAAAGACAGATGTTAGTTCTTCTTCCATGGATCCGCCTTTGCAACATGTTCAGCTCCGGTTTATGTTTACACCAGAGAATGTACAGACTGTGGCCCTCCATTGTCTAAAAACAGAACCAGTAATGAGCCAAGCCAGAGACAGGCAGCGGAGAGAACAAACAGGCAGCATTTTGTCAGACTTTCAGAAGAGAACGAGAGAGAGAGAGAGAGAGAGAGAGAGAGAGAGAGAGAGAGAGAGAGAGAGAGACAGAGAGAGAGAGAGAGAGAGAGATGGAGGAAGAGAGACGCAGATGGAGGAAGAGAGACTTGGCCACTGCCTATCGCTCCTCCGCTGAATCACCTCATCATCTAAAGACACAGGCAGCTGCTCGTTGTGCTGCTCGTGTAACAGGCCAGGATACGAGACGGCGAGAGAGGATTGTATGCGTTAGAGAAAGGGAGGGAGAGGGATGGAGTAAGAGAGGGGGAGAACGGAGAGAGTTTGTTTTTATAGATCTCAGCTTGAACCAGCATTGGCTTCCTCTGGGTTATTTCAACCAATGATCAGTCTGGCTGTGGTCCAGCTTTTCCTTTACATACATACAGTACAGTATATATTCCGCAGCACTTAATAATTTGTTATTAACGTCCAAACCTGCCTCTGAACAACAACACTTCAGTGTCTCATTGCATTAGGGTGTGTCAACATCTGCACGAAGAGATCATTCTCAACAAATAATCTTCTCGCGAAATATAGAATCTGAAATACTTTATTTTATTGACAGGCCATTTAATAATTTTGTGTTTTATGCCAGATCCCAGTATTTTGTTTTATATACCATGAGTTCTAGATTTTCACAATATGGCCACATATTATTAACTAATGTTTTTTTTTATTAAACTGCAGTTTATTTTTTCTAAATTGATGATTTATTTGACAGTAAAAATGGCAGGAAATGCAAGTTCTCAAATGCCAATATGGTGTCATCGGATGTCTTGTTTTGCTCAACAGTAACTACAAAATCCAAAGATATAAATTCCCTTTCATCTGAAAACTTTTTTTTTCTTTTGTTTGAAAGAGCTTGAGTGTCCAGCAGAAAGGAATATAATAATTATGATAAGGAAAATAGCATTTGACGGGTTATGTAACATTTAATTTTTTTGTATGTGTCCATCTGTGTGTAATGTCAGCTCTGGTTGATTTTCTGCACTAATTGTCAAATTCTTAATGGTAACTGGTATGTTTTAGAAGCAATTTTCATTCAGAATCACATCTTAACCTCCTGATCTATGTATATATACTATATTTGTACATACTGTATATAAAAAAATAATCAACAGGAAATCCTGCGAACTGAAAAAATACAACGCACATTTCGCTTTCTGTTTCTCTCTTCTTCCTCTCCTAACTGATTTTCACTCATTGCGTTGCCTAAATCCATTTCACACTGCGTACAGATCCCTGAACTAAATGCATTTCAGATGGTCTGAGTATAAGGTGTGCTGCTGAGTTTCATCACAAGGGGAAGAAGAAAAAAGGAGTGCAGCAAGTTTTATGACTCATTTTGTCAGAGGAGAAAATAAAACCCTTCAGACTTTTAGAGCAAATCCAGGATTTCTGGGAAAATCCATCCCCACTGTATTGGACACACCCTTGTCTGTTGATAAAGCATGTACGTGTGTGGCCCCGTATTGCCCGGCATGTGACTGTAATGGGTGGCTCCAGTACGGTGTGTGTGTGTACATTTTCCGCTCCCTTTGATTTCCACAGCAGATGGGGAATGAATTCCTTGTCATGTGAAAATGCACTGAAAGTCTTTTTTTTCTGCAGTAAAAAGTAACAAAGAAATAGTTTATTTTTTTACCTCTGCTGTATAAAAAAAAACACAAAATATTCTTCAGCTTCACCTTGAGCTATTTTGATGTGTACCTCTCTGGATTTCTCTTTTGAGCTGCTCTCACGCTGAGAACAAAAGGCACACAGACTCAGATACAGTGCATACACACACACAGACGTCATACATTGAGCTGTGGATCAGGTGTGTGAGTAGAGGGGACTTTTGATGGTGAGATTTTAGTTCTGTCCATGATCTGTAAGGACAATAAGGTCACTTTGGTGATGTTTGGACTTTTGCTGCTACGCCATCATCCGGTCACAATTTGATCTTGTCCATTGTTTGGTTGACGAAATGTAATTCAGGGAAAATGCACTGCAATGTACACCACTGTAATCTTAAAAGAAATGGGGTCTGGCAGTCTTACAGTGTGATAAATCTTTATGTCTGAATGGATTGTTAGGGTCTAAGAAAGAGAAATAATCACTTAGTTATTTTTATGTAGGCAGATGACTCCTGGAGGGTGAGTTGGTGATGAATGGGCTATTGCTTTCAGCTCATAAAAAGCTAGCATTTTGGAAAGCTGCACATGGTTTTCACAAGAAAGAGATGCTAGGTACCAACTGCCAAACAACTGGTTTGACAAAGAGAAATGTCAGATATGCTGATGATATGCTGAACTGCATGATGCACTGGTTTCCATGCAAACAACTTTGTTACAGTTAAGACTCCCTTTTTTGCTGTTTGTATGTGTGTGTGTGTGTGTGTGTGTGTGTGTGTGTGTGTGTGTGTGTGTGTGTGTGTGTGTGTGTGTGTGTGTGTGTGTGTGTGTGTGTGTGTGTGTGTGTGTGTGTGTGTGTGTGTGTCTTCAGTTACCTTGAAGGAACTGTGCACGAGGGTTTCGTCCAGGTCGATCACCACACAGTTCTTGCCGTAGTCTGCTATACTGACCTCTGGCAGGAGGGACTTGGCAGGAGACTGCAGAGACAATACACACTTTTTACAATGGAGGTTCATTAGAGAGACAAATACACACACACAGACACACACTATATAAACTTCGGCTTCAACTACTATGTATGATTATTTTTCCAAGGTATATATCCCAAATTCTCAGATCCCGGGTTGATGCCTTTAAATCACTTGTATTATTCATCCAACAATTAAAGCTAAAGTGTGCAACGTTTTCATTTAAATGAATGTCTGTTACATTCAAGCCATAGGCAAATGAAATGACACAAAGTTGATTAAGCCGATCAGCTCCACAAAACCATCTCTGTATTTCTCAGTATGGCAGCGTTTAAGAACTGGCGCAGGACCTCAAGAAGCGCCCACAAAATGTTTCAGTCGTTGATTCTACTGCTAAGAAAAAACCTGGACGTACAGCAGCAGGAATAAAATCCATGCGCGATCACTGAAGGCTAACCTCATGTAAATGCGCTGACAGTTTTGTTGTAATTACTCAGAATTCCTAAAAATCGGGTGACAAAAGTTACGCACTAAAGCTTTAAATGTATATAAGAATTTGAAAACAGCATTCCCTCATCAACACTAATGTCCAGCTGGTTCTATTATAACTCATCTGTTGTTTCTGTATGACCTCATGTTGACTGAGCTATGTGCTTCTTTCAGGGTCAGGGGGTCGAAAAGGAGAAACGCTCGTGCCCTCTGCCAAACAGGCCTGAGGTAACAGACTGGCACGGGGGCAGATGGTGCGGCCATAGGGTGCACACATACATCAAGGCATTCATGCACACACGTAGAGTACATCTACAGAGGTGAGGAGCAAGGACTCTGTAAGTCTTACACACACAAGCACATGTGCTGCTGCTCAGCCATTTTAACATTTTAAGCATGTCTCTGCGTTGTATTGTGTTTTGGCCAAGGCTCACTGTGTTTATCATGTCTTATCCTGGTTACTGCACGATGATGCATCACAGGAAGGATTCCCTGTGAGCAAGGACACTGAAGGACACCCTGTCAGGCGGCGATGATTGGGATTTACTCATGCAGGTCGGGGCAAAGAAAGACAGACTGAATGGGAACTTGACATTTGTGTGATGAAAAGAAAAATCCCTTCAGCGGAAGCCACAGCCAGGGGGCGTTATCACAAACTGATAACCCTCAACCGTAACAAGTGCAACATGCATAGTTAGTTATAGGCCATCATTGTACCCATCACCATCACAGATGATAAAAACATAAAAGGCAATGTCCACTGTGTCACCTTATGCAACATAAGTCTAGACCACTTTTTCAATTAATTAATATAAATATTAATGAATATCTATCATTATTGCGATTCCTGTAAGCTCTGAGAATCTAGCACGATTCGATATCATGGAAGCAGTTTAAATGACAACTCTATTTCCACCAAAACAATGATGAAAAAAGTAAGCAATATTTTTGTTTCAAATTTGTTTCGTATTTGAATTCTTCTTTTTTTTCCTCAAAATTTGAATCATAAAAGAATAAGGATTATGGAATCATTTGCTGTTACATCTGAAGGTTACAGATGAACATAATTCCAGTATTTTATTTTATCTTTTTTAATCATGATTATTGGGGGATAATATAAGCGGAATAATAGCAATATGGAGTATGGAATATGGATTTAGTGAGCTACAGTATAAAGAAGTAAAAGAGTTGTTCATGGCTGTTGGACTTCATTCTTTATTCATTCGGTTAATAAATAATGTGCTTATTTATCAATACATATTTATTCTTCAATCTAATGTCAATGGCGCACACTCCATCTTCCATCAATTCGTCTCGTTTGTTTACTTTCTCTAGCCTTTTTTTTTAACACTGAGTTACAGTAAAGAGTGACAGGGATGTAACCTATCCAGGTCAGCTTGAGTTATTTAAGTCGCCTCTCAGAGTCACTTTGCCCCGGGAGTATAAGAAAAGCAGACCCCATGCCCTTCCTGCCATTGAAGGGGAGGTGTCTGCTGGGTGGTGTAGTTTCAAGCCTGGCTACGAATGTGGGATGCTGCGAGTGTGAAAATCATTAATTACAGTAAACCACAGGCGACGTGCTGATTCCAAAACAGCTCAATGAATTGCTGTTTCAGCACAAACACAGAAGGGGATCACATAAATCCCCCTTTTTACTGGTGAATGTCTGATGAAGTACAAATCATTGAAACCCTCCGCTCTAATGGACTAACAGCAGTTAATTGACCATGCAGCACTAACACACTGAAATCCTTCTCAATTCAGACAAATATTTAATTTAACCAAGTGAGTCATTGCTTTGTTGACCTAAAACTTCAGCTGGAAAGGTTTTAGTGGTAAGATTCAATAAAAATTGATCTAATATAAAAAAAAACACACAAAAACAAATCTAATGTCCTGGTTCCTGTGATTGGAGACACACGGGAGAAAATGGAGGACGGCAAAACAAGTAAATCATATGATAAGAAATAGATTTGGATGACTTCTTTAAGGAGCGCAAAGCAGACCATTGAAGGCCTCGTGACTATCAGTTAGAGCAAGAGTAAAATCAGGCGTTTTGCGTCAACATCTACATGCAACTAGAATAATGGAGTCACGGCGAGAAATGGGGAGGAGGTTAACGGTGATGGAGCAAGAGTAAGGAAAAAGGAAGAGATAATAATACATACACTGGGGATGGGGAGGACCTGGACCTGGTCACACTGGAAAAACAGTAAACAGAGAGAGAGAGAGACAGAGACAGAGACAGAGACAGACAGAGAGACAGAGATTGAGTAAGAGAAGAAGAGAAAGAGTGGGGGTGGGAGGAATCAGAAAAAAGCCCATCCAAAAGAAAACAAATGTGAAAAATCTTTGCCAGAAAGAAGTTGACAAACAGCAATATCTATCTATAAAGCAAGAAACGTCTGTCTGTGTGTCTGAGTGTCTGTGGCTCGCATATCTCTCTGAGTTTTGGTCAGATCGGCATGAGCTTCCGGATATTGCTTAAACACAGCATGAAGGTGTGCATCCTTCATCCTTCATTTTGAAGTTGTAGAAGTTATCATATTTATCATATCATATCATATCATGCTGGCGAATAGTAGCTTACGTGCGCACAGAGCCGACTAAACCCCGCCTCCCTCTAACGAGCGGGACACACACACACACACACACAGCAGACCGACACAGCCTTACTTCCTCAACAACTCCTCATCAACTCCTCATCTGCTCCACCTGTCCGCTTTAGTGGTAAAGACTGCACTTCACACTATTTTCACTGTAATAATACAGCACGGTCTCGGATGCTTCCACAAAATGTTTTATATCCGTTTAAAATCTAAACTGAAAGCCCGAGCGCGACCGCGCGCACACAAGTCCGCTCCCACACACCGAGCGCGCGTGCGCGCACACGAGCCCCCCCCCCCCCCCCACACACACACACACAGCTGACTGCTACTGACACAGTAACGTTAATTGACAGTTATCCAAACTCTGTCTTATCTTTCAAATACCTAACAGTAGCCTAATGGTAATGGGGTTGACAATGTTGTCATGGCGTGCAGCATAGCCTCCTTTTATACATAGTGCAGCCATTTACTATATAGGCAACTGATTGTAAGTTTGAGTGCATTGTGCAGTATGGATGGCAGTTTGCAAGGTACCATAATATCAGATTGTATATAACACCTGTACAGCTCCATTCTTCTTTAGGATTCAACACTTAATTAATTAACACATTTTCTGTTTCATTTCACTTAACAAAACACATGGAATTAGTTTGTGGTTATCTTTACACAATACACTAAGGAATGTTGCCCTACTCTATAGCCAACTTCTACAAAGTAACTTACTGATAATAACCTTTTTGTAAAATTAGCCATCACTGATAGCAGCCAAATGTACTGTCTAATATGTTTCTTTGTTTACCTGCTTCCTACGGACACTGCACTAGTTCTTATCAACAAATGCATGGGAGAGAAAAGGGCAGAAAAGTAGGGAGAATGGACGGAGACCAGGGATGTATAGTATGCTACTACACGCAGTGAGAACAACTCGCTCGAAAACAAACAGCCATAGTAACAAATACGGCTGGCTAGAAATCCAGCAACAGTACACTGCTGGGAGGGACTGTGGCTTGGACCCAGATATAAAAAAAAATAAAAAATCAGCCCTGCACTATAACAAGGCTTTTTATGGCAAGGTCCACTGGGTTCACTCTGAATCAATGGGAAACTGTTTGTTGAGGAGGGGTTGTGCCGGAGGCCGGGTCAGTGCTGACCACATGCATGGTGTCTGTAAAGGGCCACACATTCCTCCCCTAAATGAGAGACATTTAGCAGGTAAACAGGATTTGGAAATGATACAATTTCTGCTCCATTTTTAGCCCAGCGTACCTGCCTTGGCAGCAGAACGCCATGTTTGCGCTATGTTTGCTCAGGGGGCTTTGGCGCCTTTTTTCCGCGGCCAGAACGTTCCCTTTCACACATCCACACTACACTGGCCAGAGTGTGTGTGTGTGTGTGTGTGTGTGTGAGAGGCAGAGGGGGGGAGGTGTGGGTGCCGGGGCAATCCATCACACCGGACACGCACAAGGCCCACTTGATGGGGATTAAAGAAGTAACAGCATGTGCGTGTGTGTCTGTGTGTGTGTGTGCGTGCGTGTGTTTGTGTGCATGCGTGCGTGCATGTGTTGCCATGGGTATATGGCGAGACTTGTGCAACCTTGTGCGAGGAGTGTGTGTCTTTGGAGTGCCTCAGCGTGCTCTGGTGTGTTATTTTTTGTGCGTGCGGTTGTGTGCGTAGGCAGATATCGAAGAATGCTAGATGGGAAGCGAGCCTGTTTTTTTTTTCAAGCAGTGGATGGTAAACAACCTCTGGGTTCAACGGGTTTGAAGCAGCTGGAAAGATTTGTGGAGGGCAGCTCGGAGAGGCAGCACACAGCGCCTCAGCCCTCTGCAGGAAAAAGGCAAACCCTAACAAGCTCCCTGTAAAAAAAAACTAACAAATGTTACTGGATCTCAAAGAGTTATACTGGGATTTCTTTTGCGATTCTATATTTACAAATTCCCACAGGGTTTTATTTTTAGTCCGGTCATGTGGAAGCAAACGGCATGCAATTGGGACTCTGGCCAAGTAGGATGTGAGAGAAAAACATAAGCTTCACCTTGGGAGGACTGCCATTCTCCTCTGGCGGCGGGGGCAGAGAGAGTGTCTTGTTGTTGGCGGGTGGTGGCTCCACGTGGTACTCATTGTAGTTTCGGAAGCAGCAGAAGAAGGGGCTGAAAATGCTCCGGCGCTTCTTGAGGCTGCTGTTGGACTGGGAGACTACATGAGAGACAATGAGAGAAAAGAGAGCCAGGTTAGTTTAGCATATGACAGCACAGTGTGGATGAAGTGTTTCCAGTGTTTGTGCTAAGCTATTCTAATGGTCTCTTGTAAGTAGCTTCAAATTCAACAGACAAATATGAAAGTTCAAAGATCAGTCTTCTCAATCAACTGTCAGTGATATCAGCCAAATGTAGCCAGGGTAAATATCCCCATGTGTGTGCTATACTTTCTTATATTTTATACAATTACAACAGTATAAACTATATCGTTTTCTTTCATTCTTGTGTTTCTAAAGCATATAATAGCACAAAAATAAACATATATATATATATATATAAAAATCAAAGTCAGCTGTCGATTAAATGTGGTGGAAAAAATGTTGAAATGTTTCTCTGGAAACAGAGGTGAAGTAGAAATAGAAATACTCAGTTCAGACAGCAAATGTGTAGCCTACTTAAGAAACCATACAAGGCCAGATTGAAACTTTGAGTCAAAATATGGCCTGCATCAGGGGCTGTTTCAAGTGCCATTTCACAGCAAAGTCACCTGTTGGGGTTAGTCACCAATGTCATAAAGTATTTAAGTTTATTAAATTAGGAGTTTCCTTTGGAAGGAAAAAGAAACAAGTGATGCACAGGTTTGCAGACGGACTGTGTCCCACATGTAGCATCGTGACAA
The DNA here is from genome assembly GCA_949357725.1 of Hyperoplus immaculatus. NCBI lineage: Eukaryota > Metazoa > Chordata > Actinopteri > Uranoscopiformes > Ammodytidae > Hyperoplus > Hyperoplus immaculatus. The sequence goes on from OX442369.1 coordinate 9,059,447, forward strand.
AAAGGGTGTGTGTGTGTGTGTGTGTGCGGAAAGATTTTTACGTAAAAAAAAAAGAGAGACCTCTAAATTCCCAGAAAATACTATATTTTCTACAGCTGGAATGCAAAACCATTTATTTTTCTTTGACTTCACTTGACAATGCTGAAACCTCGATTCAAATGCCTGGCAAGAAGGGGCGATCTGTGGCTGAGTGAGCGCTGCAAAGCTCCGGGGAGAAAATAACACACACATCATAGGTCCCTGGTTACATCACTCCTCCTTCACTGTCTCTGAAGCCCGTGGCCTACTTTCACAATGACAAGAGGACAAACAAGCATCTCCAATGGTTTGTGGGACTCTTTAAATCACAGATTATGATCTTAATATTTTCTGTCGGTGAGGACGAGTGGATGAAAATAAAAAAAATTGGCCAACTGCAGCACAATGGTTTAAGTCTGACAGTGCAGGTGTTCCATGGAGTAGAAATTCTGCCAGTTTAAATTGCTTAAAGGTTAATTTTAAGTGCTATGGGATCCCAAATCTGTTCAGCACTTTGAAGTGTCTAGGGGGGTTGGACTTCAGCTGGAATCATCCTTTTCGTGCCTTGGAGCGGCCTTCAAATGGTGTCCCCCATCTTGTTAACGTGGTCATACAGCCATGTGACACGGGCAGCCCAGTTATCCGTGCATGCGGAGGCTGTTTGCAGTCTGTCAAGAGAGCCTTCAGTTTGGCGCCTGGAACTATCCTTGGGTTGCCCTGACTGGATCTGACAGGCTGCGGGCAGTTCGCCTTCTTTGTTTTCTCTGGTCTTTATAGTCCAAGGCTGGCTGTGGCTCTTACCCCCCGATAGAAGTACTTTGGGCAACAAATTCGGCTGTATGGCCTATGGTGGTTGAAGGATCTGTTGTGCTCTTGATGTACTCGCAACTGGCACAGAAAACTGACTAAACTTTATATGTCAGTAAACTTGAATGTTCAGTGTTATTTACAGACAAAGCTGTTATGGATATTCGTGAATTCAACTGATTAGAGAAATGCAAACAAACACACCAAGTAAGCCTCATTGAGTCGCAGGTACATAGTGGGTTGGTAAACGACACGTTAAACTTAATATAGAATAAAGGGCACCACTTTCAAATAAGACACCTTTGACTAGTGATTGCAAGATGAAACCAATGGCTTTATTAATTTTAAATATTGCTTTCTAGATTAATTATGAGCCATTAATGAGAGCAAATTTTGGGTTTGAGGTTGAGGAAAATCTAAAAAAAAAGTTTTGGGTTTCAAGAATTTTAGCCAGGGACAACACTCACAATGTTTTGATAATTATTTTGACTGAAGGATTGACAGTGAAAATGTCATTCTAGCATTTATAAGTGTAGGCTTATTAGTATTAAATAATTATTAACTAACTTTCATCACAGCAGGCTTAATTGCTTTTAAATCCGGAAACTCTGGACCCTTTATCAATTGACTCATTGGCCAAAGAGATTTTTCAAACACGAGAAATGCCAATGTTGTTTTGATGAATGGTTTATAAAGCATTAGTAAGTTATTTATTTACCATTTATAAAGCAAGCTAAGACTGATAGGCCTACACCCTTTGTAAAGGATTCCTTATTAGAAGATGACATTCATGACATGAATTAAATAGATAACAACTATCAAATAGTAAAAGAAAGTGCTGTTATGTGAATGGTTGAGACTCTGAAATAGGATATGTCCAGTATGAAGGGACCCTGAGACCCCTCACTCTCCCCCCCTGTAATTGGCCTCTAACGCTTTGATGTCATTCTTCCCTCCTCCATTTTGAGACATTTTCCCACCGTGGTCCGCTGCCCCGAAACTGCCGCCCCCGAAGGCAGCAGGTGGGGGGGGGAGAGAGAGAGAGAGAGAGAGAGAGAGCTCTTCGAAGGTTTGGAATTTGTGGGGAGAGTTACTGTGGCGAGAAAGCCTATACTTGGGTCTGATTCTTATGATTCTTACTCCACCCCCTCCTGCACCACCACCCTACACAAACAGAGCTTTCCTTTCTCCCTCTGACACAAACAACATAGCTGGGAGTCCACCGCTGCCGAGTCCCGGGCAAACACACACACACACATGCACACACACACACTGCATATGCTACACGATTAGGCGAAGGTGATCAGCAAACAGCACACTTTACAGACAGACACAGCTGATGCACAGGAGACTTTCTTTTTACATTTTCTTTCAATGTTGCATAGTTACACCACTTTTGTCAGCCCTGAGAATAACAGCGAAAGGTCAAAGTGAAAAAACCTGCCATTAAAAACACAGGAGACCTCACCTGCAGCAATGCAACATGTCAAACCAGTCAAATAAGACAATAAAACATCCAGACTACACAATAAGCTGCCAGTCTGTGGTTGTGCTTACAAGGGACACGCCTCACTTAAATCTAGATAAAGGGTGGTGGTGCAGGTGGTTTTATCTGACAGAGGCTCCCTGGAGACACAGAGAGAGAGAGAGAGAGAGAGAGAGAGAGAGAGAGAGAGAGAGAGAGAGAGAGAGAGAGAGAGAGAGAGAGAGAGAGAGAGAGAGAGAGAGAGAGAGAGAGAGAGAGAGAGAGGTGAATTGGGCCGAAGCTGTAGCCTCCTCCTAGCAGGTGCACATTATTTTCCCACCGAATACACTTCATTGGATCGGCATATTCCCTCGATGTGAGCGCCCTGTGAAAACAGCCCTTCAAGGGAGTGCCTGGTGAACGTTAGGTAACAGTGATACTGTACAGGGCTCTAGTCAACTGGAGCCAGCCAGGGCGCAGGCTTCTCTGTCACATGTTCAGGCGCAACCACTAACAAGGCCGGAAGAGGGAGAAAACGCAGGAAATTCTCAGCATTCCTGACAAGAAGAGATAATCACCCCGTGACCCTCAGCGTGGAATAATGCCAAGCTCTGAGAGGGAATACGATCCTCAGGCTTAAGCTCAAGACTTCTGAGGGTGGCCTCCGTTGCCGCAACTTTAAAAACACACAAAGTATGCAGGCGGTTAAAACACAACGTGCCACATTTCACATATGGCTGTAGGTGTAAGTTTAGCTGCTGGTTCTCCCTTTACAGTGGCTACAGCCACAGGTTTATGTCAGGACACTGATCACCACTGAGTTGAATGCTCCTGAGAGAAGCTGCTATAGGTTTGATTTGTTTTTGTTTTTCCATAAACTTTGCCATAGTTTTATAGTTTTAAAAAATGTGCTCACCCAGTTTATTGCTTGGATCTGGGAATGTAACAATATTGCTACAACAAGGTAAGATTGGGCAACAAACACAAGATGATCACAAATGACAGTTTAGCCAGCTTGTATAAAACGGAGGTTAACAGTCCCCAGGCTGTAGACCTTGTAATATTTGTTAAAATTGCCTGAGTAAATCCTACAATATAATGGGGAATTTTTTTCAGCAATTGAGCTTGGTACATGCTGTACTTCAGTCCGAAAAAAGAAAAAAAAAGAAAAAGAAAAACAGTCTGCGGGAACCTCTGACCTAAACCACTTTATTGGGTCCTACGTATACAACACCTGAAATTTTAGTAATAGGAAAGGAAGCCTATACGGAGGCTACTGATGTCATTCACAAATTTCTAATAGATTTCTTCAATTTAATTTCCAAATAAATTTGCTAACATGTGAGTATTTTGTACTGTCAGGCCTTTTACCCTTCAAACAACTTTAGCTTGTCAATTACAATACTCCTCTTACGCTAACTGCTCTACCCGGGGCTAGTTAGCTAACAACACATCCCTTAACAGCTCTCTGAACACTCTCATTAAACCTGCGCTTAGTCAGCTAAAACAATTACCCCCTAAACTATCAAATAATTGGGGATTGTAACTGGGATTTGTTAACTCTAAAGTCATTTTTGAATTGGAATTCTAATCCCTGAACTGCTTGACAAACGGTAATGATCACTTTGCTGTAATAGGTTAAAAAAAATTCTCTACTACCCAATGCTGATCCAGAGCCATAGGAATGATGGACACACATAAGAGAGATACGTTGTAATAAACTAAAAATATCCTTTGATTTTTACGGTTTAAGTAGCACCCTGTGTGACAGACCTTTAACTGCACTCGGCAGCAGTTAGCTGACCAACCAGGCGAGTAAAGTATACAGTACCTGGGGGGCATTAAGGTGAATGTGAGAACGGTCCATGCGATTGGTGCAGCTTAAATAATTCAGATGGAAAACCGGTCGGTTTTGAATGGCGCGGCTGGGTACTTAACACATAGGCCTACACCAAAATAAAACAGCAGGGGAGCCGAAAAGCTTTGCCATGCTATCTCTGCTTTACAAAGCTACTTTGGAACTATGAAAAGCCTCTGTAACACAGTGAGGCATCATGGCAAGAAGACACCAACACAAACACAACAACAGCCAAAAAATTACTGAAAATCCTGCCATGGCCTCTAGCAGCAGCGGGCACGATTTCACAGATTATTTGCCTCCTCCCCTCACTGAGATTTCGAGTGTGTTGTGGGACCTTTGCAATTCAAAGTGGGAACAGCTGTCTAGGGCTTATATAACACCATGTGAGATAAAATACTTATTCGTCCGCAGCAATGAATAAAGAACAGGATTCTATGCACAGACTTGGACCCACAGGTACTCCACTATTTGCCTAGAGCCTGGGATCTAATGTCTTCTGTTGACAACACTCGGAGGCACAAGGAGCCCCCCTGACCATGAAGCTGTTTCTATCCCCAGAGCTATCTCCAAATGGGATGATGCCAAGAAAAGGAACCACTTTTATCTCATTCTTTAATGAAGACAAGATCCATTCATCTCTTAACTATTAAGTGAAAAAAAAATGCTTCATCCCAATTCCCCTAGAACGGTCGGACGGAGGTCTGAGGGTTTGATAAACAGCCCCAAAATCAAAAGATATTCAAATTACAATAATACACAACAACAAAAAGCAGTAAAACTTCATACAAACTCAGAAATAGTAGGCATTTTTTAGTATTAGCATACAATTGCTCATAGGGCGTATACATGTACTTGTATAAATACAGAGGGCTGACAGTTTTTGATGTGTTGGTCCACTACTTTGGTTCTGAACTCAAACATATTGCAGCACATATTGGATAGATTGCCATGAAATTTGGTCCTCCCCCCTCCCCCCTTGATGAACTTCTAAGAGGTTGGTGACTGCCCCACTTTTCACCATCGTCAAGTAAAAATTGAACTTTGTCCAATACTTTTGATTAACGCCAAAATACCTGAAAAAACTCAATTCTAGCTGTAAGCAGCATGTTTTACATTCTTGCTTTATACAAACAGCTAACCAATCTATTTCATATTACATACGTTTAGCGGATGCTTTTCTCCAAAATGAACCTCCGAAAAATAGTCACTCAATCCATTTCTTCATAAACTAATAGATTAGTCAGCTGATTAGCCTATTTATGTGCTTCATACAAAATCCCAAACACAAACTTTTAGAGAATGAGTTCCGCCCTTATTCATCAAAAGCAGATTATTGATTGTTTCCAATAGCGGAAAAGTCCCACCGATAGGCGATGGTAATAACAACAGATGGGATTCCAAAACAATACTTACACCAAAGAGCATCTGCTCCACAGACAGCACACTTGAAAATGTGACTTCTATCACACTACACCACACACACATACACACACACACCAAGAGAGAGACAGAACAGCTGAGTGGAGTTAAGCAGCGTCAGATGAGCCGAGTGTGTACTGTGTCGAGGTCCTTGCTTGGCTATGTGTGTGTATGTGTGTGTGTGTGTGTGTGTGTGTGTGTGTGTGTGTGTGTGTGAGAGAGAGAGAGAGAGAGAGGCCATTAAGGCAATAATAGCACAGTATGATAAAATAAAATCCCATTAAGTCTCCTTACTTCCCCGCACCGACAGCTGAGTGAGGTGAAAATTACCAGCTGTGAAGGTACACTTGGTCCCAGCAAATGCCTTTACCGACACACTGGCTGACCCTCAGCTTACCTTCTGGCTCTATTTCCCAACGTATCCAGGAGGACTTAAACATATATACACATGTGCATCCTATGACCTTATGTAACTGACATTCTCTGAAAAACCAACCCAGTCTCACAGTGAAATGTGTAATATTGGTCCAGAAATACTTGTACCAATACTGTTGCATTAGTACAAGTCAAGACACAATTTTCTGAGATTTTTAACATGTTGCTGTCCTGCCATTATGCCGTGTATTCTCCATGTGCCATGCCTGCAGCAAGGCTGGCCCAGAGGGCTGCCGCTGTTGCTTCTCGAATGTTGAAGGAGATGACAGGCGCGCGGGCGGAATTAACACACGAGTACACGTTGAGAAATAATGAGGAAGATCTGACTTATTCTGCCCGCGTTATGCAACCGGCAGCAACACAGCCCACGTTGTTTGGGAGCTGCGGCAGTTCATTATTTATATATATCTTTTTTTATCCTCCTCATCCACACAACTGTGCTCTCAATGCCTGAAGCTCAGTGACTGATGGGAAATCCTCGTTTGTCTGTCGGTAAGAAAACAAAGATTTAATGTCAGTTGAAATTAAAGGGCCCGACTCCAGGCTCCTCTTGAATATGGATATGCCCGTACGCTGGCTGTCCCCAGAGACGTGGTCCGTGCAGCTGCAAAACTGATTCTGAAAGCTGACCCAGTAAGCCGCTCCGAGTGGAATTTAAAAAGGGCTACTGCAGAAATGTAGTATTGTTTTTCAATAGAATGTGGGACTTTCAAGAGACAGATGAAATAAATTAATTGTCAACATCGTAGCACTATTGGTCAAAAAAACCCCAGATCCTACATTTCACACAGGGTTATTTACTACTCCCGAGACTCAGAAGATAATATACAATTATTGTCAGAGGCGCTTTGTCATGAGTAAACTTACCCTGATGTTTAAAACTGGTGAAAGTTTTTCTCAGTAGATAAGATTCATTCAAATGCTGCTTGCTATGAATGGAGGGGAAATAAACAAGTAGGTCATGTATTTGTGCGTGTGTGTGTTTGTGTGTATCAGTGTGAGCATGTGCGCCCATTTCCACACACAGCATGTCCTACTTAGTGCCGCTTGGGATTCACCGTTAAACAGTGTTCACCTTTACCACGGGAGAGGCAGCACAAGGCCCCTCTGTGTCCCTCGCAGCCTCCATACCCCTGTGTATTGGCCTTTTTCACTCGCATGTCTCTTTAAAAATGCAAAAACCTTTTATGCTCATCTGTCAAATACATCTTACAAACTGAGGAGGAAGGGTGACAGAAAATCATTACGGACAAAACATGATCCAACCCTTTTGAGATATGCCAATAACCTGCCAGAAGAAGAGGAGGTATGCATACAGGCCATCCCTTCCCTGGCAAATCCAGGCTGCAGGCACCTGACTGGAATCCAAGAGACATGCATGCATGAATTCCACGATTCGATTCCGATGCCTGGGGTTATGATTCGATTCAAGATCGATTTTCGATTCCCGATTCAAAATTGATTTCTGGATTCAGATCAAAAGAGGATTTGAGAATCTACTCCTGTCCACTGTAAGCTAAACGGTGTTGTGGCAAATTATGGTATGAAAGCTAATGAAAGTCTATGTCTTATTTATTTTAATTTATTCTATTTTAATGTGACGCTTGTTATGCCTGTGATTTTTGGGGAAGTCAACATTACCGGTGACAGCAAATTACATATATATATATATATTTTTTTTAACGTATTTATTTTTGAAATACATTTTGGCAAATTATGAATCGATTTTAAAATCGCAGGAGATAGGAATCGGGATTTACACATGAATCCATTTTTTTCAGCACCCCTAGTGCACAGCAGCTATGTGAGCACTCTCTCCTTTAGGGGCCACTCACACTAGGGCCGCGGCCCCATGCCAAAGCTCATTTGCATACTAAAGTCTAGAACGTTTGGCTAGTGTGACCACGCCAACTTGTATTCCAGCACGGAACAGCCTCTTGGCCACGGCACACCTGGGAGAGGTGTGCCGTGGCCAAAGTAGCCTACAGATGCTAATGAGATGACACGCGCACAAGCAAGCGCACAGGCGGCGTTCCTGATGTGAATTTATTAAGGATGCATAGTCCGTTAACGTCCGCTGCCTTACTAGTCGGCTCCAGAATTGCCCACCACTTGGACTTGTAGCTACATAAAATTTGTGAGAATTAACGTGTGTGTAGGCCTAGGTGTGGGCTAATAAATGAGGGAGATAGCTAAATAGGTGAGCGCAGAAAGCAAAGCAAAAAGTTTTTCGTGTTTACTCACGTTCGTCAGATGATTTTTTTCTTTTTCCTTCCGTCAGCTGTCATAACTGCCTTTATGCATGGCGGTGGAGACGCACCCAAAACAACACACCGCGGCCCGGTGATAAAGAAACAGTAGCCTACACGGGTTTAACAATAAACTTTATCACTTAAAAAAACGATCTCTGCCCATACAAAAAGGTCTGACTTGGATTACTTGATGGAGCGATCGATGTGTATAAAACCATCCGGTACGTATGGTCTGATGACGGGCTGTTATATTAATAATAAACAGCGTGCTGGAATCGTGCTGAATCTTCCTGCAGCACGGAACAGGCAAACGGCCCTAGTGTGAGTGGGCCCTTATGCCCCGTTTCCACCGAGTGGAGCGGGTCGGGTCGGAGCGGCTCAGAGCGGGACAGCTCACTTTTAAGAATCTCGGTGTTGTTTCCACCGCCGACCCTACCCTTACTGGTAGGGCGGGGTTTATGACCCTACCCTTACTGGTGGGGCGGGGTTTAGGCTGGACTGCGATAGCCGCCGCCAGAATGTGGGTCAAACTATCGGGCTGTGGAACATCTGTGGTCAAGCCAGCGGTCTCTTGTTTTTGCATGGTCAAACCAGCCGCTTCTTTATTTATTCCCCCCGTGTTGTTGAGAGCACAGACACGGCTCGGTGCAACTGATAGAGACAGTGAGCGAACAGCGCTGGCTGCTTCGTGACATCGTAGCAGTGGAACACAGTGTAGCCAACTGATTCATTTAATGACGAGGAAAAACACCACACAATAAACAGTGCCGCGCTCACATTTTCGCCAAAACACACTGACTCTCTTCACTCTAGCCGAGGTGACTACACACGGCGGAAATGATTCTTTCGACCAACTGTGGTCAAGCCAGCGGTCTCTCGTTTTTGCTCGGTCAAACCAGCCGCTTTTTTATTTATTCCCCCGTGTTGTTGTGAGCGTGTATTTACTACTAGCCTATCTAGGCTATGGCGTATACACACAGAGACGACTCGGTGCAACTCATAGAGACAGTGAGCGAACAGTGCTGGCTGCGGCAGCTACGCAGTGGGACACAGTAACCAACTGATTAATTTATTGACGAGGAAAAACACCACACAATAATCAGTGCTGTGCTCACATTTTCGCCAAAACACAATTCTCTTGCCGAGGTGACTACACATGGCGGAAATGATTCTTTCTGCCAATCAAATGACGGCAGTGTGTAGCTCCGCATTTTCGGCACCCTTTCAGGCGGCTAGTACCCCTACGGAGGAGTACTGAGATTTGGAGCGGCTCAGAGCGGTTAGGTGCGCTTAAACCGTACCCTACCCAACTTTTGGCAAATGAAAAGCCAAACTACCCGGACCGAACCGCTCCGACCCGCTCTATTCGGTGGAAACGAGGCATTAGTCCCTCTTCTCGTCATTTACTCTTCACTTGTTCTCCCCTGACCCTCACCCTCCTCTGACTGCATTGATCTGCAGGCAGTCAGTCCTCTTTCTCCAAAGGGGTTGCATATTTTGACGCATTCATAATATTCTTTCACTCATTCACGGCCACTGAATGCCCATGTGTCAAGGTGCAGAGGAAAAAAGCAGGAGGGATGTAAATCCAACTTCAGTACTGCGCTTTTAAATTGAAACATGACAAGAAGACGACCGTGCGCCAGAAGAACCACAGTGTCAGTCGTTTGTCTTCTGTGCTCAATTAGTTTGAAGAGGTGGAAGCAGTGACAGCTGCAGTCAATTAAGCCAAAAGTTGAAAATAGGCCACCCAGACTCTATAGTCCCTTAGCATGGATGGAGTTCCTTCAGTTATCTTGAACTAATGTATATTTCTTTCAGTCCGATCAATACAAACTGCATTATAACAGTGCAACCGATCAGTGCTCAGGATGGAGGCCGACCGGCCCGAATAGAGAATGTCCTCGAAATCCTATTGTAATGGTTGACATTTTGAACTGGAGCGCTCGCTCCAAAACAAGCAACCACAGCACATGAGCTACACTTGAGACAAACAAGCAACCACAGCACATGAGCTACACTTGAGACAACATTTGGACATAACACTTCCCAACAATGCCATATGACCCAAAGCACACAGGACATGAATAAAAAGGGTCACCAGAGCAACCCAAACCATGCTGTGCAGGGGAACCATCTCACTGGATCTCAGAAAACCTGTGTATCATGCGTAGCAGGCGCACATACAGCACATGCATTGTTTGAAAGAGGACGCTACGACTGTTCGGAATATGAAACCTTGTTTGTTCAAACACTCCATCTATCATCAACACTGGAACAAAAGTCCTGTTATGAACAGGAACAGAAACAGGAACGTGCCCTCATGTGACTGAGGTGGAATGTCACTAAGTACATTTAACTCCATTGCAGTAGGGGAGAACGGGGTAAGTAGGCACACTTTTTACTCTAGTGAGAATTGCTAATCACCTAAACATCTTTCAATAGTCATTCCTACATTAAATTGAAGCTTAAGGTGTTGGCTTGAAATATGTGCCCCTCACTTTTTCTATCTTATTGTAATAAAGAAGAAATTAATCATCAAAGACACCCTTACACATTGTGACAACCGACCCCATCAAGGGGTCGGTTGTCAAACACTATGGGGTTGTTTGTCACAATGTTATCTTAATGGGAATAATCTTAAAAAGAAGGCAAGAAAGTAGAACTAAATTTGAAAGTTTAATTGCATTGTCAAGTTGACAAATAGGCCTACATAACTTACTGTAGCCTTGGCAGCTGGTCTAGTTTGGGATGCACTGGGTTGTTTTGATTTTGTTGCCCTTTTTTCTTTTGCATGCTAGCTGCCTTTTCCTGCTCTATTCTTTCCTTCTCTGGGGTGTCAGTGAGGATACAGCTTGACAATTTATTTCGTTATTGGGTTCATTTTCTGGCTGCAGCCTTGAGATAACATGTGACAACCAACCCCCCAAAAAATTTGATGACAAACCCCAACTTGAATTTCTTGCTAGCATCAAGGCCAACAACCATCTGACAACTAATTAGCTTGCTAACCACAATCTAAAATATAGTTTACCCTTCACACTTTGTATGGGTAACAAATGTTTTGTTATAAACCCATTGTGTAAAAGCAAAAACACAAACAGTCGTCTCACCTCAAATTCAGCAGTCTAACTCCAAGGAAGACTATGTAGGTGACCTCTGATCCCAATTCTGGATATTTACATACCAAAATTTCATAGACAGCGCCTTCTGGTTCCGAGATATAACGATTGTGACAACCAACCCGTGTGACAAATTACCCCGTTCTCCCCTACTGAACACAATTTCAGGTATGTTGTGCTCCCTTATTCTTCATCTTCACAACATTTCACGGTGAAATTGCACTTCTTCACCAAATGGATGAGGCAGCCACTGTCACTCTACACTCACCCTCTTCCCACAAATCCTTTGAAAAAGCACAACACCGACATAATCCAGGCCATGTCTAAACTTGTAAATTAGTAAGAAAAATCTAAAAGAAAAATATTAAAACAATGATATTCTTTAGGAAGATTTGGTAACACTTTACAATAAGGTACACAAAATTGTAGTAGCTACTACATACCTACTACATAGTTTTTTTTTTTTTGCGCTACCTATGTGTTAGGTAGCACAAAAAAAAAAAACCCTATGTGTTAGGTAGCACATAGGGTTTTTTTTTTTTGTGCTACCTATGTGTTAGGTAGCACAAAAAAAAAAACCCTATGTGTTACCTACTACATAGTTTTTTTTTTTTTGCGCTACCTATGTGTTAGGTAGCACAAAAAAAAAACCCTATGTGTTAGGTAGCACATAGGGTTTTTTTTTTTTGTGCTACCTATGTGTTAGGTAGCACAAAAAAAAAAAAACTATGTAGTAGGTAACACATAGGGTTTTTTTTTTTTGTGCTACCTAACACATAGGTAGCGCAAAAAAAAAAAACTATGTAGTAGGTAACACATAGGGTTTTTTTTTTTTGTGCTACCTATGTGTTAGGTAGCACAAAAAAAAAAAAACTATGTAGTAGGTAACACATAGGGGTTTTTTTTTTGTGCTACCTATGTGTTAGGTAGCACAAAAAAAAAAAAACTATGTAGTAGGTAACACATAGGGTTTTTTTTTTTGTGCTACCTATGTGTTAGGTAGCACAAAAAAAAAACTATGTAGTAGGTAACACATAGGGTTTTTTTTTTTGTGCTACCTAACACATAGGTAGCGCAAAAAAAAAAAAACTATGTAGTAGGTAACACATAGGGTTTTTTTTTTTTGTGCTACCTATGTGTTAGGTAGCACAAAAAAAAAAAACTATGTAGTAGGTAACACATAGGGGTTTTTTTTTTTGTGCTACCTATGTGTTAGGTAGCACAAAAAAAAAAAACTATGTAGTAGGTAACACATAGGGTTTTTTTTTTTGTGCTACCTAACACATAGGTAGCACAAAAAAAAAACCCTATGTGCTACCTAACACATAGGGTTTTTTTTTTTGTGCTACCTAACACATAGGTAGCGCAAAAAAAAAAAAACTATGTAGTAGGTAACACATAGGGTTTTTTTTTTTTGTGCTACCTAACACATAGGTAGCACAAAAAAAAAAAACCCCTATGTGCTACCTAACACATAGGGTTTTTTTTTTTTGTGCTACCTAACACATAGGTAGCGCAAAAAAAAAAAAACTATGTAGTAGGTAACACATAGGGGTTTTTTTTTTGTGCTACCTAACACATAGGTAGCACAAAAAAAAAAACCCCCTATGTGCTACCTAACACATAGGGTTTTTTTTTTTGTGCTACCTAACACATAGGTAGCGCAAAAAAAAAAAAACTATGTAGTAGGTAACACATAGGGGTTTTTTTTTTGTGCTACCTAACACATAGGTAGCGCAAAAAAAAAAAAACTATGTAGTAGGTAACACATAGGGTTTTTTTTTTTTGTGCTACCTAACACATAGGTAGCACAAAAAAAAAAAACCCCTATGTGCTACCTAACACATAGGGTTTTTTTTTTTTGTGCTACCTAACACATAGGTAGCGCAAAAAAAAAAAAACTATGTAGTAGGTAACACATAGGGGTTTTTTTTTTGTGCTACCTAACACATAGGTAGCACAAAAAAAAAAACCCCCTATGTGCTACCTAACACATAGGGTTTTTTTTTTTTGTGCTACCTAACACATAGGTAGCGCAAAAAAAAAAAAACTATGTAGTAGGTAACACATAGGGGTTTTTTTTTTTGTGCTACCTAACACATAGGTAGCACAAAAAAAAAAAAACCCTATGTGCTACCTAACACATATGGTTTTTTTTTTTTGTGCTACCTAACACATAGGTAGCGCAAAAAAAAAAAAACTATGTAGTAGGTAACACATAGGGTTTTTTTTTTTTGTGCTACCTAACACATAGGTAGCACAAAAAAAAAAACCTATGTGCTACCTAACACATAGGGTTTTTTTTTTTTGTGCTACCTAACACATAGGTAGCGCAAAAAAAAAAAAACTATGTAGTAGGTATGTAGTAGCTACTACAATTTTGTGTACCTTATTGTAAAGTGTTACCGAAGATTTACTTCTTCCATCGCTGCTTTCTAAAAACAAAAGAAAATCTGTCCTCAGGTCCGACCCACGTCCATAGGACACTTGCTGGGAACATATCCACAATACAGTCTGTGACCAGATAGAAAAACATGGTTCAATCTCCATTCTTAACTACCGGTAATTAAGGGCCACTTTGCTGATAAAAAAAATAACTTGAATCTTTATTGTAAGCCGACGTGAAAATCTGACATAAAACAGGAGAGTGATACATAAACAGACACGAGAGGCACTATATATTGGGGAATGACTTTTATAATGTGAAGTTCAAGGTAATTCCATCTTGGTTATTATATGCACAATGCCAAAACCAGCTATGTGCAGGGCATACACTACACAAAGTTGCATACAACAACACATTAATCTGGTACTTACAGCTGTAAAAAAATACATTACATTGATTTTATGAATGTAAAAGGCTTGTTGATCAACGCGCTGAGACAGAGGCAGATCCCACACACATACAGTTGACAAGCTTATCAGTCAAGGAGCTTAGGCATGGGAGGTCAAAAATCTGCTCTTCCAAATCAGATGCCCAGTATGTATTGGACTAAAGTAATGAAGATGTGTCTAACAATCAAACCACTTCCCAAGAGGTGCAGAGAATCAGTTCTTCTGAGCAGCATTTGGCAGAAATTACCTCATTAATATTTAATAAGGACCTTGCACTTAAAAACACCGTGCAGCGTTTCTCTCGGTCAAAATGGTGCATCGGATATCGACTTGACTTTAGGCACAAAGCCATCCCGTGTGCATCTTAAGAGGGGTGAGTGAGGCTTGAGATAGACACACTGCATTCTCAAAAAATATATCTTAAGCGATCACCAATGACTGAGTTAAAGACTGTAATCCTCCTCTCTCTCTCTCAGCCCAGTGAGTGGCAGCAGGTTGTGCCAGAGACTCCGGGGGCAGCCAAAACTCACAGTAGCTCCCGTCGCTAACTGTGCTGTACACACACACACACACCCCTGCTGCAGGTGTGGTCCACACATCGTAAACATGTTATTAATGTACGAGCAGCGTTTTCCAGAAATAACCTCAAAAGCCAAGTGTGCATGAAAAAAAATCGCATGCCTTTCTCCGGTTTAGTATATAATCACAGCTTGAGTGTTTTCTCTCGTTTTCCTTCTGGTGAGTGCAAATATTTTCTACCCCGAGGAGCCTTTGAGGGAATGGTAATATCTTAACATGCCAGTAAGGCATAAATCTCCAGCGATTGTTGCTGCTCCTCGTTTATCCTTCTACTGAAATGATAGAACTCATCACCATGCTAGGCGTTCTCTCGGAGTGGGACAGAGTACCTTGACCATGGAGGCAGAAGGTTAAAGCGGCTAAAAGTAACATTTAAATATCTTTTAAACAGCCTCATGTTTCCTCTGATAATCATAAATTACCTTTAACAGCAAACAAGACCATCAGTGCAAAGAAAGACGTTTTTAAATAGTTTTTATTACTGCTTTTGGTCTGGTCGCACACCCAGTTCGATTTTCAGTTCGCTCGTGCAGGCTCTATGGTCACATATCCGTATTGGTCGCAGATTTCAGTGTGGCGCAGCAACGTGAATTGAGAAGCCTATCCCTCCAGGTGAGGGAAGGGGAGCGGGAGCTTTGTTTGAGACAGTTATTTGTCGTCATAATGACTGATAACGGGGCTGAACCATCAAAGAAAAAATGCAATGAAGAAAAGCTAAAAGGGAGAGTGATATAGGCTACAGGCGGGACAGGGCGTTGCCAAGCAACATGTATACAATTTCACGAGAGCGAAACTAGACTGCAGTGTTTACTCCTAAATGAATGAGCGGTTGGTACTAACACAAAGTTTGCTTTGCTTCACCATCATCAGATAACCATTATCTGAATTATTCATTAGTCATAATTTACAACAACATAAACACATTACCTCATCGTGATCCATACTAACTGCCGTCTCTCGTTCATTCGCTTTCTGTGAGGAGGACACGTAATCTTTCAGCTCCGTGAGAGAGAGAGTAGTTAGGTGACACTGCTGCATCAACTCATTGCGATCAGGTGTGTGTGGCAGTGACTGGCATTAGTTGATGCAGTGTCAAAACCACTCTCACGGAGCCGAAAAGAGTCCTCACACTTTCAACACACGGACATGCACTATATTGCTCCCTTCTCAGTTCACACTTGCGCGCCTGACACGAGCTAGAAAACAGCTTTGCGACAGCGGGCGTCGTAAAAATACTACCGCTTTTGTCCAAAGGGGACACCAACGTGCCATGTTACTCGTAGTGGCTTTAATGCGCTCAGTGAAAAGGAAGAATTTTGTATTAAAACTGTCTTGTTGCAGCCTTGAGCTGCAATCGCAGTAATGAAAAGGGAGAAAGACATTATGTGTGCACTGCTCACAAGGATGCATATTACTCAGCCTAAGCCACGGCAACCCCGCATGCCATTAGAGAAAATTGAATTTGTGTTTGTTGTTATTATCGAATAACATGGTTTTAAAAAAGCAAACAGTTTTTTTACCAGGTCTCTAGGGGGTATGAAAGAAGCAACGCTGACTAGCACACAGCTTTATTGGTGTGCTGTGCAACACTTAATAAATAGGATTGGTGCATTACTAAATTTTTCTTAGTGTGATCATGATCTCGTTAAAAAGACCAATAGCAATAATCTTCCTAACGAGTTTCATCTGTGCACCCAGAGCCATGATATTCCTTCAGCGCCACATTGTACCGGCTTCCATGTTTCCCTGTTATAATGAACATTTATTTTGAGTCTAAAGGTTGAGGTTAATCTACATTGACCATCCTGATACTATTAATACTCACCGGTTTACGAAATTTGTATTATATGTGCCTGAAAATAGTCCCACACAAATTCAAAATGTTACCCTTTCTTGACATCTTTGCTCAACGACTTCAGTGCCCAGCCCAAGTCATTTTAAAGTAATAACTGACCCTTTTTAAAACGTAAACTTTAGTTTGTGACTTGTTTTGAAAAAAATAAAAAATAAATAGTATGTCTTCAGGCTAGGGGTTGGTCAGAAAGTATTGAGAGACCAGCTAACACATTGTGCGTATTAGATTTTGCTGGGGTACCTAAAAACAAATGTAAATCCAAAAACATGTTATTGCAATTAATAACTGTCAATTAACAATGTGTGAGTGTGTGCAGTGTATGACTTCCTTGGAACCTACATAAATAATCTGTTTCCTTGAATAACAGGTGAAATAAATACGTCAAGGGAAAACTGACTCAAAACGGTTTCCAAGAAAAACCACAAATATTAAAATCATTGTTTAACTCAAAACTTGTTACTGTTTATGTTGCGCTGCAGGTGGCTGTCTATCTGGCATCACTCAGGCTGCAGCATTGACGAGCTGAACTCAGATTTCTCCTAATCTGATTAAGGTAAACAGCTTGTCCATTGATACCTGGCGGCGGCCTGAGGAGTTATCAGAGCAAAGCCTCAGCGATGCTAGCAGTGAGACGGAAGCTTGCCGGCTGTTGGTCCAGTAGTCATTACATTGCATTGCATCAGATCCTCAAACTGCTGCCAAATGAAAAGCCTAATGTGCTCTTTGAAATATCTGGCCATACAATAAATGCAGCTTTATTGCTGTTTTATTGAAACAACGTTATAATCCAACAAACAGTCTGAATCTGTTATCTATTTGTGAAAGTGCACATCCCTTGTAAACCCTCCAGGAGTTGACTTTGTACCAATACATGTTCTCTGTCTGCAAAAAGAAACCACCTACAATATGATTTAAATCCTCACCTCGTTTAACATAATCCATAATGCATTACGATGTAATCTCCACCTGACCAAATGTCTAAAATAACTTGGCTCTTACGAATTACTACGTCTCTGCTTGGAATGAAACTGATAGGACTCTGAAAATAGCTTGCCCCATGCTCTGAAATATTCAGCATGTGTGTGTGTGTGTGTGTGTGTGTGTGTGTGTGTGTGTGTGGTTATTTGTGGTTTCAGTGCAGCCCGAGCTGGTCAGGGAGGAACTGTACAGGACAACAAGTGCTGTTTGTTGTCGGCTTTGACCAGTAGTGAAGGGGCAGGGACTCCATTCAGGAGTCTCTCCCTGGTGATACTTTGTGCCACAGCAGTCTGTGTGTGTGTGAGAGAGAGAGAGAGAGAGAGAGAGAGAGAGAGAGAGAGAGAGAGAGAGAGAGAGTGTGTGTGTGTGTGTGTGTGTGTGTGTGTGTGTGTGTGTGTGTGTGTGTTGTTGTGTGTCCTCTCTGGTCAGCCACAGACCCTGCTGGATTTCATCCTGCCAGATTAATTGTCAGATTCCACATGTCATCTGGGATTTACTGTCCCAGACAGGCAGGATGATGTAGGAAAAAACAGTTTTTTTCTTCTGACAGATTTTTCCTGGAGGTCACACACAGCACCGTCGGTGATGGGGCCAAATGTGTTACTGTTAATGATTGATTTAATGTACTTGTGTATGACAGTGGCACCACTGCAGGTCAGTCTTGGAGTGGTTCCAAGCCAATACGATGCATTGTCGTAGTGAAAATCAAAGTTACGTCAGTGTCATGCTCTTGAATTATCTGTGTGTCCAATAACATATCAAAGCAAACAAGCCCTTATGAACCTCATTATATGAGCAAGGTCAGTGAGTCTTCATGCTTCATGTATGTCAGAGCTGCTCAGTGGAGGGTGATGCAGTAAAGGTGACCTTTTTCTCAACAGAGCAGCGGGTGTAGGGGGGAATGTCAAGTCCCTCAGCCCTCCCAAAAAAAACCCTCCCCTCCTGTTGTCATCTCTACTGGACACCTGTGTATCCCACGCTTGCGTACACACAGCACGCCACGGCGCGTGATTTTCTTTTCTTCGCGGGTGTGTGTGGACTTCACACCATGACATGTGACCTAAAAATAAAATAAAGTGTCACTGTCCTGAATGGACAAGTGAAAGCCCTTCTCCAAGTTAATGAGAAAAGAAAAGCTCCTGAGTCATGAAGGCGGATTTGATCGTTGATGAGAAAACGTGTTTTTGTTCAGCCTTTACAGTAATCCCTAGTGCAGCTGTTGTTTTCAGGCCCTTGGAAGTGGACCTTTCTGACTATGAACATTTATGGTCAGAATTGTTTTATCACCATAATGCACTCTAAAAGGAAGCTGCAACTCATAAACCTTTTTTTATTATCATTACTATGTAAAAAGGCATGGCTATGCTTTTTAACAATTATTTTTCTCCAGTGGTTTCATTAAAACATGGAAAAACCAAAAAAAACATGCACATCCAATATGTGCTAATATTGCCTTTTGAGTTTTATTAAAAAAAACATCCTCTGCTGCACCGATCAAGGGACTGCACAATTATGTTTCTGCTCAAATACTTCTGGTGCCAAAGGCAAACTGCTGATGTTACACCCTGATCATTGGTGGCATTTGTTATTGGTAATAGGCTACACTAGGCATTTTACAGTGTCACTGAACTGATGCATACCGGGTTTGTTGCCAGTGCAATGGAAGAGGAGTAGAGTACCCACCCCCTGTAGTAAACCAAGGCTTCTGTCCGTTCGGATGGGGAAAAATGTATTTCAAGTTGCAAACATTAAAAATTAGGTCTAATTTGGCCAAAAAGCTGAAATCAGGGAGGTCACAAAGCACTGCAAACACTATAGGCTGGATGAGGTCTCTGGCTCTTAATGTTCCTCTGCTTCAGCTGAACAATGGAGGGTTTTCGTCGATATAGCCTGGGCAGCCTACTCTCTCTGGATTCCCTGTTGCAGTCCGGAGCACACAGTAGAACCCTCTCTGCATTAAATGGCTGTAGATCGGATTAGGCAACCGAGCAACGTAAATAATCAAAATCCATGCATGTCAAAAATGTATTTATTAAATAAATACATAAATAAATAAATAAATAAAACAACCGACGGTGTGTGTGTGTGTGTCATTTCTGTCCCCATGCGCCTTCTTACCTTTATCTTGACTTGAAGAAATGCTCTCCTCCTCTTTCGGATTTGCAACCTGTGTTATTATGGACGTGTTGTCCATGGAAACGAGATGTTCGGCGCCTTCGCTAACACCGTTTTATTATTCCTCCTTGGTAAACATTACCAAGCGCACTACAGTCCCCCTGGCTGCCGTGCACGGGCGAGAGCGACTCGTGTGTGCAGCATTAACATCCCATTCTGCTCGGAAAGCGTGCAGCAGCAGTCCCATTCCCCTCCGAAGCTCACGAGCGAGTGCGAAATGTCAGCAAGAAGAATAGACTGGCGTCCGCGCATATGAAGTGACACTAGTCCGATGTACAGGCAGACAAACAGAAGCGTCAGTCCTGCTTTGAAGTCGTGCGCGTCCGCTGTGTTTAGTTGAAGACAGCATAGCACCCCGCCTTCTCCTCCTGCCTCTGCTGCTGCTACTGTAGCCCTGCACTCCCGCTCCAATCCACACTCTACAATATCGTTTGCGTGATACGGTTACAGTGTTTACCCAGAGATGGCGACCGTCCTCCTTCTGCTGCACGGCCATGCAGGCTCACTACAACAACACGCCTTCAACATTTCTATAATCCGCGTCAATGCAGATTAGGATACAATTTTTTTTTTATGTTTTCAGATGCATCCCCCTGACTACGAGATTCTCCAAAAACATTGCCTAGGAGGATTAATATAGCAAATATCTGGCACAGGAAGTAGACTACAGGGTTTTTTAAATGCCGAGGTTAAGAGTCGACCAACCACACCCACCCTTAAAGAGAGATTATAGAAAGAATAAAAAAAAAAATTGTATATTTTACTTTTTTTTAAATTCTTTCTATTATCTCAACTGCTAAAATGAATATGGCTCATCAGGTAATAAGAAACACACAGGAACAATTTTTGGTGAATTACCAACCTGGCAACCAAAAAACCTTCTTACTTTGTAAAGCATCATCAGCATTCGCTAAATATCCTCAAAGCTAGTGCATAGCCTATTTGTGGAGGAATTCTGAGTTATTACAAGAACACTGTTGAGGGCATGAGGTTATAGCCTTCGGTGATTGTGCATGGATTTTGTAACTTCTGCTAAAGGTTCAGCCAGGTTTCTTAGCAGTAGAATCAACAACTGAAACATTCTGTGGTCGCTTCTTGAGCTCCAGCAGTGTCAGGGATTGACAACAGTTGTAAACGCTGACATACTGAGAAATGCAGAGAGAGTTTTGTGGAGCTGATAGGCTTAATCAACTTTGTGTCAACTTGTCTGGCGAAGGCATGAATGTTACCGTCATTCATTTATATGAAAAAGTTACGCACTTAAGCTTTACCAGCCTTAAAGAACGCTGTGACTTATTATTTATGAATCCTTGATAAAGGACCCTTTTTTAGAGAATCGAACCAAAATATTAATTTGTGAACTTTAAAGCTAAAAGTAAATACTGTCAAAGCCCAAGCTGACATCACTATGACATCATCAGGGTTATTTCCCCCGGCTTGACAAAGCTCCTCCAGAGCGCACAGGAGAGTTGTCTTTCCCCCTATGATGAACAACCTGACCTGTATGGCATGTGTTAAATATCAGTGAACTGCCCCTTTAATCTACTGTTTACACCATGTGGTTGATTCTCCCATCTCTTGAACCAAATTCCACCTGTGCACCGTAGAATGACACCCTCCACACACACTGATAAACAAACATTATTCGTGCTATTTCAGCCTCAGTGGACCGTGGAATAACAACATGGCGGATAAAGTGGTTCTCTGGTCCGTTGCCAGCAGTGACGCGTCGTCCAAGTGTTCGTCCCTCTTCACCTTTGCTGTCACTTGAATGGAGCTGAGGATCACACACGTCCCTAAATGACCCCACCTGTGAGACAAAGTGTGTGATGGCAGATGGACAGGAGGAACACAGCAGTAAGTGCTGGCTGTCATCTGTTGCTTCTGCTCATAATTAGGCTGTAATCTCCCAGCTGACGTGACGCTCTCAGTGTGGGTCAGTCATATTGTAATGTAAAGTGACACCACAACACAGGTCTCTGAGACAATTTGCACAATCACAATCACTTGTCAGCAATCGACAGTCGCTCTCAGCTTACCGTGTCTGAAATTTGACTACACAGTGCCTGTTGTAACCACAGCTTGGTTTACTTTCATCAATAAGATGAATACTTCCTCCAAGGAAAAAAGGAATGAGAGTGAGAAGATACATGGAGTTTTAAAGCAATCTTGTCTGTGTCACAGCCTGTTGATCACCAAGGTAAGTCTTCTTACCGAAGTTAGCTACAATCGACATTTCCATATCAATAATTGATCACATAGGCCTAACGTTGTATTGAAATTGCTCACCTTATTCTAGATGCAGGTTTTATCTTTTAGTTCATTGTTCCGGATTTCTGGCTCGCAACTTTACTCACTTTCATAGTCTTAGCAGGCAGCTAAAGGTCGCCTGTACCTGCACCAAACATTTCAAAAAGTGAGTGACTAGCTGTTGAACAAAATGGGACATTTAGCAGCTAAATAAGCTTGATCATTTTCAGGAGTTGATGGAGGAGAACAAAATCGAGCTACAGTAAAAGGAGGACATTAGACTTACAATCTATAGGCAAGAATCCCGACTCCAAACAAATGCTAATGTTGTGTCATATCATGTAGATGTGTATTCAGGTAACTATTTGCTAAAAATATGCAGCTTCACTAAGATATGTCAGTTTTTTACTTACAGCTTGTTTCCACTGCCCCCTAGTGGCTCAAAATCAATTACAGTAGATTTAAGAGCTAGAAAGTGTCCTACAGCAGGGCTTTAACATCTGCCACTCTCACAAGTTGATTTCTTGCATTCAAAATATTCTACCAAGGTCGGCTTTATATCAAAAACGTTCAACATAATGACACCCTGAAGGGCAACAACTACGAATGACTGGTTGTCATGCACTCAATAGAGCTTATTGGGGACACACAGAGAATCGCTATTTGAAAAGTTAGAGCTGCAGGCCGCCAACATTTCTTCTTGCTGGTTAAGGGAGTGATGAGTGTCATAGGGCATGAAGAAAGATCCACCAATGAATGGGCCTCAACTACCTTAAGACCAAACACGGGAGAATTAACTTCTTGATCATTGACATCAATGACCAACAGTGCTGGCCTCTGACATCTCTTTCTCTCTCCCCCTGGGAACAGCATGGCACTTCTCCACGAAAAACACATTTTAACTTTGATAAGACACAGATGATCTTCTTCCCCTGCCTTCAAATACATCTGGAGGGCTGTCAGAATCCTGTCCTTGAATGTTTAATGAGCGTGGGTGTAACTCAGTAAGGAATTGGAATCACATAATCCACTTTCTGCATTGGCCTCTGTCACAATAGTACATTTTAAAAAGACAAATGCGTTAAAATGTGCTCACTTTTTCCGCTTGGCAGGCTGACATCTAGATAGTAGAAACAACTCACTCCAAAAGCAATCTTTTACGGTTTGAAACCAAATAACAGCCATTCCTTTACTTTAAAGGAAGAATACCACCAGAAAACACTTTGTACAAAGTGATCAATTAAACACTTTAATTGGACATTTATGGATGAAGGATTTACTTCTGTGGAAACAAAAAATGTAATTAGTTTGCCTGCGGTGCCACCTTGTGGAATAGATCTGAACTGGCTTGAAGCTATTTTTTTCTGTAGAACTTTATTTGTAATGTTGAACACATTTAGACAGATAATGTAACATGTAACCCCGTGTATTTTATTCAGCTGAGAATCCCTACCTTAAAACATTCATGATCACACCAAATGTATTAAGATTCAGCATTTGATGTCATCACTGACAAATAAAACCATACAATAAGATGGTTAACTGACAAAACTTCTTACAAAGCGGAAAAGGATATATTATTCAACTGTTTTCACAGCTTTAGTAGTAGTCATCATGACTATTGTTTGAGTAAATGTTTTCATTTTTCTATGTTTGGGGCCTGCTGCAGGATTACTATGTACATATACAATGCATCCCTGAAGACATATTGTATGTAAAGGCAACATAGGCTTATTTGGTTTCAGCATTGGCTCAGCATTGGCCTGTTTGAATGTATAAAATGTATTGTATTTATGGGTGTTGATCCGTAAGCCAAACTTTTTCCATGGCTTGAATTATAAACCGCTGTGTTGGTTTGTATATAAAGTAATGAGCAATAAAAAATAAATACATTAAAAAAAAACATGGTAGTGCAACATGGTGGCCTCTGTGTAGGCTTACCAACCCTTATGTAGACATAAATTAAAGGTTCATACTATCTGAGGAAATTAAATGACCAACTTTTAGATTGTGGTGCACATTACATTACATGTTTATGTAAATAAAGGAATGAACTCAAGGCTGTTTAGTGTCACGCAGTACACACACACACTCCAGCAGGTTTGTTTTGAAAGAGCAAGAACTGACTGGAAAATACTTTGAGAAGCCAGCCATCATCAATAAAATGTCAAGTTATCTTTCTATCAATGAGGGGTATTAAAATGATTGGAAAATTAAAGGTTGCATCTTGTCGTTCCTCTGCTAAAATCAGGATGGTTTTTAATAAAGCGGAGATGATGAGATTGAGATTTGAGCCCTGGGGATACATGAAGTGTCCTGAGGTTTATCTGGTGGGAACAATGATGGACTCCTTCTTGTCTTTAGAAAAAGGCAATTCTGGTAAGGGAGTGGGGATGGATTATATTTGGGCATTCATTGTTATCTGAGGGTTTTTCCTGAGGTTTCGTGTCTAATCTGCTTTCATGTCAACATCAAATTTCACCATGATGGAGTTCTGGAGGAGCAAAGAGGACCTGAACTAATTCTCCTCATCCTTCACTCTTCACTAGTGTTGAAGAAGCCCCTAACTATGAATAATTTACAGGCTAAATATTTTTGGAATAAGTTTTCCGTGCTGGTTATGCTTTGAAAAAGAAATTCAAACTAAGAAATAAATATTTTAAAATCTATTTTGCATTTAAGTTCGATGACATTTGAGGTAGGCCTACTTTGCAATACGATTTGTATATAACGGGGCTCCACAGAATGATGTGACTATAGATCCACATTTTAATTTATAATTCAGAGATATTAGATAGTAATTCGAATTGTACCTTTCCAAGTAGAGCATTGTGAGTAAAGCCGTACAAGTCTCAGTTTTGACTAATGAGGTATCAAAGTCAGGGAGGCTACCTGTCATAATTGAAATTCTTTACTTATTATTAATTCATCCCTAAAATTGCATATATTTTTAGAAGCCAGAAATGAAAGTATCAATATAGAAATACAAATACCATTAAATATATACATGCATTTAAATGAAATTAATTCAATTAAATTTTTAGGATTTGGCGAATCTGCCGATATCACCATGGACCTATTATAAGAAGATATCACTGGTCGTAGCGAAATTGCGTCTCCGGATCGGAAGCCGCATTTACTTGTTTCCAAAGATTTCATCATTCTCCTCTCGCATTACCGCGGTCCATGCTTCGTAGCGCCGCATCAGCACTGCTGAGGACCAGCACTGAGATTCCCCGCCTCTGCCCGGTGTCCACGGTCCGGTTGGTTCGGCAGTCGCTCCGCTACCCGCCCCAAAGAAACAGGCCGTTTTCAACGTCGGCCTGCTTGTTCAAACAGAAAAAGAGGAAAAGCTCGTGGCTGCTGCAGCTCGCGGAAGGACAAACAACCATGGAGGGCAACATTGAAGAGATTCTCGCCCCTTTCAGGCTCGCCGTCAAAGAACAGGTAACGCTTATTATCTCACTCGCTCCCCCTCACAGTAACCTGGTCTGGTTATTCAGGATTGGATAGGTTTTTTTGGGCCACAGACTCGGTCACAGTCAGCCGGATAGCATGTCATGCTAACCGGCTAACCTGTGACACCGGCTTCTCGCGGAGCTGTCAATGAACACAAAGCCAGCTAACTGCTAACGCTAGCTGCCAGTCATGTCTGCGCCTTTTTGCCACGTTTCAATGTGCTGCAGCTGCAGACTATTGTGAGCAGGGTGGGGTTTTTGCTACTACCACCAAAATAACCACATATAACAATTATTGTAGCCCATGTTCCGCCCAGTTCCGCATGCACGCAGAGAATAACATGCACCTAAATAAATACCTCTGTCTAATAAAGCTTTAACACAGCAACTTTATTTCTGGAGATCTGTGAAATAAGTGGTTTACCAGCTCATATATTGAGTCGTTTTGGTCCTACAGTGTGAATTGAACACGTTTAATAATGAAATAATAGCGGGTATGTTTCATTTCCCTGTAATATTATTGCAAATGAGTGAAATCTGCTCCTCATAAACACAACCAACAACAAATGTTGAGAGGATAATCAAGGAAACATTGTAAATTTGTTCAAATATCATCGACTTTATATACTTTTGAACCGTACAAAAAGAGGATTTTTTTTGTTGTTAACAGTACATTACCTTAAAAAATGTTAATGTTTGGTAGTTTGTTTCCCCTTTAGCAGAGCTGCATGCATTTCTCAGCGAGGAGGCATAACTCAGCATAACACCGGCTGAGGGTTCTAATGTTTGCCTGATGTGTAAACCACCGTTCTGTTTTTAGGGAGAGCTTGTGCGTCAGATGAAACAGGATGGTGTTCCCGATGTGGATGTCGCTAAAGCTGTGGCCGAACTGAAAGCAAGGAAGAGAACTCTGGAGGCCAAGGTGAGTGCAGTTCAGCTGTTGAGATTTTAAATACAATTGTTGAAGTTAATCATGATGCTTAGAACAAATCTCTGCCAAGCCTTACATAATGTGTTTAATGTAGAAAGAAAGAAACATACCAATAGGATTTATAATCGTGAGTGGTTATTCAACACCACACATATCTTAAACAATCATGCTGTACATTTCGATTTACTTTCAATTCATTTTAGGGAGTGTGCCCACACTTTTGTTGGCTTATATCGATCCATTGTTTTGAAAATCTGAATTAGTAATGGCCACTGGCTCAAGATGCAGGTGGCGAGATTGGATGAGAGGATGCGTTTGATATCGACTTACCCTAACCCGTTACAAATCTGACATTTTGCAACCACACAGCTTTGAACCACATCTCTTCACAGACAAGAGTTACAATCTCCCCTCGTCCTGTGAAAGACCAACTCGTATCACGTGACTGAAGTTCCAAACATAGGTCACATAATGATGCATGAGCTAGCTCCTTTTGCAAAATGATAACCGTGACATGTGTCTTAGTGGACTTAAGTGGACTTTTCAACACTGATTTTATTATGTATATTTAGCATGGGTTTCTGTGCTCATGTATCCAAGAATTGATCCTAGTCTTGGAACTCAAATCTGGCATTATGGCATAGGTGAGGAAAACATGTTATAAATAATGTCTTCATTGCAGGAACTGTCACTACAACCCAAAGATGACATCGTTGACAGATCAAAGATGGAGGACACCCTCAAGAGGCGCTTCTTCTATGACCAGGCCTTTGCCATCTATGGAGGTAAGACTTTGACAGCTAATGTTAGGGGGGGAAAAAAGAAAGGATTTGGTCAGCGCATACATCAAACCATATGTAGTTTTTAAAGCTTCATGTTACCATCTAGTAATGCTCCTCAGGTGTGAGCGGCCTGTACGACTTCGGCCCTGTGGGCTGTGCCCTGAAGAACAACGTCTTGCAGATGTGGAGGCAGCACTTCATCCAGGAGGAGCAGATCCTGGAGATAGACTGCACCATGCTGACCCCAGAGCCTGTCCTCAAGTAGGTGACCTCAGAATGCTTCTGTCCCCTGATACACATGTATGTATGAATTTATATTTAATTGATGGTAATGCTGAAGAGATTGCCTGGTGGTTCCTGGAGTCAGCTTCAAAGTGCTGAACTTTAGGTTTTTCAAACAGGCGCACAATGATTCTGCAATTTTATGCATGGGAGCTGCCAATATAGCAGCCTTCCATAGCCCGGTTGCAGATACATTGTTTGTATGAAATACATTATTTTAAAAACACCTCTTTTAACTAACTTGAATGTGCCAGATGTTTAATTTGTTTGCTTTTTTCTCCAACAGGACATCAGGTCATGTGGACAAATTTGCTGACTACATGGTTAAAGATGTCAAGAATGGTGAATGCTTCAGGGCGGACCACCTCCTCAAAGGTTAGCCTGTTGTACTTGTTTTATTGTCTGAGTAGACCTGGCTTTCTTCTCCTGTGTTAACGAAAGATTAGTCATCCCCAAAGCCCTTCAGTAGAGGTCTTTGTACGTTCTTCCTCTGTATTATTCATGGGATTCTGCAGAGTGGAGGGGTGGACACAGTCCAAACTTGTGTTGCCAGTGGCTGCTGCTGGTTGGCCAGGCTCCGAGTATCTCTGGTGTGCCTGAGGGAGAATGGAAGCGGCTAGACCAGCTGAAAGTACACGGGGCTTTCGTAGCTATACAGTGTCCTATGATCAGAGACTGGAGATCTGCCAAATAGCTAAGGGGTAGGGTGGGGGGGGGGGGGTGGATTTGAGATGTAAGGAGAACATGGCAGCTCCTGTCAGACTTGGAAACTAATTGGTTCGGTTGGAAATGTTCTGCAATAACTAAAATATGTTAGTTAACTTATATAATATGTAATATTTGAGATTTAAAAACTTTTTCACATCTCAGACACACTCCATGCATGTCATTCTACTGATTTAGTTTCAAGCAATTAATCACACTGTCTGTAGGATAAAGTTTAATTTCTTGCATTTGTCTCCTAAACATGTGCTACACTGTTGTGTGTTAAGTTACTATCACGACTGTTTGTAAATGCATTGTTGTCATTGTTTGTGTCCCTGCAGCCCATCTCCAGAAGCTGATGTCTGATAAGAAGTGTGCAGCAGAGAAGAAGGCTGAGATGGAGGAAGTCGTCACTCAGGTCAGTGTTCTAGTCACTGAGACAAACTGCAGCTTTTTAATGGGATAATGTTGGGACATTTTTTTTACTTTTATTTTAGTGGTTTTATGTTTTTCTTTTTTACATATGGACAAAAAAAACAGAATAAGTAAACACATACAATACATACACAACCCCCTCTCCCCTCCCTCACATAAACATACACAAGAAACAAAACAAAGCTAAAACAAAAACAAAACTGGGGCAAACCTCACACCTTTTGGTTCCCTAAGTGCCGCAGCACTGGGCCCCATATAGCGGGGAATTTATGGGGGTGACCTGACAGCTCATGTCGTAGCCTTTCCACATGTAGAATGCCCACCATTTTCCTCAGCCAGGTTTCGAATTGGGGGGCCAAGTCAGACTTCCACAGCCTCAGGATACATCTTTTGGCAATAACCATGCCATACACCATGATAATGCGTGCATTGTGGTCCAATTTTTCCAGGGCTGTGGAAGGATTTTTTTTTTTTCAACAGGGTTTTTGAATGATCTAATGTACTTCTTTTTATTATTTTGTTATTTCAGATGGACAACTACACCCAGCAGGAGCTGACCGACCTCTTTGTGAAGTACAACGTCAAGTCCCCCGTTACAGGAAATGACCTCTCACCTCCCATCTCCTTCAACCTGATGTTTCAAACATCCATCGGACCGGGCGGGAACATGAAAGGGTAAAAATAAATGAAATGTGGAACTGCTGATCATTTTACTCTTGATTTTGTTGTTTGTGTTATTGCTGATTATGATTTTTTTCCACTTTTTTTTTTTTCTTAATTTTTTTTAATTTTATAAATATACATTTTCAGCTATCTGAGGCCTGAAACAGCTCAGGGAATCTTCCTCAACTTTAAGCGTCTGTTGGAGTTCAACCAGGGGAAACTTCCCTTTGCTGCTGCTCAGATCGGAAACTCCTTCAGGAACGAGATCTCTCCTCGCTCCGGACTCATCCGTGTCAGGTGAGAGGCCCACCGCTTCACCTTTTATTTTGTGTCTGTACGTGTTAAATTCTTCTTTTAAAACAGGAAAATAATTACTTGATATTTCCACGCAGAGAGTTCACCATGGCTGAGATTGAGCACTTTGTGGACCCCAATGAGAAGGTCCACCCTAAATTCTCCAGTGTAGCCGACCTGGAGATCACATTATACTCCTCCAAGGCCCAGACCAGCGGCCTGTCTGCACACAACATGAGGCTGGGGGATGCTGTAGAGCAGGTAAGAACCACTTTCATATTGACTTTTGTATGTGTTGTGTTGGGTGTTAAACAGTTTATTGTTAATGAGTATTTATTTGATATCGATGCTGAAGAGATTGCCTGGTGGTTCCTGGAGTCAGCTTCAAAGTGCTGAACTTTAGGTTTTTCATAAACAGGCGCACAATGATTCTGCAATTTAATGCATGGGAGCTGCCACTATAGCAGCCTTCCATAGCCCGGTTGCAGATACACTACAGCTGTAGTATTATAACACTAACTGTAAGCCTCAATAAATGTGATCTACAAATGAGTTGACCAAAATAAATAAATAAAGTGGACCTAGAGATATGTTTAGTTTTTCTCAAACTGCTCAGTAATCTAAGTACTAGAATAAAATGTAAACACTTAAAGTTTAATTATTGCCTTCTGTCTCGTTAAGGGAGTGATCAATAACTCCGTCCTGGGATATTTCATCGGGAGGATCTACCTCTACCTAACGAAAGTTGGTATCGCCAAAGACAAGCTGCGTTTCCGCCAGCACATGGACAACGAGATGGCTCACTACGCCTGTGACTGCTGGGACGCCGAAACCAAAACCTCCTATGTACGCTCTTTTTTCACTTCCTACTGGTGGATTATCAGGTAGTCCACGTAGGTTTGCTTAAAGTAAATGTTTGTCCCCTGCAGGGCTGGATCGAGATTGTCGGTTGTGCCGACCGGTCTTGCTTTGATCTGCTATGCCATGCACGAGCCACAAAGGTCCCTCTGGTGGCCGAGAAGCCTCTAAAAGAACCCATATCCTTAAAATGCTGCACAACTTGACGCTGCTAAACAAAATGTTTGTTCCCAGATATCTTGGTATTCCTTAAGTTATTCTCCTTAACTCCTTCGCACAAAGTTGTAAATGTCGTCCAGTTTGAGCCCAACAAGGGAGCCATTGGAAAGTCGTATAAGAAGGATGCAAAGATAGCCATGGAGTATCTGTCCACGTGTGACGAATGCTTCATTACAGAACAGGAGAAGCTGCTCACTGAGACTGGGTGAGTGGGCTTAACCACAGTAGTACAGTTATGAAAGGTTGTAGTTTTATCATCTTCAGCACAGTTATCTTTATTTTTATTCTACAGAGCATTCACCATCGAGGCAGAAGGCAAGTCCTTCAAACTAACAAAGGATATGGTCAACGTGAAGCGATTCCAAAAGACTCTGCACGGTGAGATTCACTCATCAGAGGTTACATTATATCTTTAAACATCCATGGACCACTTTTTTATAATCTCTGCAATCCACCTGTGAATGGTATCTGATGTGGGGACACTTGATGTGAGCTTCTGTCTGCCTTTGTCGCCCACAGTGGAGGAAGTTGTTCCCAACGTGATCGAGCCCTCGTTCGGCATTGGTAGAATCATGTACACCATCTTTGAGCACACATTCCAAGTCAGAGAAGGTGACGAACAAAGAACGGTAAATCGGATTGGCTGTTTCTCCATATTGTAGACTGTACACCAGGGCTGGGTGGTGGCATTTAGCTTTTTTTGCAGGTTAGACAAAAGGGATTAATTTAACACTTCTTATTTTTTTCTTGTCTACAGTTTTTCAGCTTCCCTGCTGCCGTTGCTCCATACAAATGTTCCGTCCTGCCTCTGAGTCAAAACCAGGAATTTGTGCCTTTTGTGAAGGAGCTATGTAAGTGCAAACATACTGATAACAGATATGCTCCATTACGGTCTGTAAGGAGGGAAAACTCCAGTCCATAACACTGTTGGCTATTTATTTATTTATTTTTCTCTCCGTTTCTCC
Source organism: Hyperoplus immaculatus (assembly GCA_949357725.1). Taxonomy (NCBI): domain Eukaryota; kingdom Metazoa; phylum Chordata; class Actinopteri; order Uranoscopiformes; family Ammodytidae; genus Hyperoplus; species Hyperoplus immaculatus. The sequence goes on from OX442369.1 coordinate 9,091,090, forward strand.
TTCTTAGCTGAGGCAATGACCAAAAACGGTGTGTCTCACAAAGTGGACGACTCCTCAGGATCCATCGGGAGGCGCTACGCCCGGACAGATGAGATCGGAGTGGCTTTCGGCATCACCATCGACTTTGACACAGTGAACAAGACGCCTCACACAGCCACGCTGAGAGACCGAGACTGTATGAGGCAGATCAGGGCTGAGGTACAGCACAAGTTCCCCATTATACACATATAAATCAATCATTCCTTAGTAGTGCTTCACTATGGACTGCCACTATGCCTGAAGTCACTTTGGCATGTGAAGAACGCGCTCTAGTCTGCACCAAGGGGGATGATATGAATTAACAGGTACACTGTTGAAGGATTTTGCCATTCCCTTTACCTTAAGCCTCCATCACCATAGACACCTTAATTTATGTTAATGCTAGCTTTGGTGGGCCCCCTTTTTTTACATACTGGTTAACATAAACTAGGCTGTGTATTTACTCCAGATATTTTTTCAGCGCACACACACATTAAGGAAAGGTAGCGCATGCCTATACTCATGATGAGATATTTGCTGAGTCCACCTTTTAAACAAGATATTATGCCAGCTGTAATTAAATCAGCCTTTTTTTTCTTCTCAGGTCAGTGAGTTGCCTGTGATTGTTCGTGATTTGGCCAACGGCACGTTGAGCTGGGCAGATGTGGAGAGCAAGTACCCCGTCTTTGAAGGACAGGAGACCAGCAAGAAGGACACGGTTGAAGAGTAAAGCTCACTCGTTCGCCACCCACGCCATGAAAATCCACGGACTTGTTGCCTATGCATCGCCAGGAAGAATATTGCAACCGCATTGTGATGAGCTATCGTGGTGCACCGAGCCCTCCTAGTGTTCTTCTTACACCACTGCGATCACTATAAAATCTCATGTAATCATCATATCTTAACAGTTGTGGGAAGCTTGCACAGGACTGTTGTTGCCGTGATGAGCAACTTTTCATCCATGTATGACCATGTCCGTATGTTTTAAAAGGGAGAAATGTAATCAGGTTGTTGTCAGCAGTGGAACGAGGATTCCGCTATTCCAGTTTTCAGGCAGATTGGATTGAGATATTTAACAATTTCAATAAAAACAACCAGCACTTACTGGACACGGGCATATGACTGTATTTTCAATAAGGCTTTCAAAGCACAGACAAACACTAACGTCCTGTCACAGTTATCGCTACTCTGAGAGTGAAACAGACGTCATCTACTCATCAAAAGCCACATTTGAGTTAAGCTTCGGCTGCTAATACATTTTGGAATTCTATGCAGGTTTATCATTTGTACAGGGACGTAATGTTTGAGTCAAATATACTGCTTTAATGTTGATTATTAATTTTGACCACTGGGTGGCACTAGATGGTTCATCACCGTTGGGAATCTGGAATCCCCTGGCTTGATACTACCCTAAAAGTCCCTCATACATACAGAGACACTTATTTATTTTCAACAAAACTTTAATTTGAAAAGTTAATGCAGGATTTTATGTTTTACAAGACATTAATTTAGGTCAATTTGAAGCGGATCTCAGACTGAAAGTGAAACCTCTCCCACGCGTGTTTAAACTGAATGATACTGTAATAAATATCCGAATGATTTTAAAAATGCATGAGGCAGTAGATAAGGAAAATTGATTCTGAACCAGGTCTGACCCTATGGAGGTAGTTGAATGTATCATTGATCACCTCAGCTGGAGGGGCAGTCTTACAAGACATGACGGTGGAAATTTAAAAGAAAGTTTAAACACTTTTTGTTATTCTGTGTTTGTTTCGTTTGTGTTTATTAATCAAATAACCCAATTACTGGTTCTGTATGCAAAATGTCTGCTCCATGTAGGCTGTTGTGCTATAGGCCTACCGTTACGAAAGGCCCAACAAAAAAAGACACAAATAGGATCAGTAGGCTATCACTTTATAACGTGATACGTTGTAGGCTATATTGTTAAGACGTGATATGACCCTTGAAAAAAATTGCAATATTTCGAAAAATGTAGGTTAATCTATGTTAATTTTTCATTTGATTCACTTTAAATTTGACGCGGATCTCAGATTGAAAGTGAAACTTCTCCCACGATTGTTTGCACTGGATTCTACTGTAATAAATATGCGAATTAAATAAAATGCAGAAGGCTGTAGATAGGGAAGATTGATTCTGACCCTCTGGATGTATTTTAATTGATCGTTGATCAGCTGTAGGGGCACGATGATGACAACCAGAGTATCTTTCTGATATATCACTAGTGTTTCACTTTTTCTAACAATTGTAACTTTACACGTTTTTCCTGGCGTGGCTGCAATGCATCGCCACAGGTGTGTGCACAGGTAGTAGCCAAATGCGAGGAAAGGGTGGGGGAGTCAAAAGGGTCCCCAGGGAGACACCAATGGTCTTAACACAGCCCTGCTGGGTGCACGTAATAGGAATAGGAATGAGACGAATATATCTCGGATATTCAAAGACAATTGAAACATCACACAGTTGTTATTTGCTTAAAAGTTCTGTCTGTGAATGACTGATGCAACAAAAAGCCCATGTTTCAGATACGGCGTTGAAACGCGCCGCCCCTTTCCTTATTTCCTTCCCTCCCAGCTCGAAGAAAAGCTTAAGTAGTTTGTGGAGCTCAGAGCAGAGCCACAGCTGGACGAGAAAAGCCAGAACGTGCAGTTTTTCTACGTGTCAAAATGGAACAAGTACTGGCGCCTTTGAGGGAGGCTGTGAAAGTACAGGTGAGATATTTTGCCAGCTTTAGCCTATACACACCTGCTCACACACCGTCCAATTATATAACACGAAGTAACTGATGTGTTGATTTGAGAACCGGTTATACCCAAAACATCTGTGTGGCGATCATGACATCAGAATTTAACTGGCAGGAATGACACTGTGATTTCTACTTGAGCAAAAGCATTTAAACATTTTGTGTTTTCGTTTTACAATCTTTGTCTATCAGAATCTGTAAACCAGATGTGAAACTTTTTTCCAAGTAAGACAATTCAACGTTTTTCGTCTGTTTTGTTTCAACAGGCTTAAAACCGTATGATGTTTGTGACTAGAATTATACAGAGACGAGATAGAATTAGGCTATAGGCTAGAGTCTCGTGGCGTGAAGTAAAATGCAAGTGAAACTAAAAATTGCAACCTCCAAATAGTTAGTTGTCACTTTAATGGCATGCACAAATGATCATAAATAGATTACTCTAACAAAAAAATACATAAAAATAAAACAGTTATCTCCTAACAGATTTTCTAAATTGATTTGAAAAAAATTATTAGAAATATTCAGGCCACGTGTGTGCATAACTGATGGATTAATTCATTTCGACTATTAATACTAATAATGACTACAATTACAGAGAGAAATTAAATCTAAAAACAAGATAATGTTGATTTGTAAGTTTGTTTTCTGAGGTTGTAAAATGTGTGTTTATTTATTTTATTTTTTGATTGTATTATTAGGGTGACCTGGTGAAACAGTTGAAGGAAAAAGGCGCCACCGAGCAGGAGATGGGCCGAGCTTTAGCAGAGCTGAAAGCCCGGAAGAAGATTCTGGAGGCAAAGGTTAGTCAAACACTGGCTGGTTTATCTGTTATATAGGCCTACTATCTATGGGTTTATCATTTGCTAATAGATATGGTTGCACTTTCCATATGTGTATAGAATATTTACCTAATATTTTTTCTATCTTTCTTTGACGTCTAGGAGCTGGCTCTGCAGCCCAAAGAGGACACAGTGGACAGGGTGAAGATGGACGATACCTTGAAGAGGAGATTCTTCTACGATCAGGCCTTTGCCATATACGGAGGTAAAATACCACAGTGCTTCAAGAAGAAGAAAAAAAATTCCGCAACATACATTCTTTCTCAATATTCAGACTAAACCCCTGGATTTGCGTTCAATGCCACGTTTTGCTCCTCAGGTGTGAGCGGCCTGTACGACTTCGGCCCTGTGGGCTGTGCCCTGAAGAACAACGTCTTGCAGATGTGGAGGCAGCACTTCATCCAGGAGGAGCAGATCCTGGAGATAGACTGCACCATGCTGACCCCAGAGCCTGTCCTCAAGTAGGTTGCGCAAGTTTAAAACAACATTTTCTATTCCAAATGTGTCTCAACTCAGATGGAGTACAAAAGTTTAACCTCCACCTGCAATACTTTTTTTTCATCCATACATTTTTTTATGAACATACACACATTAGGAACATTGCAAAAAGGAATACTAAAATAAAAGATAAAATAAACAGAACAACAAACATGGCGTTCTCTACTATACAGGTTTCTATGTCAAATGTCAAACTGAAAAAAAAGTTACACCTGCAATACATCTGTCCTAAAACCCGTTGGTTCTTCTCAGGACGTCGGGGCATGTGGATAAGTTCGCTGACTACATGGTGAAAGACGCCAAGACAGGAGAGTGCTACCGCGCTGATCATCTCCTCAAAGGTGACCTTCTCCGACCGCCATTGTCCAACTGCCATTATGTTTAGAGGATGTTTAGACATTTCAAATAGGGTCCCACCCAGTTCAGGCATTTTCACTTTTAGTCTTTTCTGTGCATTGTTAACAAAGAGTCATTCTGAAAGAGAAAGCAACCCGATGACCTGTAGCCTAGGCCAAACATGTTCTCAGAGCAGATGATTTTTAGCTGAGCCGTTTATTGATAATACTATTTTGGGGTAAACTAGGTGTTTTCCCCCCTCGCAGCTCACCTAAAAAAACTGATGTCTGATGAGAAGTGCTCCGCTGAAAATGCGGCCGAGATGGAAGATGTAATCACGCAGGTGGGCGTCTCTCAAACATGTCTCCTTCACACCCTCACACAATCTCTTTAAAATCAATACACACACACCAACACATCCATACACATGTACACACAGAAAGCAAAGTCATATCATAAATTACAGCATACACTGTTAATCTGCTTTTTGTGAAATAAGCCTATAGTGATTTGCCTCTCTACTCTAGATGGACAACTACACCCAGCAGGATCTAGCCGACCTCTTTGTGAAGTACAACGTCAAGTCCCCCTCCACAGGAAATGACCTCACACCTCCAGTCTCCTTCAACCTGATGTTTAAGACGTCCATTGGACCAAGCGGGAATACGCCCGGGTACTGAACCAGTACAACGCATCAAATGTTTCAAGTGTCTTCACAGTTTCTGTATTCCTGACTAATCATATCTCCGCAGCTATCTGAGGCCTGAAACAGCTCAGGGCATGTTCCTCAACTTCAAACGTCTGCTGGAGTTCAACCAGGGGAAGCTTCCGTTTGGTGCCGCTCAGATAGGAAACTCCTTCAGGAACGAGATCTCTCCTCGCTCTGGACTCATCCGTGTCAGGTGGGCAGAACAGCTGGCTCCTGTGTCACTCAGCTGCACATTGTATTGACAACATGGAGAGACGTAAAAACTTCTCCTGCTTGCAGGGAGTTCACCATGGCTGAGATCGAGCACTTTGTAGACCCCAACGACAAGGTCCACCCTAAGTTCTCCCACGTAGCAGACCTGGAGATCCTGCTGTTCTCCTCCAAGGCCCAGACCAGCGGCCAGTCAGCGCAAATCATGAGGCTGGGGGACGCTGTGGAGCAGGTTTGTAGCGGCTTCCCATTAGCCACTAGTCTGCATGTCGTTAGGTGTCTGACGCGTCCGTATAGCCTACAGTTAACACTTGAAACTTTGAATGTCCACTCGTTCTTCAGGGTTTTAAATGCTTACTTTTATTTACTTACACAAATGAAGGTGCGACTTGTACATACAACTATTTATTCTTTGTTAATCTGAGCTCCATGAGCACGGTCGAAAACAATTTGCCTTCCGGCATGCAAACCCCTGGTGTCCCTGCTGCGTCTGATTAATAGACGTGCATCCAGTACATGTGCCGCCACCAGGCGGTCGAATTAGGCATAACAATACAAACAAACAAAGAAAAGGGTAAATGGCTCTAACAAGGTCATTAACTCAATAGTATAGATTGCAAACATGTTTATTCTTACTGCTGAAAACATGCCCTATATAAAAAGAAATAACTTACATTTATTTTCTATAAGGTTTTATTATTTATGTATGCATGCATATATGTAATAATATAGTCTTAACAGGGAATGTGTTAATTACATAAACTATAATAAATAAAGTTTTTAAAAGTTAGCAATCAGATTGATAATTAACATTATATTAAAAATCAATTATATATTAGATGAAAGAAAACATGCTCTTTAGTGTTTAGATTGTTTGGTCTATTCAGTGTTAGATGGACAACCCTCACAATAACATCGGTCAAATCTTTGTGTGTCTGCTGCAGGGAGTGATCAACAATTCGGTGTTGGGTTACTTCATTGGGAGGATCTACCTCTACCTGATCAAAGTGGGCCTGTCCAAAGAGAAAGTGCGCTTCCGTCAGCACATGGAGAACGAGATGGCTCACTACGCCTGTGACTGCTGGGACGCAGAGTCCAAAACCTCCTATGTAACACTTTTTCCTCTCTTTCTTTCTTTCTTTCTTTCTTTCTTTCTTTCTTTCTTTCTTTCTTTCTTTCTTTCTTTCTTTCTTTCTTTCTTTCTTTCTTTCTTTCTTTCTTTCTACACATTTGCACATGTAGACCCAGACGTTTTGGAATGTGAATTGTTTCTCTCTCCCTCAGGGCTGGATTGAGATAGTGGGCTGTGCTGACCGCTCCTGCTACGACCTCTCCTGTCACTCCAGAGCCACCAGGGTCCCACTGGTGGCTGAGAAGCCCCTGAAAGAACCCATATCCTTCTATATTGCAACAACCACACAGCTATCATGTCATTTCTAAACATTGCTTGAGTTATGTAGTTTTGCTTAGACTGAAATGTCATATTTCAAAATGTATAAAATGCATGCTACAAAAACACTTTATGTCTGGGCATGTTATGGCAGCAATGCAAAGGTGTCTTCTCTGATAGAACCAGTAGGAGTCGCCCCAAAGTCAGCAATGTTAAAATCTGGATCTTTGAAATGTCCAACTTCACTGCAACATTCTTATTGTCACTCCGTTTTAAATGTTTGACTTTCACTGTGCAGAAGCATAGCAAGCAGATTTTGACACACTTCTTCTTCATTTTTATAAATATGCCTTTAATTTCTGCCCCTGCAGCTGTGATTTTGTGAAATCACAACTGATTCGAATACCAATCAGGCTTTCAAATATTTAACTTGCATAAGTGTGTTATGAAGGGTAAACCCCCCAAAAATTAATTTTCATTACTATTTACAGTATTTTTCTTTACGCCATACATTCTTGCTTGTGAATAGTTTCTAAGTTTGTGTCTTAACATTTGCAGTTTGATTGGTGACAAAGGCTTTTCCTGTTGCAACATTTATTTTACATTATCATACATATTTTAAGTATATACTTTCTTAATATCAGAGCACAAGATTCTTCCATGACCTTTGGAATGCATAATGCAAATCTCACATGCTATTCATTTATATCTCTCTTATTCAGCTAATTGAGCTTGATTTCATTCCATTGGCTGAATAAATATCAGTACAAATGCTGGAATCCTCTGGTTTTACCCCTTAACTTCTTCACACAAAGTGGTAAACGTTATCCAGTTTGAGCCAAATAAGGGAACCATTGGAACCACCTACAAGAAAGACGCCAAGCTGGTTCTGGAGTTCCTGGCTCTCTGTGACGAATGTTACATCACTGATCAGGAGAAGATCCTCGGTGAAAAAGGGTAATTTGTTCCGTCTGCAGTGATGCGCCAATGAAGAAAACATCCATTAGGTTTATTTATGAATGTTTTTGTTTGTTTGTTTATATTACAAGTTGATTTAAGTGATGTTTATATATGTAGGGAGTTCAGCTTCGAAACAGCAGGAAAGACATTCAAACTGACCAAAGACATGGTCAGTGTGAAGAGGATCCAGAAGACTCTGCATGGTAAGAAGCCACAGCACACCTGGCCCTGGGCTGTACTGAATGACTGACTGGTTAAATGTGGGAAAACAAGTGTCTGTATTTTCCCACAGTGGAGGAGATTGTTCCCAATGTAATCGAGCCGTCCTTTGGCATCGGTCGAATCATGTACTCCATCTTCGAGCATTCGTTCCTTGTCCGGCCGGGAGATGAACAGAGGACAGTGAGTGGGACTCAAAAAGAAACAAAATGAAACCCGTTTGAGAATCATATGCTTGTTTTTAAATATTTTTTTTACTGTGATTTTTTTTTTAACTGAAAATTACTTATTTTCTTGTCCAGTATTTCAGCTTTCCGCCCACTGTGGCTCCATACAAATGTGCCATCCTACCCCTGAGCAGTAACCAGGAGTTTGTGCCATTTGTCCAACAGTTGTGTGAGTGTGGTTCTAACTTTCAGACAGGGTGCTATTTAATTTAAAGAATGTGTTTAAACATTTCTTGGGAACATAATGATGTATGTTAATTGTGAGTTAAAGCACCTTAAAAAAATTTTTTTATAGTCTGTAAAAAAACTCAAATTAAAAAAAGACACACTGTCATTTCTCTGAAAGTTTTCATTCTAAGCTAAGTGTCTTACTAGCTTTAGCATTTATTTTACAAACATCTAGTGTGATATCAAGCTTCTCAGATAACTTGCAACAAGCAATATTTAAAGATATTTCTTAAAATGTTCAAATATTATTTGTTAATTGTTTCTATATTTTTATTAATGATAATATATTTTTTCTATACATGTTTGTCGTCTTCTTTCTCCCTTAAGCTGAGGCAATGACCAAAAACGGTGTGTCTCACAAAGTGGACGACTCTTCAGGATCCATCGGGAGGCGCTACGCCCGGTCGGATGAGATCGGAGTGGCGTTCGGCATCACCATCGACTTTGACACAGTGAACAAGACGCCTCACACGGCCACGCTGAGAGACCGAGACTGTATGAGGCAGATCAGGGTCGAGGTACACACTAATGCGACAACTGCTGCTTTAAGTAAAAACCACATTTGGAGATTTCTCTGCTCTTAATATACAAATTCATATCACAGGTCACAGAGTTGCCGGCGATGGTTGGAGACTTGGCTAATGGCACTTTGACCTGGGCAGAGGTGGAGAAGAAGTACCCCATCTTTGAAGGACAAGAGACTGTCAAGAAGGAGTAATCCAATTGGGAGCATGTTATCAATAAATATAACATATTGTAATTTTTTTTTAAACAGTTAGCATATTAGTCTTTTTGAATATAATATTTTTACACAGAGGAAAAAGCCATTTATATTCAGCAGGTATTGTTTATGATGGTGTGATGTAGGTTTGAACGTGACACATACATAGACTGGAGGAAAGGGCTATCACAGTCCTCTGTGGCCTTTTCTACCACAAGCTGTATAACTGTAACCTGAGCAACTTACTCCCCTGGGTATATAGAACTGACACTGTTAAAGCAGAAAACACAGATGCAGCTGGGTGTGGCTCTTTAATATGTTAATACTGTATGGGTTGGTTTTCCATTTCAAATAAAAGGATGTACTGTACATTTGTGTTCACATGTCCTGCAATTTATTTGGGGGGAGGGTTGCTTTGTTTATTTTTCCAGCTGCAACGATACTATTGCATCCCACTGGAAGGCACTGCATGTTGTTTGTCTCACTGTTCATCGAAGCATGTGAGGCATGGACGTTTGGCTGCAGCTCAAAATTGCAACAGGCTTAGACCCTCCCAAAACAGATTTGGCAACCATGAAAATGGAAAATAGCAACAAGGGGAAAAGAGACTAATTTGAAAAAACCCAGTCAAAATAAAGACTAAGCATATGTGCTCTTTTACATTTGCAGCGGTTTAATACAGTTTTATATATACAATAATTTCGTATTTCCCTCTCACAACTACTTCCCAGTTTGATAAAGGTGTGTTAAAAATGCAGAAGTCCCTCATTAATATGTGCTGGCTCCTGAGTGTAAGGTTAATGGCACTCAGGACTCTTTCTAAGGAATAGCATGATGATGACAGCTTCCTCGACTTCCTGCCTTGATAGGTAAAAAGAAAAGCGAGTGGTGAATCTGCTAAGAAACAAGAAGCACCAAACCGGTTACTCAAAGCACACAACTAGTAACTCCAGTTGTGTCCCAACCACAGAACATGTTAGCCCACGCCTTTGGTACACTTAACTTACTCTGATCACAAACCTGTTTCTGGCTCGTAATTATTATCAAGAAATACCTAGATTGTATGTGTTTAACTGATGCTTGGTTGGTTTTGATCTCTGGTATACTTTTGGTGCACCTTGTAAAGCACTTTAGGCCTATTGCATTGTTTCTGAATAGAGCTATATAAATACGCTTGCTTTGCCTAATGAAGACAGACTGCATATAGTATATCTTCTGTAACCAGTAGATGCAGGAATAGGGTTTTAACATTACACTGCAGCATCATTCACGGAAGAAGCTGGTTGGGTAAGATCAAAGGGTAAGAATCATATTGTTGTTTGGCTTACAGTCGGTTACATTGATTTAGCCGTCCTTGCGTTCCGCCCCCCTCTGTTGCCAGTGGTCAAAGTATAAATACATGCCACCTTTAACCGATGGCAGCTCCCTCTCTCTGGGAGTCAGAGGGACCCGCAGCCCACCGTGCGCTTTGTGTGCGCACTGCAGATGCAACACTTTACTTTTCTTACATGTATTATTTTTTATTAAGACATTATCCGTTTTTTCCTTCTTTGAACAAACCATAAAGGTGCTTTTTGTGTGGCAACTATCTTCGGGGGCCCTGCAGCTGCTGCGTTCAAGGTCAGTATCACAACAGGTGCTGCGGAGGACAAACTGAAGTGACCGGGGGTGGCATTTTGACTTTGTCCAGTGAAAACACGGACAGAGTTTTAACGTATAGGCATTTTTTTTAAATGTGAACCCTGCGTTTCAAATTAATACAATGCTGTTTTTTTTGTTTTGACCAACGACCAAGTGATGAACTGGAAAAATAATTTGATTGGTTTAAAAATAGCACGCAGCTGTAGGCCTACCTCGTTGGTGTCTCCATGTCCCATCAGTGGAAACTTTGATCAATTTGAAATACACTATTCTTCTTTTCGGACGATGATCACAAGCAAGTAATCAATAAGGCAGATAAAAAAAAGAGTTCCAAACAGAATCGATCACTGAACCACGAGATGTTGCATTGCTCTGTGTGGCACTGATGACTGACATCTCCTTAAGGTAAAAAGGAACAGACAACAGCTTTTTATATTAGCCTACAGTAGAAACATCTAAAATTTAAAAATTCAGCAACATTGTATGGCATATACCATCGCAATGTATAGTATGAAGCACAAGTGTAAAATTTAATTTACCTAAGTGCATTTACAAGTACAAGTAGAATTTGGATGAATCATCAATTTTATGCAATGTTGCTACCAATCCTAGTGCAAATATAGTCCTCAGATGTAGGTACCTTCTACAAACAAAATATCAATGATAAGTTAAGATCATAAAACGTGATGCATTGTTATAGCTTATAGCCCCAGTGTAAAAGTACTGCTTACATGCTAATACATAAATAAAATAATCCAATGATATGACAATGCAACAGTGACCGACCGGGCCCCTTCTGCATAATGAGTACTACTTTTACATTTGATATACTTCTTCCACCAATTGCTACAAGGTCCAGTGTCTTTATTTGCAGTATGTATTATATGCATCATAATGTATGATCTTGTCTACTTGCAGTCATCAGATAAACTCTTTTAAGTATACTTCAAAGTGTCTCTCATCCTCCAATGATATGCCAGGGCACGTACAGTACTATAGTACATGTGGGCCAGTGATTGACGGCTTGAGAAGTCTATTTTTAGTTACAGTTGGGATACATGTCTCTCATACAATCATTGAAGTTGCATTGTTGCTATCAGGTTTTTACTCTCTGGCTCTTAGCTGCTATTGAAGAGCACTCTGCAGTGTGTTGATAATGTGTCACCCCTTCAGGGTGAGAGAGGAGGAGATGGACCGTGGGATAAGATTTCACAAGTGAAACCTGTTTTTTAAAGTTGTACAGATGAATTGTTGACTGATGTGGCGTTGTGTGTGTGTGTGTTTAGGGGCCTGCTGAGCTCCTTCTGTCTGTGTCACCATGGGGATCAAATCTGCACTTCCGAAATATGAAATCTATTTCTACAACACGGTGCTGTGTCTGGCCTTGTTCTGGGCGACAAGCTGGATCTTTGAGGTTTCCAGTAGTGAGTATGAGAGAGCACCCCCCCCCCCCCCCCACACACACACACACACACAATCCTCAAATATTATGCAGATAAACAACCAACTTTTTCAAAAAATCTTCAGTTAAATTTTGTGTTTTGCAAACCCACCCAGATGATTCTGGCTGTTTTTGACCTCTTCTCGGGTTGAATTTGGGCAGAACTACGTCACCGAACTCCACATAGCAGCCTACTAGTTAACATTCATTTAATAAAGATGATACATCTGTAACTTGTCTCTCCCTAACAGGTGCAACAAAAATAGCGTCTCGGAAAGGTCAGTTAACCAAGTAGAGCTGAAACGATTAGTTGCTTAATCGAGTGGTCAATCAGCAGAAAATGAATGTGCAATAGGCCTTTTTTTTCCTGCAGACATTTTGACTTGCAGCAAAAGCACAGGTGTCACTAACAGCAATATCAGTCACTCTATTCTATTCAATGAGTCACCATGAACAATACCAGGACCTTTAAACTGGAGCAGCTAAATGGAATTCAGCCATTTATTTATTTAATTTAATCAATTATATTAATAACGTTTACTGTAAATATGAAATGTCAAAATATCCTCTGCGAAAAAGGCTTATGGAACACACAAAAAAGTAGTTTGACAATGCAGTTCACAATAGAGTAAACCATTGGTTTTCTAATATATAGGGGGTAGTGAGTGGGTTTCATACCGTACATTCTGATGCTAATAGAACTGATCTAAAATCAGCTGATATCCTCCTTGTCAGCCATGTATTGCTCAATTCTTGTAAGTAGCAATGCAAACTTTAATGAAAAAATTTACCGATTATCTGTGTCTGTAATTCTTGCTTTTCCAAAATCATATTAAAAAGGCTGTCCAAATTCAACTATTTATGAGTTACTTTTACAAATTGAGGCCTGACTGTGAACCTTGATGTTGAAGTGAGAGTTATAACTTCTGTGCAGTCGCATACAGTGCAGCACAATGTGGTGTACACACATTGGGGCAGTGTCACTGTGTGAGGGTGATGAGTCGGAGCTATGCAGACCACGCACAGGAGATCATGTGTCAGTATTAATATCACAGAGCAGTGGAAGAAAATAGGTCCTCTGTTGGCTCTGCATATTGTGGGTCTCACTGTCACTTGCAACAAATGTTTCACATCTGTATTCAACAACAAGAACAATGTAATAAAGGCAAAAATAATCATACATAAAATGACGTAAACGGCAAACATATGCGTGCTGCTGATGTGAAATTTTGTCACGTTAAGTTTCTGTGACCTGCTGTGTTTTTCTTTGTATATTTTTGTTTTTATTCAGAGATTTTTTTCCCTCCTTTCCTATTTTCCAGCCAGTGCAAACCGGAAGACGTTCAAAGGCAGCGTGCAACCAGGATGGTACTACTTTGGGAGGAAAATGGTGAGGCAACGTTCATGCTTCCGTCGCGATGTGTTATTGACACACAGATGCGTGTCATTTTTCTTCTTTAATAACTTTATTTTTTAAGTTTAGACATTTATTTTTTTACATATATGAAGCATAATCACATATTCAAAATGTAAACATAACACAAGGACAGAACAAGCAATGCAATTAAACATTTTTAAATGAAAAAAATAAGAATATACATCAAATATATGATTTTTTTGACCTTTTGCTTCCCTACAGGATACTGCCGACTTTGAGTGGCTGATGTGGTTCTCCACCTTCAGAGCACACATCCTGTTTGCTCTCTCTGGCCACGTGCTGTTCGCCAAGATCTGCTCCATGCTGGCTCCACAGGTGCATCTGCTGACTCATTCATTCATTGACTGATTGCAGGGAGACAAACGTAGTTAAGCATAGTAATGATCTGGGCAAAAAACACTTGAGGTGAAAGATACAGTCTTGTTCATCCCTCGCTGTGTTGTGTTATCTTGAATAACTTGGTGTCATTTGAATTCCCCCATTGTAGCTATATATTTTAGCAACAGTGCACAGCAGCTTTTTATATATCGTTAGCTGTGCAGCAGATGATGAATGGGACCAGGTGGACAGAGAAAAAAAGACTTGAGTGAGGTCAGGGGTTTGATGACTGTGGATGAAGAGTGAAAGCGACGACAAATAGAAGTGTAGCTCCATATTTAGAGAGATCATTAATGTTAATTGGTCAGTGGACCACGTGTCTTGTGTCAGCAGTCTCATGGTGAAACGCTGTCCATAAGGGTAGATTTTTGAGCATCTTCAACTTCAAATTTGATTTGTCCCCGAAGAACAAAAGGTTTCGCAGGGAGAAAGCATAGAAACACAGATAAACGAGACAAGAAACATTCCAACAAAAAACACCTGAAATACATTGAACTTGGCCATCAATAACAACAACATCACCACCATTTTATGATGGCAGTACATTAACTAGATAGATAAATATAAATAAATAACATTATGCAAATTACCTTCTGCCTTACCCTGAATTGAATGGCTGTGGGGATGAAGGAGCTCCTAAATCTGTTGCTGTGTAACTGTTTTTATGATAACTAATCCATCAGTATGTCAGATTAAAAAAGTGTTCCTATGTGAACCTATGTTAAGTGTAGCAGTGTGCAGTAATTTACGCTTAGAAGACACAGCGCTTTCATTTTAAAATGTGGCCTCGTAGCTTGGCTCCCTGTAGGTGTGTCTCGTTCCTGCAGTGACACTTCATTTCTCTCCCACAGTACAGGTCCTTGGTGTACATGGTGTACGGGATTCTGGCCGTGTGGACCAGCATGGGCTGGACCTACGTCACCCTCATCCTGTCTCACTGTATCCTGCTCTACAGCATCTCCTTAGTGAAAATCCGCTGGCTTTGCTTCGTCGCGGGTCTTTGCACCCTCGCTACAGTCAAGTGTGAACCCTTCGTGTCCTGGCAGGTAAACAGCGGCTATGTAACATAAATGACATTACAAAAGTAAGGATCGTAGAATAAGAAGAGAAGATATTTGTTTTTTTCAAAGTATAAAAAAAAACCCTAATTTAATTCTTAATTTTTCCCGACCCCATGTAGTCTGCTTTTGTGGAGGGGGACTTTGAGCTGCGTCATGTTCTGTTCTACGGAGGTTGCGGGTTCACTATAATGCGCTGTATGAGCTTTGCTCTGGAGAACTGCGAGAGGAAAGACGGAAACTACAACATCCTGGAGCTGCTCAAGTACAACTTCTACCTCCCCTTCTTCTATTTTGGTCCTATCATGACCTTCGATAAGTATTATGTTCAAGTAAGTTAAATTAGGTTTTTATTATTATTGTTATTCCCAGTAATCCATTGCTTGGCCTTGCTCATTTATTGCCCTGGATGCTGTTTTATTCATAGAGCAGGTGTTCCAAACCTCTTTGGCTTTGTTATCCCTCCAATGTCTGCTTGTGAGTCATGGTCAGTGTTTGCATATGTCTATGGGTTATGACCATGATTTACTTAAATAGTATGCTAAGCCTGAACAAGTTAAATTCATCCTGTTATTTACAGAAAAAAAAGAAGAGACAGAACTATTACAGGAACACCTAAAAACCAATATATCATCCTGTGATTTGACAGTTTTGTTGACCACTGGGAATCCCTGTAAGAGAGGATGCTTGGGGAGTGCTGTAGCATAGCACTGTGGATGTGTCTGTCTTTGTGACGTGCGTCTGCTGCCCCCTGCAGGCCAACAAGTCAGACCTGACCAGGAAGGAGTGGGAGATTTGGAACATCAGTCTGCAGGGCCTGATTCACCTGGGAGTCATCCTTGTGGTGGACGTCCTCTTCCATTTCATGTACATCCTCACCATCCCCACCGACATGAAGCTGCTGAAGAACCTCTCGGACTGGGCTCTAGGTCCGTGCTCCTTCCACCAAATTAATCTACATTTAAATACTTAGATTTGATGCTGTGGCATGTTATCTTTTTTTGACAGGTTTACTCCCTGTTATTTGTTCTTTCTGTGTGGCAATACATGGTCTGCATAACTTACGTGATTGCATTGTTTCCAGTGGGCCTAGCGTACTTTAACCTGGTGTATGACTGGGTGAAAGCCGCTGTCATGTTTGGAGTTATCAACACGGTCTCAAAACTGGATCATCTGGACCCTCCAAAGCCACCGAAATGCATCACTATGCTCTACGTGTTCTCCGAAACGTGCGTCGAGATTAACACAGCTTGATCACAATTGGAGATTATACTCAAGGTTAAATCTGTGAAAAACTAAAGTACACTAAACTCTCCTTTTCTCCTTCCGTAGTCATTTCGACAGAGGAATTAACGATTGGCTGTGCAAGTGAGTGTCTCAGAAAGATCAATAAATGAAGTCAAAGTCCTACATTAAAGATACTGATGCTATGTTGTGATCTGTGCAGGTACGTGTACGATTACCTGGGTGGGAAACACGACAAAGTGGTGGAGGAGCTGGTGGCTACACTGTGCACCTTTGGCGTCACCATCATCTGGCTGGGCCCCTGCGAGGTGGTGCTGCTCTGGGCTTTCTTTAACTGCTTCGGCCTCAACTTTGAGCTGTGGACCGCCAAGCTCTTCACCATGGAGCCTTTTGCTTCTCTCGAGGTTCGTCAGCGCTGGAAACAACCTTTGATATCAGTCAGGAGACCGTGACACAGACGGATTGTTTTTTATATTAATGATGTTTTCATTACAGATGTCAATGTCAGAAGCGATGTCGCGCCGAATCAGAGGCTTCTTTAATACTTTCAACTTCTGGAGCATCGTGCTGTACAACATCCTGGCTCTGAAAAGTTTGGACTTTGCCAAGATGGTCGCCAAACGGCTGCTTCTTAAAGGTAATCACCTTGTTGCTCAGTTTTGAAGAAAGCTAGATTTTTTTCTTGAACAACTCTATTAACAATGATGTTGCTGTTTTTCTCACTTTCCCAGGCTTCCCTATAACCACCATCATCGTCATGTTTGTGACTTATTGCCTGATTCAAGTGATCAAGGAGAGAGAGAGGAGGCAGGCCCTTATCGATGACCCCGATCCTCTTCCTCCCGCCCCCCCTCCCACTGTTTCCACCAGCCCGTCAGTTGCCACACCCGCACCCACAACCGCACCCGCCGCTGCTCAGCCAGTCGTAGACCCAAGCAAGCAAAAAGCGGAGTAGATTTTCAATGTTCACTTTATGACTAATAGTGAAGGACGTATTCAGCAAACAGTATTATCGCCTGATGGAGTTTGAGATATGAGTTGTGAACGGATACAGGCGTGAAAAAACATCTGCATTAACTTTAAATAAGTTCACCATTATTTCAACGTGTTTATACCTATAAAAAGGGTTGCTTTATGAAATCCTCCAATAATACAGTCATGTACGCTAGCCACTGAAAATGAATAACAGAAATGATTGTTAACCTGTGTAACAACACTCTAGAGGAAACACAATTTAATTTTTCTGAAATTTGTCATTAATGCAAGAAATAAACTGTGAAATGGGTTCAAAGCGTTATGTTTTCTCTCTGATGGACCTGTTTGAATATGAATGAGACCAGGGGTCTTTTTACAGTCCATGAGTCAGCGTTGAGTCTGTGATGTATTTCTGTAGCTTTACATCAGCAGTTAGCCGCTTAATTCCTGTTTACTGGCCTCCCCACTGGAAAGACTTTTAACCCCTGTCCATTGGAACCACTCTGGTCACACCTGTGGTGAAGTCACTGGACCTGACCAGTGTGATAAAATAAATAAAAGAATGACTACTGACTGTCTATGAAGCACATTAGAGCACATATGTTTGTTTTCACCAATACTCAGATTTTTTTGGATCCATTAATGTAATCATAGAATTTTCCACAATTCTGCAAGTAGCCTACCTTATGCAAAGACCATATATCACGATATTAAATATATACAAATTTAAAGGATACGGCTGGTTTCATTATGTGTATTTGTCATTGTCAGCTAATCATCATGAAAATACCAAAACAGTTGGTCTCTCAACACGTTCCCTACTTGTCTGTGGAACCCATTTGTTTCTACTGAGGACGTTAATCTATAAGAAGGTATTTTTAACTCAAGTGTCATACACCAAAATGTGCCAAACCCACATGGTCCTACAGGACACTACTTGCATTTTGCTTAACAAAACATGACTGAGACAGAAGCAAATTGCGTCTTTGTTTTCGGTAGGCTAGTGAGACTTCTCTGTGAAGGTCATTGTATAATCACCTTTTGAATTATGCAATTTCACCACATATCAAAAGCAGTGGAGAATGACAGCTTGAAGTTTAACCAGTGATTAAATAATCCTTTCTTATGGCCCCAAAACAGGGGGGAAAAAACAAAAAAGTTTCAAAATTTCATTTATAAACCTAAAAATTTAGAAATATAACACATTGAAAGAGTGACACTTCTGCTAAAGTGAGTCATATGGACCCCAGGGGGCAGCCTCATCCACACCAGATCCCCACATGACTCAGGATAGACACATATTTCCAATGGGGCAAAGTGTCAGCTGTCTGAGAGTGGGCGGATGTTCCTGGGGACTGGTAAGGGGTTGGGGTTGGGATTGAAGGCGTGGATATTTCCTTGCATGTTCCAGGGTTAGAAGCCCCATAGCTCCACACCGAGGTAGCCAGACTATAAATAACCTACCAGTTGGAGCTCAGTTGAAGGGTCGGGACAGCTGAGGGAGTGGGCTGTCCTGGGGTTCAGCCATAGACTGCATGTGTGTGCCTCTGACTGAATCCTCTTTCCAAGCTAGAAACTAAAACTGCTCTGCTGTATAGAAGAGTCGAAAGGCTCTTCAAACAACACACAGCAAAGTAAGCCATGGCTGCGCCGATAAGCCCCGAGGACGAGCCCAGGTTGTACCAGCAGACTTTGCTCCAGGACGGGCTGTACGACCTGCTGGAGGAGGACAAGCTGGTGGACTGTGTGCTGAAGATCAAAGACAAGGAGTTCCCGTGCCACCGGCTGGTCCTTTGTGCTTGCAGCTCTTACTTCCGCGCCATCTTTTTATCCGACCTGGACGAGGAGAAAAAGAAAGAGATTGTCTTGGAGGATGTGGAGCCCGGGGTCATGGGCCTGATCCTCAAGTACTTGTACACCTCCAAAATCAACGTGACGGAGCATAATGTTCAGGACATCTTCGCTGTAGCAAACATGTACCAGATCCCTTCCATTTTCACCGTGTGTGTGTCTTTCCTACAGAAGCGCCTGAGCCTCAGCAACTGCCTGGCTGTCTTCAGGCTGGGCCTGATGCTGGACTGTCCCCGGCTGGCCGTGTCCGCTCGAAACTACGCCTGCGAGCGCTTCCAGCTCATCTCCAGAGACGAGGACTTCATGCAGCTGCTCCCCAGTGAGCTGGCGGCCATCTTAACAAACGACAGTCTGAACGTGGAGTCAGAGGAGACTGTGTTCGAGGCCTTGATGAAGTGGGTGTCACGGGACACAGAGGGCAGGGAGAAAGAGCTGCCGGGTTTGCTGGACTGCGTTCGTTTGCGTCTGGTCAAAGAGGCTTACCTGGATGAGAAGGTGGAGAAACACAAATTGATCTCTTCAAATCCTGAGTTACAAAAGATGCTCCAGCTGGTTAGGGATGCTCACGCAGGGATAATGCCAGAGGTTAAAAAACTCAAGAAGGAGGACGGAGGAGCAGAGAAAGATGGAGAGACTGAGGAGAGTGAGGAAGAAGAGGCTCTTCTCCCAGGCATTCTCAATGACAACCTGCGATTCGGCATGTTTGTCAAGAACTTGATACTGATGGTGAATGACACAGGCGCCGTGGCCTATGATCCGACAGGGAACGACTGCTATGCTGCGTCAATCTCCACACAGGTCCCCAAGAACCACGCCAGCCTCGTCACCAAGGAGAACCAGATCTTTGTGGCAGGAGGATTATACATTGATGAACAGAACAAAGAGGATCCACTGTGCTCTTATTTCCTGCAGGTAGGGCAAGACTCAAGAGAAGGTTGACATATTGGCAGTGACAGAAACTCATTTCAGCTCAGCCTATTCTGAGTTATTATTTCCTTTTTTGATGTGCTGCAGCACATTCCTCTGCCAAGGATAAAGAAAGAATGATGCTCAATATTTGTATTTTAAAAAATGCGGGTTTGTCAAACAGTAAAAGGTCTGTTCCTATGCAGCCATACTTTTTTTCAAACCCAACTTTAGTCTCATGAGTCTTGGATAAAATATTGCACATTAAAGACATTTAGAATAATCTGTTTGAAAAAAAGGTGCAGCTATACAAATCATGGAGTTTGAAGTTTAATTATTTTAGTCAATTTAAATGTCATATAGATTCAATGGAGAACTGGAACAGGCTACAACAGAACACCAGCAAATACTTGATTGTGTGGATCTTATGTAGCCTTTACCTCATGTGTCATAATGTAACCCATTACCAATTGTTTGACTCCCTTTAACCTCAGTATGACCCGGCCAGTGCTGATTGGCTGGGAATGCTTCCCATCCCGTCCCCCCGCTTTCTGTTTGGGCTGGCTGAGGCTGAGAACTCCATCTTTGTGATGGGAGGCAGGGAACTGAAGGAGCAGGAGGAAATTCTAGACTCGGTTCTGATCTATGACAGACAGTGAGTACAAGTTCATCTAGCTATAAAGGGATTAAACATGCATTACAATCCAAGGGGATTCACTGGCACGTCCCAAACGTCTCCTAATATATTAACACCTCTCATATGGTTTGTCATTTGCAGCTTTTTCAAATGGGGTGAATCGGAGCCACTTCCTTACCCAGTCTATGCACATGCAACCATATCCCACAATGACATTGTTTATGTGATTGGAGGAAAAGGAGACAGCAAGTGAGTATTAAGTGCAATCACAACTTTACATATCCATCTCTGTGTAACAGGAACGGTTTTCTCAACAAAGGATTCTCTTTCTCTGTCTTGTGAAAAAGGAGCTGTATGAAGAAGATGTGCGCATTTGACGCCAAGACATTTGAATGGAAGGAGCTTGCGCCCATGAAAGTTGCCCGTTCTTTACTTGGAGCCACCGTTCATAAGGACAGAATATATGTGGCGGGAGGAGTTACAGACACTGGGCTGACGGACACTCTGGAGGTGTACGACATCGCTACCAACACGTGAGTTCTTTGAATTCAGGGATTATTTCCCAATTGAGTCACTTGAGGCCCTTTTGAAGTGTATACTGAACGGTTTGTGTGTGTGTGTGTATTTACATGTTTAGGTGGTCAGACTTTGTAGAGTTTCCCCAGGAGCGTAGCTCTCTGAACCTGGTATCGTCGGGCGGCAATCTATACACCGTTGGAGGTTTTGCCATGATGCCTTTGGAGGACAGCGAGGAGTTCATTCCCAGAGAGATGAACGACATTTGGAGGTCGGTCACACAATAACATTCACAGTTCTTTTCATTTCACATATTCTTTCATCCATAGTGCTCCTTGTACATTATTCTTAAACACAATTAGAAGTGATATCTATAATAAATAAAGACAACTGTTGTCAGGTTGGAACACATGTTGATAGAAAACAAGTCTCATGTTCAGTACTTCAGAAATAGTTCTGGTAGAACTTTTATTTACCACATTCTCTGTGATGTTAATTTAGCCAACAAAATGTGGATATTGGCATCCATTCAAAATCCCATAGTGTGTACTACTGGAGCACAATCTTTCAATTTGTGATACAAGCGTGAACATTGGCATGAGTAGTCTCCATGGTTCACTTGACAAGAAAACTGTCCGAGACAATGAAATGAAAAAAAAAAAAATGTAATGAAAAAACCCAATACATTTATATGAGAAATGTTCAAATTCACAATTTCAAATGTCTCTGACCCATGGAGACTGCTCATGCCAATTTTCACGCTTGTATCATCAACTGAAAGATTCTGACGAAAATAAGCACTTAACCACTCCACTATACTGCCCAGCTGGATTTTTGATCTCTTCAGTGGTTGTGAGGCTGTTTTACCTTATTCATGACCAAAGCCTGTTTCCTCCTCAGGTATGATGAGAAAGAGAAGAAGTGGATTGGGGTCCTCAGAGAGATCAAGTATGCAGCAGGGTCCACTATTCTGGGGGTCCGCCTCAACACCCTGCGCCTCACCAAGATGTAACCCCCTCCACCCCCTCATTACAGAAGTTGTCTCTTGTTAAAGACTTTCAACATTGGTTCATAGGAGTCCCAGTGATGTCTAACATCAGACATAAAGAATCAGCTCAATGCTTTTGGTATTGAGTTTTTTATTATACATTAGTAGTAACTCTTTTCAGCTAATTGTAATTCTGGCTTAACACCATGGACAATTTTTTTTGTTGTTGATTGAAGATGTTTTTATATAAAATTATACTGTATGTTTTTCAGGGATTTCAATCTGATTGAGATTGTAAAACTGTAAACAAACTGTAGCCTGTTAATTTTATTTTGCACTGTATGGAATAGAATTTGAGTATTGAAGTAAAAAATGTGTTTGCAAGAATGTTGTGCGTTTGTTCGAGACTAAGATGGCAGCAAAGTCATTACGTTGGAGCCTTGAGAGAGCACGATAGAGTTAAAGAAAAACACAGCACACATCTCCATTTGAAATAATATATCTATACTGTTTAATATTGAAATGATTTCATTACGCTCTGCTGTGTTACAGACAGTAAACACTAGTCAATAATACAATAAAAGACAAAAAATACAGTCTAATGTTATTAGCACCTATCGTCCTCGTACGGTTTTTAGTATTTTTATATAGCTAAACTTTACAACTACTGCCTACACATGGTCTTTGTACACCAGAGTTAACTAAGACATAGTGTTTACATTATAAAGTAGATAATCAGCAAATAACAGTTCACGTTTTTATGATTCATCTAACATAACTGCAGTATGAGTAAGTATGGGAAATGTAATGGGTATGTGGATAATACGTTAATTTGACTATGGCATTTGTCGCCTTTGTTATTATCACATAACTTTGCCCAATAGGGGAAAATCTCACCATCTATTCAAACAGCTAACCAAAATTTCACATGCAAAGTAACCAACAACACTTGTTTTCCAATGTTATGCTTTAGTTTCTCTAGAACCCAGACAACTGGGGCCTGTTTCAGGTAGCTGGTTTTACATACTCTGAGTTTAATCCTGCACTCTGAGTTGGTAAACTCAGAGCTCAGAGTTGATGAGTAACTCTGGGTTTTCGGTTTCAGAACAGTGGATCAGTGTTGGGTCAATCAACTCTGAGCGTGTTCACTCTGGGTGGAGCATGTGCGTAAAAGCCATCGTCAATGGATCGCTGATAACATGATTCACCATGGAAACAGAAGAAACAAATGCTTGATCCTCCCACTTCTCCACTTCTCAAAAAAGAAAAAAAGAAATCTCCGCTCCTCCCACTAGAGTTAGAAATATTAACGAATGAGTTTATGGTAGCCTATGGAGAAGAATTAACGGGATATTGTCTCATAACTCTGATCTAATCTCCTCGGCAATTCAGAAAAAAAACAGAGCAAACATTTTTTGTCAAGAGAATCATTTCGCTTCCGTATGAGAAGCCATAGTCTATTTTAAAAAGTTACGCATATCAGCTGTAAAGTAATAAAGCTGGCGCGGCACAGCATTGCTGACAGTGTTTTATATTTGCTGTATAATATGTTGGCAAGCTATAGCCTAATAGCCTACTGTGCAGTAAACAGAACAGACTGTCGCTTCTTTTAAATGGGGAGTGAAAGACGCGTCAAGACACATTAGGTGACAGTTTCCATTGAAGAGCCTGATTGATTTATTACCAGATCCATTTTCCTCAAGTGATCACAGTTTAAATTATTATATAATTTTTATATTCATATTAGGCTATTTAACGAGGCTCGTCTGTGACTTTAGGATCGCAGAAGTGAACTGTAACGATCGCGTGCAGCCGCAGCGTTACATGAATCCACCTGACATAAATCTGTTCAGTGGCACATACGTTAAAAAATATACAATACAAATAGGTTTATTAATCTGAATGTAGAGCATGTCACGATGTGTAAGGTGGCCGCCTATGAACGGACCGAGGGCTGAGAACAAGGCTATATTGATCAGATAAATGATCGGTCAAACGAAAAATCATCAGGAAATGATAAAAACATCCCGATGGAGATTTTTATGGAGTGATTTTGCTTCAAACTGTACAGGGACGCGTGTGACAGTGACACTCTTTCTTCAGTCGGAGCTGCAGCGTAAAGTGAAAACAAACTCAGGGTAGGACTAACCACCTCCCGAGCAGGTAAGACCCATGGCGTATGTTGCCGCAGTAACTGACCCTCGGTTGCGCTGAACCTGCTACCTGAAACGGAAAACCCAGAGTTTCCACCAACTCAGAGCGAACAAACTCTGGGTTGCCTCAAAACCAGCTACCTGAAACAGGCCCCTGATGTAGTAGTGCTGTTATCAGATGAGCCAACAATAAAACCGAACACTTCAATAAATAATACTGTCAGTAAACACATTGAATGGATTGTAAAAATATATTTTACTTTAACCTCAAAATAAAAATAAAGTAAGCTAGTAGCGAGGGCTAATTAGCGTTATTTAGCTAGTTATTCTAATTATCTTCAATTCAAGGTCTTTTGTTTTCATCACAGATTGTATGCATGTTTTTATTTGATTTAAAAAAAATACAAACGTACTAAACCAAAAATACTGAAAGATCTTTCTGCTTTTTATCAAGTGGAAGTTAAAAGTATAAAACTTTGTTTCAGAAATTTGTTTTTGATACATTTTCTGTCAAATACCTAATAATTCACACTAATGATTGCAGATCCACTCTCCATTTCTGTTTATTGACATATTCAGTTTTATTTTTGACTCGTCTTAAAACCTTTTGTCAGTTTTGGGCCTCCGTAAGTTTGCACCCACAATATGGGTTGACAAGAAACAAAAACAAAACAAAACTGGTTTTCCATTCTTAAAAGGAAAAAAAGAGTAACACATTTCTTTAAATTCTTACCTCCATACAATGCCTTTCTCTCCAATATCATGGTGAATCTTAAGATTCCCAGCATTTTTCTTAAAGCTGAAGGCCACACAACCAAACCCTTTTTAGATACACACTCCGGGTCTAGCAGCTTAACCCAAAACAACAAGTCCCAGTTGAGACTGGACCTGGCTATCCAGTGAGCTCTCTCCTTTATACCAACTGCCATGCATGCTTCATTATGTGACAAACATTTGCCTTAGGGGGCAATGCAGAATGCACAATCACCGTGGTGTCTAGGTATACCCACTTAATCACTGACAAACCCTCATTTAAGGACAAGGGCAGGTCCACCTTTCCCTAATCTTATAAAAGCCTTTGGCTGCTACTCATAGTAAAGGGGTATTTGGCTAATTAAAAGACATAAAGCCTACTTGCCTGGAATACAGGACTCCTAAACACTGTGTAAAATCTCCCATCCCACTTAAAGAATCTCAGCTTTACTGCCATTCAACTTTTTAACATTACATTTCTTGGTATATTCCTTTTAAAGATTTTTGGAGACATCATGGCTCATAAATGTCTTCAATACATTTTGTACAGCTTAATTACACGACTGCAATGATGTCACACAGGGTTTTGTCCAGTTTGCAGCTGTAATTTGGGACGATTTGGTCGCTAAATAACGTAAGACGTATAAAACATATAAATCCGGCTCTGAAGGACTAAGACTTTATGAACAAATCACGTTATATATTTCCCGAGAATGTTGTGGCATGAACTAATATAGTGTGTAAAGAGGGTAAAACTAATCATTTAGTTTTTTTTACTATACTTTTTAAAACTACTCACCTGTTAATTGCATAAAATCTTGCCTTTCAATAAAATAATCTATTAAGTGTCATTCACCTCTAAAATAATGAAGACAATGCTGTTTGATTGAGTTACCACAGCAATACTTTTAATACTACATTGTATGGAAGCCCCTGACTTAAGTAGATTGGAGGATATATTTCAACTCATTTATACAATAGGACTTCTTTTGCAGGGTCTGACCAAACATTTTGACGTCCCTTTGGTCTAAAAAAACATTCCAGGTTGACTGAACACCTCTGGCTATAATCTCATGCCATGGAAATATAAGAAAAACACACACCTGTCTTTCAAATTGCAACTGTCTCAGCCTTCAAAGCCTGCTAGCTGAACTGCGGTATAAAGTGTTAACAGTAGCCTAATCAATATCTTTTACTCAATTTGGCAACTGGTTTTTATAAATTTATTAAATGTTTATTTATTTATTAAACCCTTCAATAGGAGCAAACTATAAATACCTCAAACCTCTTAAAAACAGTAGTGATCGGAGAACAAACCAATCAGAAACAGCCGTTGCAGTACTGTGCGCGCCAACGGGAAAGGGTCGAAAAATACTAGAGTCGGGGCCTTACCACATGGATAGGTTAACAGAGGCTTTTAAGAAATCCACTACAATTTGTAGATTTTGTTCACCTTATGTCTGCATACGTGTTCCCCATTATGGGCTAATGTGGCCATCAGATTGAAAGTGCATACACCAGTAGTATCATCAACTACTATCCCTCCTCCTTTACCATCAGCTACAACTGTCATCCATAAACACAAAAACATTCAAATCCCTCCAAGTATAAGGCCAATACACAAACTATGACCACAGTATCTCAGTAATGTCTCTTGGGCTAGTGCTTCTCATAAACAGTGAAGTGGGAAAAGACTTGGTACGTACATTTTAAGCCTTTACTTATGAATCATCATGTACTCTTAAAAGGGAGGACCTTCTCTTTCTTTAGTGAAGGACTGCTAACAGAGTGCAGTTTACTATGGTGCCACAAGAGAGCAACAGTTCTTATGTCCTCTCTCTGTCAACGACGAGATGCCTCAACAAACCTTGGGTATAAAATATTGGCAGTGAACTCATCAAACTGCTCAAAAATGTCTTCATTTTAGCTCGTATCTGATGTAAGGCTAAATTGGATTCATTACAGCCAGAGTATATTAAACAATTGAACAGCTCAGACGCTTCATTTAAAGGGCAGTCTCAAACTGGACCCTGTACAAAAGCAGCAAATCAAAGTACAAAACATGTGTTAGACACATGGAGAAAAAAATAAGGAAAAGTACCATTCACAAACAACATCTGATTTGGCCCTAATTGTTTAACTATGGCAGTTTAAGAAATACATGTAACTTGGGGTAAACTTAGACGTAAAGACAACACTAAAGTGCTTAAATTTGTCTTTTAAATAAAACTATGAACAGCTTATAACATTTATAAAAGCTTATCCACAAATTCCAACTTTCCGGTAGTACCAGCCAAGACAAATATGGGGGCACATTCAACTCACTCTCCAAATGTAAACATGAGGAATTAATCACAAGGAAGAAAACACAGCTTAACAATATTTACAGGTTAATGCTACACTACAAGTAGGCTTTCTATAGATAAAGTGAGCAGGAGTGCATCATTGATTGAAATGTCAGCTCTAAAGGGATATTCTGATAGTTTGGGAAACGTGCCGATTTGATTTCTTGCCGAGAGTTAGATGAGAAAAAACTGAAATCTCAATCTGTCGAATGTGAAGCTGAAGCCATCCGCTGGTTATCTTAGCACAAAGACTGGAATCAGGTTGAAACAGCTAACCTGGCTATGTTAAGAGGTACTACCTATCAGCACCTCTAAAGGCCTTTGATTAGAAATTGATTAATACAAATCTAAATGATTTAAAAAAAGGCAGGCTAGCTAGCTTTTCCCATATTCCTGTCTTAAGTTTACCAAACAAAAAGTACTTTGACCTGCAGTAAAACCACATGTTGTCATTTTTGTGCTTTTAGTACGGATAAAATTAGATAATTAGTAAGGTACAAGCTTAGAACAGCCGTGTTGCAATTTGTTTTTAATGGTGTTAATCAAGCCAACAGGTTAATTAACCCATGTGATAACTCACAATTAAAAAAATAAATGCAAGCTGGGCTGTTTTAGGCTTCCGTAGGTAGCTTGAGGTGCTGGTCGTTGATGTTTTTCAGACATAGCAAAACTAGTCATTTCCCTCTTTTTACATGTGTCCTGCTAAGCTAAGCTAAGCTAACCAGCTCTAGCGCCATATACACACAAGCTAAGAGTGGTATCAATGTTCTTCTCTACTGTAACTCTCATTAAGCAATCAAATAAGTGTATTACCCTAAGTCAAATAATTCCTTTAAGAGAACACTTTTACCAATATGTATTTGATTATACTTTTAGTTCCACTCCAGTAGATTTATGACAAACACGTGTCAAAATTGCATGTAGAGCCACAATTTTTTTAGCGGTATTACATACAGCGTGTCCCTTACTTTGATCAGTTTCTACATATCAATTAAATTAATAAGGAATGGACTAGTTTATAATAGTGATGTAATCATAACAAGCCCTTTTAATGATGCGCTCTGTTGTGCCAAAAGTAATCACTGTCAGGGCTCTTTGAGAGATTTAGGCATTAGGATATATTTTTTTATGATGTCACAATATATATCATAATGAAATGTGCACACTTAATGAGCTACATAAGCATTGTTTTTTGAATATCATTAATCCTATGCTTAGCAGGTATTCTGCAAACTAATTACATGGATCGGGTTTAATTGGGAAAATGAGCCGTAAGTTAACATTAACATTAGATGTTGAACCTACACATATTCTGTAGGTCTGAGTACATTAGGTTTTTACCAACAAATCACAGAAAAGTGCATCTCAAAGCCAGATCTACAGGAGAGGAGAGCGCTTGCTTAATGTAAGCAAAAGATTAGAGTCAACAAAATTTCATCTCCTGACTCGGGGAAGCTCAAGCGCCGATCAGCTGAATAAAGATCTAAAGATCCTCATCTCCCGTCTCTGTCTCCCATCACTCTCTCTCTCTCTCTCTCGCTCTCTCTAACACACACACACACAAGCACACACACACACACACACACACACACACACACACACACACACACGTCACAACTTCTCTTACGTCCTTACAAATTGTCGTTACGTGTCACGAATAACACACTATCACAATTATAAAAATGAAGACAATTAGGAGTACATTTTAAATATCACTAGAGTTAAATGTAAGGTGCAGGGTTGATTATAAATGCTGTATAACCTTGTCTAACTATAGCAGGTGAGCTTACAGGATTTGGTTATTGGCAATGCCATATACATGTGCTCAAAGACAAATCAGCATTTGGTTATTGCTGGGGTCAGAACAGAACAACTCGCTACATCTTGGCAGAGAACAACCAAAAATAAATCAATTTATTTTTATCGTCGTAGTGTTGTTCTCACTCAAACGATGAACACCTCCCCTTTAGGAGTGAACATTTCGGAAACTCTTCCCCCTTCCCCATTTTGTAAAAGATGCTACAATCAATGCATTGTGCAAGGCTCTGGAGAGATGTGTGCGGGTGGTGGAATTCCAAATGAAACCAGAACAGAGTTTTGAAATTCATGGAGGAGAAAACGTGGTGACAAAATGTCCTACTGGACTCTGAGGTTATCTATTGTATTGAACAGAGTAAAAAATGACTATTTCTTACTGTGGTAGGTGTACTGTATATGTGTGTATGTTCATTTATGAGGCTTACGTGTAGCCTTCAGTCAGTTTTTCCCCCTCAGTGTAAATGCCACTGAGGGTGCGTCACTCTCCCGCTGCAGGAGTCCTCTGAAAAGCTCTAAGAAAAAAAAGAAAAAAACAAACATAACAAAGTTGCTTCAGATGCTACAGAGATTTGTTAGTTGTTGGAGTTCATCCTACCGGCAGAGAACAGTGGGGGCGGAGGGGGTAAATGAGTAGCGGGAGGCAGAGCCCCCCCCATGGAGTGCAGCAGGGGGAGAGAGAGCTGGCTGCCATGGAGAGGGTGATGGTGGTGGGGGCTGGAGGGGGTGGATGTGGTCACCGCCGCCCCCAGTTGCACCTGCCCGGTAGAGTCCTGGCCGGGGAGGCCGAGGGCGGGGCTGTTGTTGCCGTCGGGACCCACCATGGGGTTGCTGACTCGGAAGCACTTCTCCCTGTGGGCCTTGAGCATGTTGGAGAAGCGGAAGCGCTGGCCGCACACCTCGCACGGGTACGGCTTCTCCCCCGTGTGGGTGCGGCGATGGCGCTTCATGTTGGGCCGGCTCGTGAAGCTCTTCCCACAGATCTCACAGATGTACGGCTTCTCTCCTGCAAAGACATGAGACAAGACAAAGTTAGCAACTACAGTCATATGAAAAAGTTTGGGAACCCCTCTCAGCCAGCATTATAATTGACTCTGCTTTCACAAAAAAAAGATAAAAGTGGTATGTCTTTCATTTACCAGGAACAGCTAAGTACTGGGATGTTTTCCAAACAGAGATTTTTTGAAAAGCAGTATTTGGTTGTATAAAATTAAATAAAATGTGAAAAACTGGCTGTGCAAAAATATGGGAACCCTTGTGGTTTTGTTGATTTTAATGCATATAACAGCATGTAAAACTGATGACTTGACAAAAATTGGTTGGATTATGTTGTTAAGCCTTGAACCTCATAGAAATGTATTTTTAATCAGGAAAAAAGGTATTTTAGGTGCCTAAATGCAAGTTGCTCTTCTCTTTGACTCTCTGCTGAAGTGAGACAGAATGGGATCATCAAAGCAGCTCCCAAAAGATCTGAAAACAAAGATAGTCAAAAGTAATCAAAAAGCGGTATATTACAGAAAATACCAGTGAAACATTCATTCAAGCATTTTCTTCGATACCACCCCTCCCCTGTAACTCAGTTAAGGAGCTCTTAGACAACTTTAACGGCAAACTTACAAGTGTTATAGATGCTATTGCGCCCACTAAGATGAAGGTTGTCTCTGGTAAGAAAAGATCTCCTTGGAGAAATGCCCCGCAGGTCAGAATAGAAAGAAGAGAGTGCCGTAAAGCAGAACGCAGGTGGCGAAAAACAAATCTCCAGGTTCATTATGACATCTTCAAAGAGAAACTGTGCACGTTTAACTCAGAACTGAGAAATGCAAGGCATTCTTTCTTTTCTGACATCATCACCAAAAACAACAACAATGCACGTGCCCTGTTTGCTACTGTCGACAGATTAACAAACCCTCCTGTGCCAGTAGCGTCTGAGCATCTTTCCACGAGGGCCTGCAATGAATTTGCCTCCTTCTTTACTGAGAAAATTCACAAAATTAGACAAGCTGTCACTGCATCAATACCAAGTTCAACATATGTGTTCCCTCTTAAAATCAATTCAAATGCAATGACAGAATTTTATCTTATAAACCACAAAAACCTGGAGGACATTATACAACACCTGAACTCCTCATCCTGTTGCCTTGACATTCTGCCCACAGGCTTCTTTAAAACTGTTTTTAGCTGTATGGCCTCAGATGTTCTACAAATTGTCAATATGTCCCTTCAGACAGGTGTATTCCCACAGGCCCTGAAAACAGCAGTCATCAAGCCACTCTTAAAAAAGAACAATCTAGATACATCACTCATGAAAAATTATAGGCCCATATCTAACCTACCATTTTTAAGTAAAATCATTGAAAAAGCTGTTTATCAACAGCTAAATAACTACTTAGCAATGAATAACTGCTTTGATGTCTTCCAGTCAGGATTTCGACAACACCACAGTACTGAGACTGCTCTGGTTAAGGTCCTCAATGACATCCATTTAAACACAGACAGTGGCAAAAGTTCTGTCTTAGTTTTACTGGATCTCAGTGCCGCTTTTGACACAGTTGACCACAGCATATTACTAGATCGACTAGCAAACTGGGTTGGACTTTCGGGAACTGTACTAAGCTGGTTTGAATCCTACTTAAAGGATAGAGACTACTATGTGTCAATAGGCAATTTCACATCTGAGCGGACAAATATTACATGCGGGGTCCCCCAAGGTTCCATTCTTGGCCCTCTTCTATTTAACATCTACATGCTCCCACTAGCTCAGATTATGAATAAGAACAAATTATGCTACCATAATTATGCAGACGACACACAAATTTACATAACCATATCACCAGGAGACTACAGTCCAATACAGGCACTGAGTAAGTGCATTGAACAAATCAATGATTGGATGTGCCAAAATTTCCTTCAATTAAACAACGATAAAACTGAAGTAATTGTCTTTGGTGCCAAAGATGAACAATTAAAAGTTAGCGCACAGCTTACATCCATTATGTTAGAAACTACACCCCAAGCCAGAAATCTTGGTGTTGTTGTAGACTCTAACTTGAATTTCAAGAAACACATAAAATCAATCAATAAATCAGCCTACTACCACCTAAAAAACATATCAAGAATTAAAGGGCTTATGTCTCAGCAAGATTTAGAAAAACTTGTCCATGCATTTATCTTTAGTAGACTTGACTACTGTAACAGTGTCCTTGCTGGCCTTCCAAAAAAATCAATCAGACAGCTTCAGCTAATTCAGAACGCTGCTGCTCGAGTCCTCACTAGGACCAAAAAGGTGGATCACATTACCCCAGTTCTGAGGTCTTTACATTGGCTTCCAGTCACTCAAAGAATTGATTTCAAAATTCTGATGTTGGTTTATAAAGCACTAAATGGTTTAGGGCCAAAATACATTACTGATATGCTGATAAGTTATGAACCGTCCAGAGCCCTTAGGTCGTCTGGGACAGGTCTACTTACAGTCCCTAGAGTTAGGACTAAACGAGGAGAAGCAGCTTTTAGTTTTTATGCACCAACAATCTGGAACAAACTCCCAGAGAACTTGAGGTCTGCTGCAACTCTCAGTTCTTTTAAATCGAGTCTGAAGACTTTTTTGTTTCCTTTTTAACTTGCAATTTTCATTTTATTTGCTTCTTTTATTATGTTTTTAAATCGAGTTTTAATTTTAATTTTATTTTTATTTGCTTCTTTTATTCGCTTTTAAATGTTTTATAATGTGTTTTATGTATTCTAATCTTGCTCCTGTAAAGCACTTTGAGTGGCCTTGTGTCTGAATTGTGCTATATAAATAAACTTGCCTTGCCTTGCCTTGCCCATAGTTCATTATCATGGTTTAGGGGAAGGCTACAAGAAGCTTTCCCAAAGGTTTCAATTGTCAATTTTGACTGTAGGGAACGTTGTCGGGAAATAGAAGGACACAGGCACAGTTGCAGTTAAACCCAGGCATGGCAGACCAAGAAAAATACAGGAGCGGCATAGGTGGGGTATTGTGAGAATGGTTGCACACAACCCACAGATCACCTCCAAAGACCTGCAAGAACATCTGGCTGCAGATGGTGTATCTGTACATGGTTCAACAATTCAGCGCAATTTGCACCAAAACATCTGTATGGCCGGGTGATGAGAAGGGAGCCCTTTCTGCGCCCACGCCACAGGTACAGTCCCATGGAGTTTGCAAAAGCTCATTTAGACAAGCCAGATTCATATTGGAAGAAAGAGCTTTGGACTGATGAGACAAAAATTAAGTTATTTGGTCTTTATAAAAAGCGCTTTGCATGGCGAAAGAAGAAAACTACATTCCAAGAAAAACACCTGCTACCTACTGTCAAATTTGGTGGAGGTTCCATCATGCTGTGGCCACTTCAGAGACTGGGGCCCTGGTTAAAGTCTATGAATTCAACCCAGTTTCAACAGATTATTCAGGATAAAGTTCAAGCATCAGTCACAAAGTTGAAGTTGCGCAGGGGTTGGATATTCCAACAAGACAACGTCCCTTAACACAGTTCAAATTCCTGCAGAGGGAAAAGTACAATGTTCTGATATGGCCGTTGTTGCAGTCCAATGACTTGAATATCATCGACAATCTATGGGATGATTTGAAGCAGGCTTTCCATGCTCGGCAGCCATCACATTTAACTGAACTGGATCGCTTTTGTATGGAAGAATGTTAAAAATACCTACAACCTGGATCCAGACACTCATCACAGGCTACCAGAGGCGTCTAGAGGCTGTTATTTTTGCAAAAAGGAGGCTCAACTAAGTACTGATGTAATTTTAGTTTTGGGGTGCCCAAATTTATGCACCAGTCAAATTTTGTTATGATGCCTATTGCATATTTTTTATTATTCCAATAAACAAAATGACACTGCTGAATTGCTTCTGTTTCCCTAAGGTATGTCATGTATGAAAAGGAATTTGCTTCTTTGAAATCCCAGCTAATGATGAACAAAAATGCCCAAAATTAGAAGGGGGTCCCAAACTTTTTCATATGACTGTAGCTTGTGAACATAGTGGAGCATTTAGCATCTAAAAGAGACATACATTTTACCCTCAGAAATTGGTGGAGACCAAAGCAGAGATTAAGTGTTGGACTCAGTCATTATGTACAGTAATAAATGCTTATGTCGCTGCGTCCCAGCTGGATGTATAAATAGGCAACTGTTTACCAACAAGTTTGCCATATCAATTGCGATCGACGACCCATATGGATACAGCCCTACCAATGGTTTCACACTATTCTGCTGATTGACAGCTGGTGGCATACTGTAGCATAGCAATGCACTATACAGTCAGAGAAGAACAAAACGTTGAGCTAGTTAAGTTCCAAATATCTTATCTAGAAGCAAATTAGTTCCAACACATTTGTAACACCCTATGGTGAAACACACAATGTGTTTTAGCTTTTGTTTAAACACAAGAACACTGTTGAATATCTGTATATCAGTATATATCTGTTTTTTCTCTGCTGTCCCCAAGTGGCTAAAGTAGTAGGTTCATGGTAGTTGTACATGTTGCTCTACTGCAATTCAGCGTCAACACTCCCTTGAAAATCATCAGCATGAGCACGAGAAATGACTCACCAGTGTGCGTCTTCATGTGTTCGTCAAAGTACTGTTTCATGTTGAAGTCCTTCCCGCACCACTGGCACATGAACTGCTTGTGTCCGATGTGGATGCTCATGTGAGAACGCAGCTGGTATTTGTACTGGAAGCGCTCGCTACAGTTCTGAAATGGCACACAGTGGACATTTTTACACAATGTCTTGACGGTAATTAATAGTTATGAAGGTAACAGAAAGAGTACTTGACAGGTTTTATTATATTTCTTATTGAGGGAAAACAGCGCAAAATTAAGATGACCTTAGACATCTCAATATCTCTCTTGTGACAAATTTAATTCAACACTCAGCTGTGAGAAACAGAGCTTGTGAGAGACACATTTCTGTAAAACAAAATTTCAAAATCAACTGAGTTATGCAACTTCAAATATGAGAATAGGTCAGATTTTACAAGCAGTTGACACAACTTCAGATACCACTGTTTAAACACTTAAAATGAATGTGAAAACAAAAGAATATTTAAAGGTATTGGCTTTAAAAGAGTGCTTTGACATAGTAAAGTGAACATGAAGCCATACAGCCATAGGCTACAGCCAACAGCAGGTAACAAGGGCTGCATTCCAAATTGCACACTCTTTCTTTTATCTATTCTACATACTAAAGCTGAACATAAAATTAACCGAGTTAGCATGCAGTGGGCATACAATTGGGACATACTTTTACTTATTTATTTCATCATATCATTGCACCCGATCTAGCTTCTCGTTTATATATCCGTCACATCCCCGGTTGTTTTCATATGGAGGCTGCGTCGATGTGACGTGACTTCCGGTGCACACTAGATTTTGACTCAGGATCGCCCCAAAAAGCATGCTGATTTCCACACAAAAAAATTCCGATGGGATGCAGGAGGCAATAGGTACATTTAAGCATGCTACATCTGACCACAATAATTGAGACATCCTAAGAATTTCAACCAAAAATAGCAGGGAAGTATGGGTATTGAAGTGCAGGGATACTTTTTTTTTTTAACAGGGCCAGGCTAGCTGTTTCCCCCTATTTCCTGTCTTTGTGCTAAGA
This sequence comes from Hyperoplus immaculatus, assembly GCA_949357725.1. Classification (NCBI taxonomy): domain Eukaryota; kingdom Metazoa; phylum Chordata; class Actinopteri; order Uranoscopiformes; family Ammodytidae; genus Hyperoplus; species Hyperoplus immaculatus. Next base: position 9,126,989 of record OX442369.1, read on the forward strand.
TAACCTAACCCTCTCCAGGATGTTCTGTATGTTCATAATTAACGTAGAAACCTGAGAGTGGTATCAATCTTCTCATCCAACTCTCGGCAAGAAAGAGAATAAGTGTATTTCCCAAAATGTCAGAACATTCCTTGACGCACTTGACTTGTTAATGATGATGATTTTTCTCTGATGTGTTTAAATCGTCACATCTGGATGTCATCTGCATTCCTTGACCTTAAAGTGAGCATTTTACAAGCCAAGGGGGAGTAAAGGATAAAGACACTTATTTAATGCAAAAAACATTTTAGCCAATAATTACAGGAATGAGAGAAGAAAATCATTAAATAAATAAAAAGAAACTAGTGGATATTCTCAGTCAGAATTAAAGTATTTTTGTGAGTGAAGTGGAGTGGAGTGGAGTGGAGAGGGGAGAAGCCACAGCAGCGTATAAAAGGAGCTCAAACCTCACACTTGAAGGGTTTCTCTCCTGAGTGCTGCAGTGAGTGAACCTTCAGGGACATGCTGCGCTTGAACGACTTCCCGCACGTCTCACAGGTGAACGGCATGTCCTTCGTGTGGGCTAGACAGACAAACACACACACATACACACGCGCACGCAGAACAAGTTAATGGTATTCAATATTGAGCCACTCTTAATCAAATAGCAGCGGGAGGACAAATAAGCAAACTGCTACTCAAAAGTAAATAACAACATTGAGATGCTTTTTCATTGGCTAATTACGGTGCTAAGGACAATGAATGTGACTCGTGCACATGTTACTCCCCAGTCACTCCTTTAGTAAATGGGATAAATAGGACTCAATGGCATACAAAACCCTTAACTGCTGCAACACTGAGGTACACAAGGAATGAGATAATGAGATTGGGAAATAAGATGTTTATCTCCTTAAAAAAAAAGTGTAAGAGGAAAGAAACACCCTAAACAAATCACGCACAACAATCGTTGGGATGTGGAACAGGAAGCCTGAAGTAACAATCGGGAACAAAGCGACCAATCAGGATGGTTGATTTGACTGCCACTCACCGACCATGTGCTTCCGGACGTGAGCCATGGTGTAGAACTTCTTCTCACAGATCTCGCAGGAGAATTTCTTCTCGGCGTAGCCGTGGACGATCTTGTTATGCTCGTGTAGCGACCACAGCTTTTTGAAGGCCTTGCCACATGTTAAGCACTTGGGGGGGAGGGGAGGGGGGGGGAGGCAAAATAAAGTTACTGTATTACTGGAGCTATGTGGGTATGAGGCATTGAGAAGATCATTATCTGGAATAGTCTGTACAAAAGCCATCCAGTTGTGCGTACACGGATACTTGAGCTTGCACTGTAGCAAAAAGAAAAGGAAAAGCTGCTCACAACTGAGAATGTATTATTATTGATTAACAGTTGAGGACTCTGATCAATTCAAAAATGTCAAAGGTCAGCAAAGTTGACCTCATGACGGTTTACATGGATTAACTTGGCCGTATCATGTAAATCAACTGTTCAAGAATATTCCTTTGCAATTAAATTATTTTTAACTTTAAAAGATAGGGCTGGGGGGTCTTTCATCATAATCCTGACTGAATCATATACCTGGATGCTCTTCTCACAGTCGGTCTGTTGGTGCAGCAGCAGCTCGCTCTCCAGCAGGAAGCGTTTGCCGCAGTTGTTGCAGATCTGCATGCGGTTGTGGGTGACGTTCATGTGTTTCTCCAGGTACCAGCGGTTGTTGAAGACGCGTGGGCATTTCTTACACGGGAAGTGTTGCTTCTCCTCCAGCCTGACCTTCTGACCCGGGCCCTCTGCGTCCAGCGTCCTCCTCTTCCCGCCTTGCCTCTGGTTGGCCCGCGTGGCCTCTGCCAGCGTTTGCCGCATGGAGGCCGTGGTAGCCGCCATGGCGAAGGCTCTGTTGCCACGGCGAGGCCTGTCCAAAATGGCCGACTGCTCCAGGCCTGGAATGTGCAGGGTGTTCTCTTCCTCTTCCTCATCGTCATCCTCCTCCTCCTCTTCCTCACTGCTGTGCCCCAGGAGATCAGCCCTCTTCAGCTCTTCCTCCTCCTCATCTTCACCCAGCGAGTCATCATTCTCCGCCTCATTGTCCTCATCGTCTTCAGAGTCTCTTTCGTCTCCGTGGCAATGGCCGAAGATGGTGGTGGTCTTGGAGACGGTTGCCGACTTGACCTCGGATCCCTTGGACACATTGAGTGTCTGGTTGTTGAGGTTGACCTCCACGATGATCTGCTCTCTGTTGAAGGAGCCGTTGTTGTTGTTGCCCTCTGCCGTCTTCGTCTCCTCTCCATTGCTCTCAACTTTGCACAAAGCAGCAGCGATGCCCGCACTCACCCCACTGGCCCCCGACCCCTCCTCCTCCTGGTAAATATACTGCTTCTGCTGGCAGGCCGTCTGTCCTGCCTCCTCCACTCTCACAGAGAACAGGCTGCTGCCCTCCCTCTTGTACACCCTGGCCAGCTCTGACTCCTGTTTGATCTCCGGGTACAGCTGGCCCGGGGGCATCGCTGCCGTGGCAACCGGGTGACCTCCACTCATCCCGTCCTGATTGGCCATAATATCCGCACAGGTGCTTCTCAGAGAATGGCTGCCGATGAGGTCCCGACAGGAGGCTGCGATGTCGCTCATCTGAAGCAAGGTGGCGGTGTTGAGCACGTCGCGGACAGTCCGGCTGCTCACCAGCAGTTTGGATGTGTAGATGAAGTTGAGGATCTGCTGAAGGCCCTGTGAGGTCAGGGCGTCCAGTGACAGGTCCACGCGCCGCAGCTGTTTGCTCTGGGCGAAGAGGGAGTGGAAGAAGGGGCTGTAAGCGGCTAGCACGCCCTTGTGGGCCGGGAAGGTGCTGTGCTGCTGACGCACCAGGACAATGTCCACGTCACACAGCTCGGGCTGGAAGAGGCGCTGCTCGTTCAGCCTGTCCATCAAACAGGTGAAGTGCAGAGCCACATCCTCCACCACAGAAAACTCAGCAGAGGGGAAGTCCGTGGTCTTCTCCACTATGAGCTACAGGTGGGAGGGGGGAGTGTGTTGGGGAGAAAGTGACAGAGGAAAAGGTTACAATAGAAAACACTTTATCATATAGGAATATGATCAGGTAAACTGTAGATACAGTATGTGATAATATAGCCTGCAAAAATAATATAATTTTGTTATTAGAAGGTAGTAAGGCGAAAACGGGATACTTGATAATTTATTAAGCATATCAAATATTACTGTGTAATAACAGGGGAAGGGTGTGTGCGTGTGTGTGTGTGTGGAGGGGGACAAAACATACAAGTAGTGGGAAGGTCCTATTGTATTGCAAGAAATTAATAATTAATAATATTTGTTATTATTGTGATAACTATTATTTTTATTTATTATTATTTAGATTTTCTTTATCACTGAAATGCATTTTTGAAGGGCTATTGGGCTCGAAGATTCTCAAAACTAAGCAAACACATTAGTGGTGAACTTATACACCTGATACGGGCTGTAAGAGCTAATTAGCACTATGGTATAAATAGAAACCAATCTTTGGTTCCACAGTTGCTACCAGTACATAGAAACGGTTTTTGACCAAACACAACCTAAGTCACGTCAAGGTCTATGTTTTTTATGTTGTTTATCAAGCTGGAGCTAAAGAAAGTGCAAATTAACGAGACAAATGTTTTAACTGCAAGTAAGACTTTTAGGTGTGACAAAGGTGCGTCAAGAAGTATATATATACACACAAGGATACAGGGACTGATCATCGCTGCTTGCAGCTTCATTATTGCACTATTATTTGTGTTTCCTGTTTGCATTTTCATAAAAGCTCAACTAGGTAGGGTCAAATTACCCCATGATATAAATGCTGTGGTATTCGGCATTGCTACTGTGTATAACTAAATAATATGTTAGTAAGAAATAAAATAAAAAACAGATTTCAACTATGTCTTCAACTGGAAATGGAAATAAGACATGATACAAGCGTGGTTTCTATGGTTTTAGGTTGCTTGGTTGACCCAAAATTAAATAAATTTAATAGCTGCTTTAAAATCACATAGAGCTGTTATCAATACGAATAGTTTGACCTCAAAGTGAAGGCAGAAATATTGTTGATATAAATTCTAAATCGATGAGGTTTTATCCTGAAGTATTTATTAGAGTGTTCTTTATGATTTTCATAAAGGTTAAATGAACTGCACAAAGTCACAGACTGCATCCGTGCTGCACGATTCGAGTCAGAGAAAAATCAAAAAGGTGTAACACTCAGCGCTCTGTGCAAGGTCCTCAACTTCCCAAGGTGGGTTTATTTTAGCACAGGAAGGGCAGGGTTTCGATCCAGACGGGATGTGAGTGGGGACAGAGGAGCAAACAGAGCAAACACACACACACTCACACACAAACACACACATGCAGAAACGCACTCACACGCTTATGTGATGTGCAACCATGCACAAAACACACATACACCAAGACACATACACTAAGACACAGAGACACACAGAGACACACAGAGACACACACACACACACACACACACACACACACACACACACACACACACACACGTCTGGTCCCTCGCAAGGACTGACTGGTCAGAGCATTGGTATTCAGTGCCATCTCCCTCCCATTAGCTGGTTCTCTCTCAGCACACCCACTCACTCCACTGTCCCTGAGGAACAGAGAATTATGCACAAGACAAAACACGTCTGGAGAAATAATTAGGGAAACCATGCCGAATAAATACTAACTAACCCTCCGAATAATTAATGGCATTTATCATTCTGGGCGTCTCTCGGAGGTAGCATAGGACAAGTATTAATACAAGCATTGTTTGAGCGAACAAGTTGCTGGAGATGATGTAGCCATGTGCGCCATAATTACATCTCTGCATCTGTCATTTTTCAGTATTTACAGCATGACAGGAGATGGCCCACGTACAATAAAATTATTAAATTAATTTCAGGACGATAATCCTGATGGATTTATGTAAAACTCTGTAGTGAATGATCCCACTACAAAGACTGTTCATTGTTCTTTACATTCAAAATTGTTCTTTGCCTTTTCCCGCTGGCCCACAATGTTTCTCTTTTTAGATAAATGAAAATTAACTTTTCATTTTTTGAGGCTGGAAAAATTGGATTTGCATTTGGACCTAACCTTGAAAATCTAGCCCGTTTGAAGAATTCAATTATGTAGTGTTAGATTTATTCATGGTTTTCAGCTGCTAAATTGGACTCTGAGCCAGAGAGGAGCGGAGATCGGGTTATCTCTCCCCGCGCGAGGCTACAGACGTCGCCCAAGGGCAAAAACGCTGCAGCCTTAATCAGATCAAGTATAAGTTGCAGACTGGAAGTTACGCTGCTTTGGTGATAACGATGGGCTTCTTCTTATAGCATTCAAAGCTCAGTCAAAGATTCGATTCTACGGGAGCAACATCAACAGGTTCAAAACATCAATGGCTTCATTTAGAATCAAAATAAAGAAACCAATGCTACTTTTAAGGTTAAATGTAGGGTGTATGTTAATGACATGTTGCTTTATTTTGTAGATTTTGTTTATATTCTATTAAATTCTTATCCGTCAATAACGTGACGTTTTCAGAATTTTACAGGAGAGCATACATTTTGGTCTTTTCTGCAATCCCTCTAGCCTGGCTCTGCCCGCCCGCCTACTTCCGGCCAAATTTTATTTTCCCTTCAGTAGTCAGTCTGGGTGTACAGCCCATTTCCCATTTTTGCCGGAGATTCGACAGCCGGTCCAATCAGCGAACAGAGCGAGTGGCTGAGAACGATGACGTCGAAGTCGCGCTCCAGTTTCAGTTGCCAGAAGCCGGCTCATGACACACGTGACGACCAAACGTTATGCGATTGGTTGGCTAATCCAGAGTGGCACTGGGCAGATCCAATAGTTTTAAACTTTAACAGACACCCGCCTCCATGAGTGAACGTTTGCCAATTACAGCACTGCCAGACCTTCTGTACAAATGAAATGAAGTACGATGGTCTGGTAGCACCAGGCTACAATCCCTCCATATTGTCAGCTCTTTTAGCCTATTTATAATGCACTTACGCCTTTGTGTGCCAAGCTCAGTGCACTTCCGCCTATTTTGCTACTATATATGATTTTGCTCCAAACTCAATTGGCGGTTTTCACTAACACCTTTATGTTTTCAGCCTTTATTTCAAAAAGTAAAATGTAGCTATAGTGACATGATTCTTTTACCATTTGATAGAACTTACCAAGACCTTTAAAATTATATATAAAAGTCATTTTCACCAAATACGTCACTTACGCCCCTTTTGCTCCAAGCCTTCGAAATATGCTTTTACACTATTTAATCCAAAAGCAGTTACCCTTCAGCATGCTGCCGTGCTGCGTCAGTCACAACAATAAGCAATAACCTTGTCACATTTCATCACACGCTGACTGTAGCCAAACAAATTGAGTGAGTACTCTTGTATTTGAAGATCTCATACAAATCCCTCCGTCTTTGTCTGTCATTATCTCTCTCTCTCTCCTTGCAAATGTCAGGGAGAGCGAGCCTGTTTGCCGTCATTAGAGAGAGCGCCACCTTTAACCAGCTTCCCAGTCAGATGTCTCCCCAATACATTATTCATATCTGGCCTGACCCGTGACAAACACGCAGCGGGGGGGATTACTGACGCACCCAACAAGAGGTGTCATTTAAACCGGCTTCAATCAAAGCGTTGCGAACCCTTTCCACACTCATCTGCTAAACACTTACGTGAGAGGGGGTCCTTACATCCTCAGAGGGAGGCCGTTTCACAAGGTTAAGGTGTGTTAATACAATGAGGTTGTTTTATTTTACTGTAATGTGCCATTCACATGTTAGAAAAAAGGACAGTTTTTTCAGCTAGATAGGCTAAAGGAAAAAAAACTGTATTAATGCCAAAAAAACAGCAATCCAAATACAAGGTCCATTTAGTAGAGGTTTGTGAGCTTTTGATCACATGACATGACCCTTATCAGCAGATGGAGTTTGACCAACTTTCCATGTTTAGCACTTGAAGTACTTCTTGTTGATGTTTGCTCAAAAGCAATCTGGGAAAAAATATCAGCACAGTCTTAAACAACAGATGTAGTCACTGATCCAAAATGATCAAATAAAGAGGGTATGTGTGTATGTGTGTGTGTGTTTTTCAAGCTGCATTTTTCCCTCCCATTATTCTAATAGGCCTGATTAATGCACCTTCTTATTAAAAATCACTGTTACAGACTGTGAAAGGTCAAAACTGACACAAAACCAAATCTAGCTTTCCAATCGTTTAACGGGTCTAATGGGGGCCTCACTCAAGAACAGTCAGACATTGCATTTGCCAGACTCTGGAAGATAATCAGACATTTTAAAAAACATTCCCCTGATCAGTCTGATGATGGCGATGCTTTTATTAAAATTCAAAGCTTCAGACTTTGAAGCTATACTTTTCCCACTGATCCACTTTTGATAAAGCTGTGATGGATGATGCACGGGATTTACTTCTTGGCTCAATAACAGCCTGCATCATTCATGAGAATTTTTTTTTAAATTTGAATTGCTTCTATTATCCTCGGTGATGGTCAGACTCACCGGCACAATTTGAGCTCACTGTCCAACGTGTCAAATTAAAGCTTGTGATTTTTTATTATTTTTAAAGTGGATTTTGTGAGTAACTTGGTGCATCCTCGCTCAACTCAGCCACTTTGGGGTCAGTGGTATATGCACTTGGCAGAAGCCCAACTCCTGGCCCTCAGCCAGACGTAGCGAAGTGAGAGAGTGAAATCACTCTCTTTCTAATTTGACTTTCACTGGTGAGAATGCCCTTTCTCTCTCACACCTTTGCACTGGACCGCCCGTGTGGATTTACTACTCTGTAAAGTCTGCATCATTCTCCTTCACTCTGCGCAGGCCTGGCTCCAGACTGGGGGGGAGGGGTGCTGTTGTGTGGAGCTGCCATTTAAAAAAAGGTTCTCCCTGTCTGTTAAATGTTCATCCCAACATTTACTGTAAAAGGACTGGTATGTTTCTGTTGGAGATCCAGATGAAATAAATAACTAGAAAGAGATGCAAGTAGACAACGCAGACATGCAATACAACGAGGAAAATACAGTATGTATAACATCTACAGAGAGACGCATAATGACTTCAAAAGCAGAAAACGATTTCAGGGAGACGCAGAAAGACAACAAAGATACACAACAACTATAAGGGAGGTAGAATTACAACAAACAGATTACAATGCTGCCTAACAGCTACCAGGAAATGGAAAAAGAGAAACACTTTACAAATACTCAAGATGACTAAAAAATGAAGTCATTTTCTGTATGACCTGCAGACTTACGAGCAGTGAACTGAAGAACATCTTCCATCTACCGTGGCTTGTCTCGTTTGCTTGCTGGCCGGTGAACAGACCGAGCCATTAGCGGGGGCCAATGTCAGAGCACAGCAGAGTCATGGACATATCAATAGTGCGAGGGAAGGCAGCTTGTATTCTGGCAGGAGGGAGTCCCAGGGGTAAAACACTGCAGGGATTAAAGCTATTCTCTTCGGCAGCCCGCAGACTGCTCCGACTAACCTCAGTGTCCTCATAAATCAACCCGTTTTTTCTGGTAAATGTACATACACTCAACAAAAATATAAACGCAACACTTTTGTTTTTGCTCCCATTTTTCATGAGATGGACTTAAAGATCTAAAATTCATTCCAGATACACAATATTACCATTTCTCTCAAACATTGTTCACAAATTTGTCTAAATGTGTGATAGTGAGCACTTCTGCTTTGCTGAGATAATCCATCCCACCTCACAGGTGTGCCACATCAAGATGCTGATCTGACATCATGATTAGTGCACAGGTGTACCTTAGACTGTCCACAATAAAAGGCCACCCTGAAATGTGCAGTTTTGTCTCACAGCAAAATGCCACAGATGCCACAAGCATTGAGGGAGCGTGCAATTGGCATGCTGACAGCAGGAATGTCAACCAGATCTGCTGCTCGTGCATTGAATGTTCATTTCTCCACCATAAGCCGTCTCCAAAGGCGTTTCAGAGAATATGGCAGTACATCCAACCGGCCTCACAACCGCAGACCACGTGTAACCACACCAGCCCAGGACCTCCACATCCAGCAGGTTCACCTCCAAGATCGTCTGAGACCAGCCACTGAGACAGCTGCTGAAACAATTGGTTTGCATAACCAAATAATTTCTGCACAAACTGTCAGAAACCGTCTCAGGGAAGCTCAACTGCATGCTCGTCGTCCTCATCGGGGTCTTGACCTGACTCCAGCTCGTCGCTGTAACAGACTTGAGTGGGCAAATGCTCACATTCGATGGCGTCTGGCACGTTGGAGAGGTGTTCTCTTCACGGATGAATCTCGGTTTACATTGTTCAGGGCAGATGGCAGACAGCGTGTGTGGCGTCATGTGGGTGAGCGCTTTGCTGATGTCAATGTTGTGGATCGAGTGGCCCATGGTGGTGGTGGGATACCGTGATGAGATCCTGAGGCCCATTGTTGTGCCATACATCCATGAACATCACCTCACGTTTCAGCAAGATAATGCACGGCCCCATGTTGCAAGGATCTGTACACAATTCTTGGAAGCTGAAAATGTCCCAGTTCTTGCATGGCCAGCATACTCACCGGACATGTCACCCATTGAGCATGTTTGGGATGTGCTTGACTGGCGTATACAACAGCGTGCACCACTTCCCACTAATATCCAGCAACTTCGCACAGCCATTGAAGAGGAGTGGACCAACATTCCACAGGCCACAATTGACAATCTGATAAACTCTATGCGAAGAAGATGTGTTGCACTGCATGAGGCAAATGGTGGTCACACCAGATACTGACTGGTTCTGAGTCCCCAGACCCCCAATAAAGCAAAAAAATGCACATTTCAGAGTGGCCTTTTATTGTGGACAGTCTAAGGCACACCTGTGCACTAATCATGATGTCAGATCAGCATCTTGATGTGGCACACCTGTGAGGTGGGATGGATTATCTCAGCAAAGCAGAAGTGCTCACTATCACACATTTAGACAGATTTGTGAACAATGTTTGAGAGAAATGGTAATATTGTGTATCTGGAATGAATTTTAGATCTTTAAGTTCATCTCATGAAAAATGGGAGCAAAAACAAAAGTGTTGCGTTTATATTTTTGTTGAGTGTATGTTGGTCTCACGCTGGACAATAGAGACTGTGTCACTTTAAACGTTATGCAGTTTCCAAATTTACTTAAAGTTGATATTCTGGATTACTCATATTTAAACAAAAAGATCTCAATACACACAGAAATTAATGATGGTATAAAGAAGGGCAAATTTTAGTACTAGAATTATACATCTCTCCTAGGGATAATTCAATTTATGGTGGGTCAGTTTTCTATAAAAATCACACAATAATTATAACATTTTATCATCTAATTAAATTACTTTGACCTGACCATTTTTGAAAAGTTTGAGTAAAAAGTTACGTAGGTTTTGCTTTTGTGGTGTTTTGGTCTAATATGACACATAATACATTTATTAGCCTTGAACATCCATTTAATTATTTCCGGCGTGATTTTTTGCCCAAATTCACACCACATTATAATATAAATTGATGTTATGAAATGTTCTTATTTATAATGTCGTAACGATGTCCAGCATATGACCCATATGATCCATCTTATGTGGATGGAGTTTGCTTGGTTGTCAAGCGAATAGAGATTCTTTCTCATTTAGCACGAAAATTCCGTATTTAAGTCAGATAACACGTAAAGCATTATTGAGACTAATGAGAGCCACAAGATGAGACTTAATCCACACTCATCTGTTAGTAGTGTCCAAAGAATCTCAGACCCTAAGTGGTTTGTAATATAATATAATAAATGATGATGATTATTTTCATTAAAAGTTTATCTGTTGATGATTTATCTTTAGATTTTGGACTGTTTATGAAACCAAAACACAATTTGAGCCGCCCTTATTCAGAAAACAGAGTCATGCCTCATCACAGGACAATTATAAGAATTGAATTACAGCAAATCTCTACCTCCAATCTCATTATGAATCCACTATGTTTTCCAAAATTCTTCTCACCTCAATCTGACTTCTACAAATCTCATTTAGGCCATGAAATGCTCATTAAATAAATGTTATAAACGATGGCAAAGACCATTAGGTCGCTGTTTCGATCCCCGATTGTAAAGCTAGTGGTGGCTGGTATACTTTCAAGGTGCCCGCAATCTCTACCATTATGTCCTTAAGCAAGGCATCTAACTCCACTTCAGCTATTCAGCTATACCCTGCATGAAGACCCCCCTCTGGAGTTTGGTGTTAGAGGGAATATGAGAAAAGACATATTTCAATGAAAACTTGTGTTAAATTGACCAATAAAGCAACTTTAACTTGGAAATGACCAACGGGCACAAGAAAAGGTCCTCCCAATCATCCCAAATCATGAAGACAGCAATCCCATGAGCTCATGCCTCGACCCTCGTCTCACCCAGTGGGGGAGGTGGAGGGTGCTGGGTCTCTGCCACTCCCACCTACAGAGCCCTTCAACCCACAGTAAAGAGCACTCAGCTGCCCTCTTCACAGGGCGGCCTCCTGCTGAGGGGCCCGGCATAGGGCTCCAAGTGACTGACACCCAGAGGAAGGAGAGTGGGCACTGTGTCAGTCTTCATCTCACTCACTAGCATGGGGAGATGGCAGGAGAGCGGCGCCATCCCTTCCACACACACACACACACACACACACACACACACACACAGATCCCTGAGTCATCATCAGTGAATACGAGAGCAAAGCATGACAGGCCTGAATACAAACTCTCAACCACTTACAACAGCAACTTTGGCCTTGCAGTAAAGTCAGAATGCTTTTATGTGGCGGGAAACTGATCAGATGTAAAGACAGCCAAACGGAACTGGACAAGGTCACGTCATTTCTGGCACCGTCCAATCAGACAGCCATTAAAAAGTCATCAGGGTAATGACTGACACTGTGTCCTCTGTGCGCTGCTCACCAGACCTGCGCTGCTGCCAACGCCAAACTGATAGAGGGATAGAGAAGCTGAGCCAAAGAAGTGAATTCTGACTCCCTTGGGGTGAGAAACGTACCATTGCCTCATCGTCAGGGTGTTGAAGACTGGCATGGTTAGAAAGCAGTCTGCAAAATTGTCTATCTGCCTTCGTTGTTTGTTGCTAGTCCGGACCGGGAGGGATTATGGAACGGGCCTACTGGGTACTGGGTTCACGCCCAGGGGCCTAAGGTATGGAGAGGGGCCTCTTGCAGAGCCAACAATTACTGTACAATGACTGGTGTGTGGTTGTTGGAGATGCATATCAAATAATTATATAGACATGCAAAAGCACAACACAGACATGCAAAAAAACTCAGAGACAAAATAACAAATTAAGTTTTCATTTCAGAGAGCCGGTACTTGAGCTTAGGACAAGGAATTAACTGCTTCGGGATGGGGCACCGGCTCCGAACAGTGCCCCCAAACTACCTCGGTGGAAAAGGGGTAAAAAAGATACATAGAAACACAGTCTTTGAGTCTGGGTGTCCAATGTAGGAGTGGTGGGGGGTGGGGGGGGGGGGGCTTTTACATGCCAGTGCCCGTGTACCCGGTGCCTCATTACACGCTCATGTGTCTAGTGGAAGATTTCTCCTCTGTCTGCAGTCTGGGCTCCCTCCTCTTCCCTTTCCTAAATCCAATCAGCACAGAGACCCAGCACTGACCTTGAGGTAGAAGAAGCATATACAGTAGCAGAGGCACGAACACACACACACACACACACACACAACGCCTTTGCATGCATACCTGCATCATAATCATGCATTTGTGCCCACATCAGTAAACAGAAACTAACGACGTTTGGCGTATGTGATGACACTGCTGATGTATGCGAAGACATGAAAAAGAAAGAGGATGTAAATGTGCCCAGACTCACATTATCCTGTTATCAAACATGATGCTCTCGCGCAGACGAACCAGATTGGTAATAGCACAAGTGACACAGACTCACTTTTTACAACCCCCGTGGTGATCATTACAGCACTATGATAAAAAATGCTAATAAAAATCAATGTTGGGTGACAAAAGGAGGGGGGGCGCCACAGCAGCGAGTGGCAGCACACTCGCTGCTGAGGTCACTCCCGGCACGGTCATACGCCCAGCTACATTAAAGTGGAGTTTAATACTCACTGTGTGACACAGTTCATCGGATAATAATGGTATTAAGGCTGAGAGTTACACCTAGTGATTTTAGGCTGTGGGATTATACAATTGATTGGTAGAACTTCGACCTTTACATATCATCAGATAGCGGTACCGTATGTTTGTGGTATGAACTAAACCTAATTATCTATGCAGAGTTAAAAACAAAAAATTTATTGTATTTGCAGCAGCTTTCATTTAAAAAGGACAATATGAACATCCTGATTAAAATCATTATAAATTCAAAATATATTTGGATTTTTGGACTGTTAGTCATTCATAAGAAAGCAATTAAAAAAGTGTTAACTTGGGCTATGCACTGTTATGAACATTGGCATTTTACAGACTAAACAATAAAGCTGTTAAAGGGGCTCTCTACCCAACACGAGGTGGTCTGATGAAATATACTACTGGATTGGAGTTTCACCTAGTCAGACAAGGCTAACACCGGGTAAGAATTTCAACACTATAAGCCAAACATTTTTTAAATATACTCTACATCTTTGCATGGCAAATACATTATGGTCAGAATGAGTGAGAGATGGTGGTTATTTAACCAATCTATGGTGGAGGCATTGTTAAGAATATGCAATATAATAACTTTACACTTGGTAAAACTTGCGATAACAGATTTTCTGGCCACACTAATGAAAAATCTGTGAACACAATTTACAACACTTTTTAAGATGATACTTTACAAGCAAACAGTTGCTTAATTAAACATCTACCAGCCATAGACATTTTTTTATTCATTTGGAGCTGTGTTTTTGGTTCTCCGATCAATGTAAACCCAATAATTGTCCATATATATCCAGTATAAGTGAAAACTGAATAAAATTTCAGGTAATATGTACAGCAGCAGAATGATTTCAGAAAGCAAAAGGCAATTTTAAAATGACTTTAAAATGTGCTACTGGTTATTCAGATTTCCCTTTGCACTAATTTAGCTAATTATTTAATTCCCCTCAGCCTATGAACACATTTTACTTTCTTAACCACAGCATTCACTGCCGGCTGCAATTAATAAAGACAATATTATCAGCATTAGTGCTGCTGCTCTAATCCTGGACATCCAAACTCTCCCTCCACACTGTAGGCCTAAAGTCTAGCACTTTGGACTTGCCCAAGCCTTGCCCTGGTGGTGAAGCAACACCACCTTTTACCATTAGATTTTAAATACATTTCCATCTATATGTTAATGCAACCACACAGGTGACAAACTAATCTACACTTGATGCGAGTTTACCCGAGCATGAAATTGGGATGCACAAACAAAAATAAGGATGAAAACAGCGTGAGAAGCATCTTGGTGACGTATGGTACATTAAAAATGTTGACAGCATGAGCAGGATTGCCTCGGCTGCATGATTTGCAAAGTCCTTTTGAAAAAACTAGACAACAGTGTGTTTTAACAGCGTGACAAAGCAGTGGACAAAAAAAATAAGCATGACAGTGTGTGTATGTGTGTGTGTGTGTGTGTGTGTGTGTGTGTGTGTGTGTGTTGCCCAATCAGAAGTGACGTTGAAAGAAGACATCAACTGGCGGTCGTCTGAGGGGGGTTGGGGGCATCATGAGGTTAGAGTGTCCGCCGCACTAAAGCTCTGCCAGGGAAATTTGCGTCTGGGCCAATGAGCTGGGGAGAGGGAAGCGCTGAGTCAGGAAGCCAGGATCGAGGAGGCCAACTTGGTGCTGGCATCTCCTCCTCCTCACACACACACACACACACACACACACACGTAACAACAACGCTGCACACACACCACCACTCTGCTGGAGTCATAACACAGTGTTCCCCCGGGCCAACGCCATACATACTAGAGCTGCAACGATTAATCGACGAATCGATTATTAATCGATTACTAAAATAATCGCCAACTATTTTGATAATCGATTAATCGTTTCAAGTAATTTTTTAATAAAAAATGTCCAAATTCTCTGATTTCAGCTTCTCAAATGTGAATATTTTCTGGTTTCTTTAATCCTATTATGACAGTAAACTTAAATATCTGTGTGTTTTGGACATAACAATACATTTGAGGACGTTAACATGGGCTTTGGAAAATGTATAAAAAATGTTGACCATTTTCCGACATTTTACGGACCAAAACACTATCGATTAATAGTCGATAAATCGAGAAAATAATCGACAGATTAATCGATTATCAAAATAATCGTTAGTTGCAGCCCTAGTACATACATGCATGTGCACAACGCTGGACAGGGCGCATACACACCCTCCCTTGCTGCGCTTGCATTCAAGTGCAACACATAGATGTAACGCCAAATACCCGTGGCACAGCAAAGTGCAGAGATGTTCATATTTGTGAATTTAAAAAACAAAAACAAAAAAACAAGTTTATTAAGTTAGACATAAAAGCAAGTCAGTATGGGGCCAAAATCTAAATTTGACAAAATCCAAATGAAAGATGCACCTTCAACGTGATCTATTGGGAGACAAATATATATTTCTGATGTGTAGCGGCGAGCAGGTGCAGACATACCCGGGGGCTATTACACGGGATGAGACTGTGATATCTTCATTATCCCTTTCATAGCATGACACACTGAGAGAAGAGGCCAACACAAGACTCTAAAGAGCTTCTTATCAGAGGAATCTCTATGGTGTCGCAATACTCTTGTGTGTGTGTGTGTGTGTGTGTGTGTGTGTGTGTGTGTGTGTGTGTGCGGAGGCGGTTGATATGTTTGATGAGAAGGTCAGAGAGGACGGAGAGGAAAAAAGGAGGTAGAGGAGGAGCACCGGCTTTTCTATAGCGGCAACCAATCAATGGCCGACAGAGGAACAGTGAATATGAGCTTAAAGGAATAGTATGACCTTTTTGGGGAATGTGTTTGTTCGTTTTTGAGATAAAAGAAGATCGATAACCTACCACTCTCCTCACTCTGTATTATATATAAAGCTACTACAGTCAGCAATTAGCTTAGGTTAGCTTAGCTTACCACACAGACTGGAGACAAGTGTAAACAGCTAGCTTGTTTTTGTCCAACAAAACAACAAAATCCCATCAACCTCAGTTTTCCTGATTTAGTAAAGGTTATGCGACAGACTATTTCTAGGCGGGGAGCTGTAACTTCCTGGTTGCCCGGCAACTGTTCATAGGCCAAGAATTTGTCCGACAAATAACCGATCGTAAAAACCCAAATAAATAAACCAGATAGCCTATAAAGTTTTTTTTATAAGTGAGGTTCAGAGATGTTGATAGGGCAGATTTTATTGACATTGTTGTGAGATGGGCAAAGCTGTTTGGAGTTTTTTAAACTCAGCTAAGCTAACAAGCTTAGATGCTGACCTTTCCCAAAATGCCAAACTAGTCCTTAAAAATGTTGAAGAAAAATATAAAATATAATAAAAAATAATTAAAATGTAAAAAATAATAAATATTAGTTTTAGGGGAAATACTGTTTTACTGTGACACATGAGGCGGAACTCTTTCATGCTTATGTGTGAGTATTTTTTTCTAACATTAATAGCCTACAGATAAGCAGCTAAAGAATGGATAATGGTTCCAACATTAACAAATATTTGTGATGACTATCAGATCAAGGATCTCCACTTTCCTGCATGGCAAATCTGTGGAAACAGCATGAAAACTCATTCCGATCTGCTTGAAAGCTTCTCCTAAGTCCCTTTCTTTCTCTATCTCTCTCTCCGTCTGGCCTCCATTCAGATAGAAGCTAAAAGGAACGTTTTTGATAGAGCCCTTTTCCAAAAACTCTCCTAATATCTTTAAATGCCTGACAATGAAAGGCTAATAGAAATCCCCATATCAAGCTGTTGAAAAAGAAAAAGCTGTTTGGCCTCTTTGATAATGGAGTTCAAAGTCATTTTGTTTCTTTTTTTAAAAGAAGCTTCACAGGGGTTAAATTAGAAGGACTGTTTTTCCCCAGATGAAAAGACATGCCTGCCTAGCAATGCCGACCAACAATAAAAATGTGGATTTTTCCCAGCGAGTAAAAAAAAAAAAAAAAAAGGAACCCCACTCACTTCAAACGCACTTATGCCATTTTAACCAACAAGAACAAAATACACTTTTACATAAGCCCAGCGGGGTTTGACCTTGCTCTCTGCAGCCTTATCCACTCTTCTTAATCTCAGGGGCATAAATTAGCAGCACCTACAGTATATACTTCAGAGTT
Organism: Hyperoplus immaculatus; assembly: GCA_949357725.1. Lineage (NCBI taxonomy): Eukaryota > Metazoa > Chordata > Actinopteri > Uranoscopiformes > Ammodytidae > Hyperoplus > Hyperoplus immaculatus. The sequence continues at coordinate 9,144,314 of OX442369.1, forward strand.
TCCAGGGAGAGCGGCCTCCTCCTACCCGGCGGCCGAAGATGTCTGCAGGAGGTTTGTTGCCGGGGCTGGGGAATGGCTGCACTGCACTGTCACAAGGACTAAAGACACTTCCCTCGCTCGGCACCCAGAGACAGCGAAGCCTCAAAGTCGAGGGTGGGCAGGAATGCCCTGAATAGGCCGTTACGTAAAGCTCACAGCACCCTGCGAGGATAGAGATGGAGCTGCTTAGGACAATGCACAGGGACATTAAACAGCATCCCATGGCAAAACATGTACAGTGTAGACATCTAAAGGGTGCATGGAGCTGATACTTTATTTTATTTTTTCAAACAAATCCAACTAATTAAGCAAAAAAAAGAATGTTTTGAATAAAGGCAAGCAGTGGATCTTTGGGCACAGACATTTAAAATGCCCCACAACAGTAGGAGCAAGACCCAGACATTGTAAGAGACACAATGTGACGCGGAAGTTAAACTGCACATTTTGGTAGTTGTATTTTCTCTTGGTACTGTTAGTTGTTTTATTGACTTTCCAGCTTGACATATTCACAGTCACTTCATGCAGAAGCTCTGTTCCAGGGACCCTCTCTGACCCTTTGGCCCACTGGACTTGTGCCCGGCTGGGCTGCTGAATAATCCACCCGCGGATATGGTAGTTTATGGGGATATGCGGCGGTTGCTATAAAAATTAGCGGGGACTAATCTGCTTTTGATGTCAACAAAGCAATTGCAGAACTTATCTGAGGCATGTTTTGAACAGAAACACTCAAGAGAAGAAGATACAGAATCTCTCAGCGTCAAAGCATTCGCCAAGTGCACTTTGTTTATCGCAGCTTAAAGAAGGAAAAAAAAAGAGAGGGAGGTAAAGATAGCAATACCAAAAAAAATCCCCTTTCTGCTCCCACCACCAGAAGCCACCCAGCGAGCAACCAGGGCTAACCTCGCTGACCTGACCCAGATATTAACCCAAGCCTCCAGATGTGAACGCGCGCTGCCTGGGATTACTCCACCACTGCATCAGGCTCCACATGCTTTCCTAATGAGGCATCCTAAAGTGACCCTGGAGACAGAGCTGACGGTCTGCCTTGCTATCAGACTGCATTATTCCCACAACCCATGTCAATCCAGTCCAATCCGGGCAAACACATCTCCATGTCTGCTAAACTTTAAAGGGGGAATTCCAACAACAAAAAACACCATAGGTTCTCATGGTCACACAGGGGGGTAAACAACTAAGTGAAAGTGAATGAGACATTTGCCAGATGCAGAGAAAAACACAGAATGAAGCATCATGCAAAACAAATAGCATTTCCTGCTTTGACCATCAAACACTGGATTAAAAAAAAATGCATTTTTAATTGTACTGAGCTGCTCATTTCACCACACACACCCCTCTGCGTGAGTGGAGTGCCACCTGCAACAGTGAAGTGAAGTTATCAAGACGTGAAGAGTGACATCTACCCCTCTGTTATAACACACCATGGAGGATGTCTATATCCAATGCATGAATTTAAAAACAAACTTGTCCTGCTCTCTACATTTGCACCAGCCGCGCGACCTGAGTCTTTTTGCAGAAGCGCCCCTGATATGAAAGAATTTAACTCCTTCTCTGCATCACTGTGGCTATTGTAGCCATCGCATTCTTTCCAGCAGCTTCAAATTTCCAACTTGTGCCGTGTCGGCAAGTTACTAACTTGACACAAAGCTAGATATAAAAATGCGCGAGTGACAAGCCAGACAGACCCAAACGTGTTAACATGACACAAGTGTTGTAAGTTTGATCGGCCTGCTAAGTAGCTACATTTTTTTTTTTTTTGCAAGAGATCAAACAAGGACCAAAAAAATAAACACCAAAAATGCAGCGCTCCTCTGTAGCCTACCATTTTGATCCAGCGTTTCGAGGCTCAAAGGAGTCCCAGAATAACTCCTTTCGCAGCAGTTTTCCCCTCGCCATGAAAATGACCGTTGGATTGTCACATTTCTTCAGCTTTTGCCCTATCCTCAATCTTTTTCCCCCCGTGCTGCTGCTGTAGCATTCTGAACAGACAAAAAATGCAGAGGCTTGCTTTTGCACAAGGAATTGGTGATTGGAGCGCGCAGATCATATGGGCTTTTTTGTCAGACGCTTTTAAAGGGACACGGTACTTTTTAACGTGGAGTTGCGAGACGGGGGCATTTCTTTGTGCTGTACTTTGTGTCTTTTTTTCTTTGGCATTAGCAAGAGGACTATAGGGTGAAGGACATGCAGCCATATGGCGCAAATCGGGGTGCACTTCCTCTCAACGTGCGACCGAGTGACGTCACACGTGCAGACTGATGCTGAGGTCAGGGAGTTCACCCATTTCCCATATTTTGCAGACAAGCACAAAAGTACCATTTGTTAGTCACCCCTACGACTTCTTATTTTCAAAATCATCCAAACTGACAATTAAATGTGGTAACATGTGCAAACAATGAAATCTGACCAAAAGAGAGGATAAAATGTCAGATTATCCTAACTCGTACCAGGGCCACAATAAAGTGCTCTGTGGTGCCACTTCAATGCGATGTGGGCCTTTATTGAGTTTATTTCCTGTATATGTTGGTTGTTAACTATAATTATAATAATAATAATAATCATTGTATGGTGATGGAAATGATGAAGCCTACTCCTTTTAAGGAATATGCACCATATAATATATAATATAATAATATAATTATAATATAAACTAAAATAACGATGTTGTTAAACCTAGAGACTAACACTTTAGATTAAGTATTACTGGAGGTGTGACTTTAAGCCCCTATCATTTAGGTTCATGTTATATTTGAGTGTGATCATATTACCAACTTAACTGTATCAACGGCTGACAACGAACAAATGGAGCAACCTGGAGCCCGTCCCATTCAACACTTCATGTGCACTGACTCTGCTGAGCCCACAATAGCTTTCAGCCACTTAGATAAGTCAAACCAGAGACTGACGAAGATACTAATACACAGTTTTGCATTGAGGGGTTTTATAATTAATCAGTTTGCATTGCCCTACCAACTATTGTTAAAACATTGCCCCACGAACATTTCAAAGAGAAACTGAAGAAGAGTACTTCATATATTTACCACAAAAAGTGACAGCAGGGTAACGATGTTCCCTCATGAAACCTCACGCATTGACTTCCACTGAAGGAGCCTGAAAGTCCCATTTTGAGCGTGAAACACCAGCTTGTGAACACAGACATTCTAGTAAAGGAAACATAAAACCAATACTGAGGGACACGACACAAAAGGTGATTTGTTTAAAAAATAAGAAAGTAAATACTTTAGACCGGTGGTTTCTAATTTTTTTTTATACAAGTCACAAGTCATGACCTCACAGTGTAGACCATACAGTCTATGGTGTAGTCTGTTAACATTAACATACTTTAAGAAAATACAAACTTAATCAGTCATTTACAGTTACTTTTGTCATCTATACTTGTTACTTAACAAATTAAGATTGTTGGAAACAAAACATGCAAATAACTTATTAAATATTATATTTTCTTATTTCCTCAACATTCTCAACTGTTTTACAAACCAAACAATACATTGAATGAAGGAGAAAATTATCAGCAAATAATCCATAATGAAAATGATCATTACTTGCAGTCTTATGCAAAGTAGTTAAACAATAACTACACACATTAACATATTGCAACAATACAATATTGCTTGGTAATCCAACTGATTTTAAAGTCACAGGGGGCATCTCTCTGCAAGTCTATTTTTCTCATAAAAGCTTTTCAATGCAGGAATCTAACTTTAAAAAAAGTATCCTTCACCAATGCATTAAACGGCACACCAAAATATAATCAGAGAAATGTATTGAAAATGTGAACCATTGCTTAAGGCTTAACTTTTATTTTGATGTTGAGGAGCATTATTGTGGCCTTCCTGAAAAAACGTATTCTTTTTTAAATAACTTTATATCGCCCTTGTGTCAGTATAAAATGCATTCATTCAGTCCACATGTGCAGCACGATACATTTAGCTTTTAAACTGTATATTTGATACCATTTTTTCTTCCCCTGCATGTTGTCATTGTCGAGTATTGTACATCGGCATTTGATTTTTAGTGCAGAAAGCCGTCCATACAAAACAGGCCTGAACAATAGACCTATTCACTGCCTGAACTCCTGCACCTCCAGATTCAAATTGAGCAGGCACTGTATCAGTTCAATAGGATCTGTATCTCATGGATGACTCTTGGTTTTCTGGCATGCAGCTCATAAAAAGCTCCCAGAGAGGGACCGAAGCTAACACACCAGCACAGCGCAGGATGTACAAAGCGTAAGCAAATATTGGCAAAGAGGGATCCACATTTTCAATTAGATCGGACTGTGATTAATAATTTAATGGAGTCGTCTCTCCGTTTTTTCTTATTTCAGTGAAGTGCCCTGATCAGGAAGTCAAGTGAAATTAAATGATGTGCTTTAATCCGATTCTTTTGATCTAATAGAGACCATTCATCTTTTCTTTATTAAGATAATTGCAATCACTATTTTCTCAGAGCATTTATAGTGTTTGATGCAAATAAAACACATACACTTAAATCTGAAGACATTACCATGCAGCTTACTAGATCAGAGGTGTACACATACACACACACACAAACTGCAGTTCTGAATTTAAAAAGGTAGATGGCGACATTGTAGAGGTATAAATTCTCCATTTGAGGACAGAAAGAGAAACTGACCATTTGAAGTTGAAGGTGTGGTGGAATTTAATAATTGCAAACATTCATAACTGTGTGAATAAAATCAAAATCAGGCAGTCTATACTTTGAGTACAGTTTTAACATTCATTATGTAGTAGTCATTAAAACTACTGGAACAAGAACAAATAAGAGATAAAAAAATTAAAAAATTAACTCTCACCAAGCCATTAACTCCTCACACACATCAGAACTGTGAGGATTGCACACATACAGTATATTTGTACATTTCAGTGTATAAAAAAACAAAGGTAGAAAAGGACCACACAAATATACATTAATATAAAATATACAGATTACTTCTTATCTGATTCATCACAGATACATTTTATTATATCACCAAGCTAAAGTGTCTGACTATTCGTTAGCTTGTAAAGTTTAGTTATTTACTTTCTATAACATTTGTTTCCTTCAAACAGCATCATGCTAGCGTATGTAGTGGGGACATACAGCACAGTATGACGATTGGACATGAATTGTACCCTCTTGGAGCTTTCTAGTCTATGCTGATTAACAGTAAATGCTGTGCAGTGTCTAGACCTTGTGGTTTTGTTCCCTCTCAGTTCTCGAGGCTTAACTGTCGCGACTGCTGCGACTGTGACTTCTGCGCCCGGAAGAACTGCGACTGGAGGAGCGGTATGACCTGCCAAGGACAGAGATTGTGATGCAATATTTGACTTTTTTTTCCCAGATTGGTAAATTAAGAAGTGTTTCTAAAGCACAGTCTAACATTCACCCTCAGGAAAGAACAGGGAGAAGGTTTAAAAGGTTTGAAGTGAGGCGTGCCACCCTGTTTATTGGTTCACAGTGTCTTACCTGGATCGGCGATCTGAGCTCCTGTAGCTGTGACTGCGTCTGCGCCCTCGTCTCCTGCTCGCGCTCCGACTGCGACTGGAGTAACTGTCGTAGGAGTCCGACCTGTGTGAACATAAAGCCGCGTAAGGAATATCTCCACAGTAGTTGGAATTAACACAGATTTCTAAGTAGAGACATACCATACAAAGATTGGAATAGCAAAGTGCTGGCATGAGGATAAAGACTGAACTCACTGATTTTATTACACATTTGTCAATAATAGCTTTGTCTGCAAACAAAGTAAAAAAGATTGATTGGTTATTACTCATTTATGTAGATATTATTGTTATTGTAAATACTGTGATTGATGGCTAAAGATAGGATTGATCTCCTCTAGTGCTGCAGCTAATGATAATGTACTCATTGATTAAACTATATGGTCCCGTCACTTTTTTCTAAAGCCCATGATGAAGCCTTTTAAAAGCTCATTTTATCCAACAAACCTGAATACCATTCATTTTACTATCATGTGAGACAAATTGTTAAGTTTCTGTTGATGGAATAATTGAATAATCACCTTCATGTTTAAGTTTTTTAATGTTTTATGTTTTTCATGTTTTTTAGCTTCAAGCATTTTCCTGGTTGCCTTACCTTGCTCAGTATGAATGGTTAAACCAAACTTCATATCACATAACTGACAGGTGTGTAAAGATGCTTTCAAACTTTCAGAAATTAATACATTTGCAATTCTTATTTAATATTGATTAAGATGAAATAGGATTGTGCAGTTTAAAAATGAATATAGTATTTTTTATAATTGTGTTGGTATTTGGGCTCAAGAATCATTGACCTGTCACATGATCAATCAAACAAACCTAGATCTCCGATGGCGAGTATATGAGCGACTTCTGGAATGACTTCTACTGTACGTCCGACTGTGAGGAGAAAACCCCCCCAAAAACAAACTAACAGTGAGACAAAAAGGATTGAATAGATACTTCAATACCAATACAATGACTTACGATAACTATACAATGGAAAAGTACAGTGCAAAGATGTGGGACCTTTGTGTATGCAGTTAAAACATAGTTGATGCTTTCCACTGCTTTTGGTAAAAAAATAAATAAAAAATCCCTAGCCGGGATCCATTAGAAAATCAGTGTTTCTGAGTGTACCTGTGACTCCTGTCACTTCGATAAGTGCTGCTACGAGAGTGCGAGCGTCCTCTTCCATGTCTCCTCCTCCGACTCCTGCTGCGGCTCCTAAAACAATTACGCAGTCACATTTTACCCAAGCTGGAACAGGTGCTTCACATTCGTCACTTCATAACGATCATATATGTGTGTGTGTGTGTGTGTGTGTGTGTGTGTGTGTGTGTGTGTGTGTGTGTGTGTGTGTGTGTGTGTGTGTGTGTTATACACTCTATGGCCACTTTATTAAGTACAGCGGTTCATTTTCTTGTTAACACATATACATACTTACATGACAGCAACTCAATGCATTTAGGCATGTAGACCTGGACCTTATTGAAGTTAAAACCGGGCATCAGAATGGGGAAGAAAGGGCGTTTAAGTGACTTTGAACATGGCAATGTTGATGGTGCCAGAAAGTTGCGAAAGTCAGATGGTAGGGTCAGAATTTGGCATCAACCATTCTAAGTTGCATAAATCCCCTCTCTTTCCCATTCTGATGCTCAGTTCTAACTTCAGCATGTTGTCTTGACCACATCTACATGCCTAAATGCATTGAGTTGTGGCCATGTGATTGGAAGATAAGCTTTTTGTTTTTATCAGCAATTAAACAGGTGTACCTAATAAAGTGGCCGGTGAGTGTATATCACATGAGTCAGCGATTCAGGAGAACGCTTGTTTATAAAAATCACTTTCTGTCAATATATCAGTGAATAACTCCTCACCATCTGCCACCTGTCCAACAGAGGGGGCCCACCGTCGCTAGCAACATGCCAGTTTACAGAGCCTAGGCTGTGTATTAACACCAGAATTTTTTTCAGCCCACATACAGTAAAGACATATAGTGGACTGTAAAAGATTTTCACTGATTTTGACAAGCATTCTCCAGAATCGCTGACTGCACCTTTAACCAGTTTGCTCTTTATGTTGTCTAACCTGGAGGAGCTGGAGCTGCGGGATCTGCTCCTGGATGTGCTGGATGAGTGGGACCAGCCTCTGGAGCGTGAGCGGCGAGTGGAATCGGAAGGAGACTTTCTGGACGCGGACCTGGACTTCTTGGTCTTTCCCACGGAGGGAGATTTCTCCTCGCTGGAGCTGTCCTGGTACCTGGGCCTCTGGTTGAGGCGTGCGGTCTTGCGGACCTCGTCGAACAGGGATCCCGGTCGGACCAGGCTCTTGCTTTTGATCTCCATTCTTACTCCCTGCGCATTGGCGCTGTCGTTCTCTTGAATTTGGACGTTTCTGGTGGCGACGGGTGGCACGTTCACGTTCTGCAGAGCCGACGTTCCTTTCAAAGGCCTCCATTTGAAATTTATCCCAGTGCCGGTAGGTTTGCCAGTGGTTGCCTGGTCCTGCAATCCAACAGCGGTTGCCGTGGAGGTGACAGAGGGCTGTTCTTTGCTATGAGGTAAAGCGTCTTTACTTGTCATTATTGAAGAGTTTGAGGTAGTTTTCAGGCTCAATTCAGGGGCGTTATGACAAGAATCCTGTGTAACTGGAGGTTCTACAATTTCAGCGTCATACTCTGGGGTACAAATGTCCATATCATCCATTGACTCTTGCTCTTTGCCTCTGGGTGAATCAGCACCATTCCTGTTTGTTGCTTGAAGATGAGGTTCAGTGTGTTTTGGGTTTCTGTTGATACATTCCTTTGCTCTCTGTTGCCCCCTGCCGTCCTCTCTGGCAGGATTCTTTGTCATGTTTTGGTCGTTCACATTGTTCGCAGCAGGCCTTTCTTTGACGACCCTACCGGGACTGTGTTTCTCTCGTTTGGATTCATCCTCTTCTTCCTCCTCTCCGAACTCTAAAGGCGGCTGCCAGTGGAAAGTCTCTTTGAGCTTCTGATGTTTCCTCTTGGATCTCTTGCCTTTGTCCTTATGGTGACGGTTATCGCTTCTTTTCTTGCGCTTGTGCTTTCGTTTGGACTTCTTCTTGCTCTTGTGCTTCTCTGGCTCTGCAGCCTTCTCTGGGCTTCTCTCTGGCTGAGCAGCAGGCACTGCTGCCTCCGACGCCTTTCTGGACATCTCATATTCGGATTCTGAACTTGCCTCCCCTTCTTCTTTTTCAGAAATGGCCAAAGTCCGGGCTGGCACGTTTTCAGAATCGCTTTCTGAATTCCATCCGGTGAGAGCAAACGTCTTCTTGTCTTGTAGATCACTGGACTGTGCGGCTTGTTTCTGCAGTTTGGACAGGGCGGCGCTGGTGCTTTGGCTCACTCTATCGCTGTCACTATCCCACTCAGATCGGCTGTTGAAGCTCTCCACCGGCATTGGGTTGCAATGCTTCATCTCTCCATCCAGCGATCCGCTTCTCTCTTTCAGTTTCTCCTTGGAGCCACTTCTCATAGAGTCACTGATCTCCGGGCTGTGCTCACTGCCTGCCCCGTGCTCCGAGCCTGATGGAGCATCTTGAGTACCAGCGAGGGCGATGTACTCATCCAAATGTTTTATTCTAACCAGAGAGGTGTAATACTCTTTCCATTCCTTGTCTAGAGAATTCATCTTGAGGCTTTTCTGGGAGTTTTCAGAGTCGGATCTGCTGTAAGACGACGACCTGGACCTACTGTCACTTCTGCTCCTGGAGCGACTGTATGAGCGACTGTATGTCTTGCTTCTGGAGGAGCGACTGTGCGAGCGCCTGGTAGCTTTGTGTGCTTTGTCGCTATGGGGGTCACCTGGCAGACACTTTGGTGTGAAAGAAGCTTTTTCCTTAACGCTATCAGCTGCATGTCCTGAGGAGGAAACGTTACCGGAGGCCACTTTGGCTTTAATGTTCTGAGTATTGATGTAGGAGGGCTTCCACGGCTTCTGACCGGGTTTCCAGCGCGATGGTGGAGGACTGTCGCTCATGGGTATCACAGGGGCACTTTCAGGAGCCGGGACAGCTGGGAGTCTGGGGAGAGGCATGGCTTTCTTCTCTGGAAGCTTCTCGGACACATGGACGGCGTCCACTTTGGGCTTGCGGTCTTTCCTCTTTCTCGGGGATCTGGATAGAGACCTAGATCTGTACCTGGATCGAGATCTTGACCTCGATCGAGAATAGGACTGGGATCTGGATCTGGACAAAGAGCGACTTCTAGACCTTGAATAAGACCTGGACCTCCCTCCAGACCTGGACTGGCTGGATGTGTAGGATCTGGAGTAGGACCGCGAGGAACGCCGTGTCCGCCGACTCGATGAGTTCTGCTTATTTGATGAGGAGCGGGATGGAGAACGGGACCTTCTGGACTTCCTTTCTGAAGACACAGACCTTTCACCTTCTGGCTCTTTAGGTTTATTCTTGGAGCTCTTCTTCTTGCCGTGTTTGCGTTTTTTTGCCTTCTTCTTGTGTTTAGCTTTCTTCTTCTCCTTCGTCTGTAGGCGTTGCGGGCTGGATTTCTCCGAGCTGCGGTCTGAGGAACGTTCAGCAGACCGCGACCATGCGGAGTCGCTTCTGTCGTCCCATCTGCTTGAGGGATGGTCATTCAAGTGGTTAATTTTAAAGATGAATGAAGACAGAAAAAGAATCTGATCTAAGTCACAAAGTAAAAATAGAAGTCATACTTCTCTCCTTTGCTCCACCTCTCGACGCTTGGCGGGTGATAAACTTTGGTTCTCTTCATCTCTTCCTTCCAGTGTGGCGGCGTTTCACTGCTGCCGCGCTCTTCCACCGATGCAGAGCGCGATTTAGACTTTGTGGGGGTGTGATATCTCTGCAAAAGGGCAAAAATATATTGATACTTTAAATTATATTGATAGGAATACTTCAATACAGCTCTTAAATATTCGTAGCCTAAGACAACTTGGGTTATATTCATAAAAATGCATATAAGCGGCAGAGATGAATAAGTACCAAATATTTTGTAGATGTGATCAGAGAAAATTCTTTAAAAAAATTAAATAAAATAAGATTTGAGTCTGAATGCAATAACCGATACTTAGGTTTCTTGGTTAACAAACTCTTGGGGCAGTTATGGAGGTAGTTATTTCTTATCTTCGATACATGTTTTGTATCTGGAATCCAAAATATGCCCTTTTGATGTGGGTAAATTCTTTACAGCAATGGGTCCTACCCTTTTATCCTTATGACCCCTTACAGGAAACAATGAACAGTATAACTTGAAACTCCCTTGGCTGGTAGTGTACACTCACCGGCCACTTTATTAGGTACAGCGGTACATTTTCTTGTTAACACATATAACTAATCAGCCAATCACATGTCAGCAACTCATTGCATTTAGGCATGTAGACCTGGACGGGACAACTTATTGAGGTTGAAACCGAGCAACAGAATGGGGAATTAAGGGGTTTTAAGTGACTTTAAACATGGCAATGTTGAGGGTGCCAGAAGGGCTGGTATGAGTATTTCAGAAACTGCTGATCTACTGGGATTTTCACTCTAAACCATCTCTAGGGTTTACAGAGAATGGTCCAAAAAAGAAAAAATATCAAGTGAGCAGCATTTGTGTGGAGGTAAAATGCCTTGTTGAAGTCAAAGGTCAGTGGAGGACGGGCATACTGGTTTGAGATGATAGAAAGGCAACAGTAACTCAAATAACCACTCATTACAACCAGGGTATGCAGAATACCATCTCTGAACGCAAAACACAACCAACCTAGAAGCAGATGGGCTACAGCAACAGAAGACCCCACCGGGTGCCACTCCTGTCAGCTAAAAACAGGAAAATTAGGCTACAATTCTCACATGATCACCAATATTTGACAATAGAAGATTGAAAAATCATGCCTGGTCTCGATTTCAGTTGTGACATTCAGATGGGAGGTTCAGAATTTGGCGTAAACAACATAAGTAAAGTAAGGATCCCTCCTGCCGTGCACCATCAACCATGCCATGTTCAAAGTCACCTAAACTCCCTTTCTTCCCCATTCTGATGCTTGGTTTGACTTCAGTACATTGTCTTGACCATGTCTAAATGTATAAATGCATTAAATTGCTGCCATGTGATTGGCTGATATGCTTTTTCTTTTTATAAGCCATTGAACAGGTGTACCTAATAAAGTGGCCGGTGAGTGTATATCTACCAATTGAGACCAGTTCAGCCAATGTTTGAAACATTATTTGCAGAGAGAAATAAAGCATTGTCCCTCGCTAGACGCTCTGGTGAAAACTCTAAGTGGACTGCTTTCAGACAAATTAGAAATAGGTGCATAACCATGGTTAGGAAAGCTAAATCGGATTACTACCTTGAACTAATTTCCAACTGCTACTCCAACCCTGCACTATTTTGGAAGGCTGTGAATTATAACAAAAATAATTCTAGCACTGTTCCCAGTCAGTTAAAAATAAATGATCAGAATTAAAATGATCAGAAAGAAATTGGTTTAGCTTTCAATAAACATTTTATAGCTGCTGGTCAACTCTTTCACAATGGAGGATCTACGCCTTCCACCACCAGTAATAATAATAACATACCACCTGTCTCTAAAACTCCTCTTTTCAGCCTTGTTCAAGTTCCAACAAGTATTGTTGTAGAAGCGCTTCTTGCCATCAACCCCAGGAAGTACATGGGAGAGGACAATTTGGACCCATTTTCAATCAATCTCTCTGCACTTATATCAAAACAAATAACCCATATTTTTAATCTTTCCATCTCCTCTGGTATTGTTCCTAAAGTCTGGAAAAAAGTCATTCAAATGTCAAATATCATTCCATTACATAAAGGGGGTGACAAAAGTGATCTCAATAATTACAGGCCAATTTCCAAACTCCCATGCCTGGCAACAATTCTAGAATCAGTCATTAATACTCAGTTGAAAACCTTTTTATCCAGTGCTTCCATTTTGAGCCCATTTCAATCTGGTTTTAGGGCACGCCACAGTACCGTATCTGCTGTCACTTTGGTCTTAGACAACATTGTTACAGCTATCGATAAAAAAATGCACTGTGCAGCACTTTTTGTTGATCTGTCAAAAGCTTTTGATACTTTAGATCACCATTTGCTTTTACAGAGGCTGCATGAAATTGATTTTGATTATTCTACATGTAGCTGGTTTAGGGACTATCTCTCTGATAGACAGCAGTCAGTAAAACTGGGAAGCTACCAAAGTGAGTTTTTAACAGTTACAAATGGTGTTCCGCAGGGATCAATTTTAGGTCCAGTCCTATTCACAATTTACATCAATAACATTGTTTCATCACTACAAAACTGTCATGCCCATTTGTATGCGGACGACACTGTACTGTATTGCATTTCTGATTCGGTGCAACAATCTGTTCAGAACCTACTGAGCTCTTTTAACACCCTGGAGGACTGTCTAGTGGACCTCAGGCTTGTTCTTAATACAGAAAAAACTAAATATATGTGTTTCTCCAGAGCAAGAACTACACATTTTAATGATCTTATTATTCATACAAATAATTGATCTCATATTGAAAGACTCACTGAATATAAATATCTTGGCATCTGGATAGATGAAAAACTCTCTTTTACATTTCACATAAAAAATCTTGTCTGTCGTCTGCGACAAAAGATTGGATATTTTTATAGGAATAAAGCCACCTAAAGTAACTGTTTTAATTAGGCTATTGTCTCTTTCATTCAATTGATCTGAATATTTTAATTGTTGTTGTCTCTTTGTAAAGTTGTTGTGTATTTTCATTGTATATTGTGTATCTGTACTAACTCGACATCATTGTAAAAGAGAGTCACCCCTCAAATGATCTTTCGAGGTTAAATAAAGGAAAATTAAATGAATGAATTATTACAGTTCTGATGATGCAAACATATAATTTAAATATAAGGAAAGTCCAATGTGTTCTGGTTTTTCAAATAAAACTGACATTATCTTCTTTCAAATGACCCTTGGAATTATTCAAAGTGGATCAGGTAGAATCACCAGCAGAATCCTACAAGAACTATTAATACGTCAACATCAAATCTCTGATCTTAGGTTGAGCTGAGCAAACCATTGTTCCTCTGCCTTTGATCTTCCGTCCAGACTTGGAGACGGCTGGTTTCTGGTCAATTGAAAGAGTGGCTTCTTCTTTCTTCACTCTGAAAACATCACATTTCAACATAAACATTCACTAATATCATTCATTCTAATCATGTAAGCTAAAAATACACTCAAAAATATAAACGCAACACTTTTGTTTTTGCTCCCATTTTTCATGAGATGGACTTAAAGATCTAAAATTCATTCCAGATACACAATTGTACCATTTCTCTCAAACATTGTTCACAAATCTGTCTAAATGTGTGATAGTGAGCACTTCTGCTTTGCTGAGATAATCCAACCCACCTCACAGGTGTGCCACATCAAGATGCTGATTTGACATCATGATTAGTGCACAGGTGTGCCTTAGACTTTCCACAATAAAAGGCCACCCTGAAATGTGCATTTTTGTCTCACAGCAAAATGCCACAGATGCCACAAGCATTGAGGGAGCGTGCAATTGGCATTCTGACAGCAGGAATGTCAACCAGATCTGTTGCTCGTGCATTGAATGTTCATTTCTCCACCATAAGCCGTCTCCAGCAACTTCGCACAGCTATTGAAGAGGAGTGGACCAACATTCCACAGGCCACAATTGACAATCTGATAAACTCTATGCGAAGAAGATGTTTTGCACTGCATGAGGCAAATGGTGGTCACACCAGATACTAACTGGTTCTGAGTCCCCAGACCCCCAATAAAGCAAAAAAATGCACATTTCAGAGTGGCCTTTTATTGTGGACAGTCTAAGGCACACCTGTGCACTAATCATGATGTCAGATCAGCATCTTGATGTGGCACACCTGTGAGGTGGGATGGATTATCTCAGCAAAGCAGAAGTGCTCACTATCACACATTTAGACAGATTTGTGAACAATGTTTGAGAGAAATGGTACAATTGTGTATCTGGAATGAATTTTAGATCTTTAAGTCCATCTCATGAAAAATGGGAGCAAAAACAAAAGTGTTGCGTTTATATTTTTGTTGAGTGTATATTCCTTAAAACACAGTATTAGTGAAGCCTTGACACTGACATCTCTGTTTTCTCTTCCTGTGATGGCATGTCCCGTCGGAGCAGGAAGCGGTTCTCAGGCACCGGTGGGATTTCCTCCGGTCGGACGACGGGCTTCTCTCTTTTCCCACTCTGCTCATTCTCTCCCTCCAGATTCTCTCTTTTTACCGGACTGTGAGCGCTTCAACAACAGGACACCATGCAAAACAAGGTTTTGTTATGCAAACAAACTCATCGCTCTTGACAGAGAATCATGCCAGTACTTCTATTTACATCTGGACACACTGATCATCATACAGGATTCAAACTGTGTTGTTTTTTTACATTTAAAAAGGGGTGCATGTGAGTAATTATGGAAGCATGTAAAAATGAAAACATGAAGAAAGATAAAAATCAAACAAATACCTTTGCTCTGAGGGCAGAAAATCACTATTATTGTCCTTTGTTGATTCCCTCCTTCTCATTTTGGACCGTTTACTCTTGGCATGTTTCTTGTGCTTGCCATGTGCAAGCTTTCCATCAGATTCACCTTCATATTCAAATGAAGTCGAGAGCTGAGAGGACGAGTCGTGGGAATCGAGGGAGGACTCAGCAGAATGGGAGGTCCTTTTCCTCTTGCCTTCAAGTACTGAAGTTAGAAACATATGCTTAAATATATTTTTATTCAGGAAGAGTAAGAAGGAAAGTTCAAAGGCCAGGGGCCCCATTGCATGTGACACTACAACAACAAAGGGCTTGTTTGATTGTATGGCAGAGTCAGGTGGTCAGATGCCAAACTCTCTGATCATCACTAAACAGAACATCAGGTTACCAACCTGGGCAAATCAGGGAAAATGTTGGCCAAAATATGACAACGTTGTAATCAAACTAGACTTAAACTCTTCCTGCACTGGCTGTATAGAAATTACAAAATCTACAAAGACATGGACTGTACTCCTGCCCAGTATTTTTAAAGAATTAAACATAAATTGCCTTCCTTTTTTTAAAACATGTTTTTATTTCTTGAATAGAATACAGGAGTTTGGGACCGACAGGATAGGGAAGCCTGCATTTGGCCTTTTCAGCAGATGACAATAAAAAGTAGATCTGTTACTGGAATTACCGTCATTAGCGGACTTGGTGAAAAGTTGTCCGCAGTCCATCACTCTCACATCAGCGTAGGGTCGACTGGCTGAATCAGCCTTCAGCCCCTCGATCTGCCTTATCACTTCAAAGCCGGAGATGACCAGACCGAAGACAACGTGGACTCTGCACAGAGGCAGAAAAGATACATTTCAGTTACAATTACACAGCAACTTGACAATAAAATTATTTCAAGGTCCTGAAAACAAGTTTTTCTCAAGCAGCTTCTTATGATGAGTGAAGGTATCTGACTGAAACACACTAAGTTAGGAGGTCACGTACTTATCAAAAGAGAGAAAAAAGATTAAAACAAACTTTGTTTGTTTCTTTTTTTGGAATGAACATGGAATGTGACAGTTGAAAATTTCAAACACTGAGGAGACGATTCAGAAATGAAGACTGAGGTTTTAAAGCCTTCTGCGAGTGCCAAAATTGACATGTGATCTTACCCATCAAGGTGAGGGGCCACCTTGGTTGTGCTGTTTGTGGAAAAATTCAGCAAAGAAGTCGGGAAAAGAACAACAATGGCAGTGGTGGGGTCATGAGAAAAAAGAGAAGAGGAGGAAAAAAATTAGTACAAAACACATGACTTCAACATAGAGCAGGTGCTACAGTACCACAGGAAATATCTCAAATAGGTATTTCAGATCCATTTGCCTAATGATAATCGATTGAAAAATCATTTGAGAAAACACTTGTAATTTGGCTGTTGAATTAAAATCAGCCACGAACAAGCAATCATCATACAAAGGAGCACAGTCTGTATTATTTACTCCTCTGTGTTTTATGAGTATTTTATTCACATTGGACATTTCTAACTTATGGTGACGGGTTTTAGTGTTAAAGGAAGTCTTCAAAGCCGAATAACGTTGTCACCTCGAGCCATTTGTGAATATTGTTCAAACTAATCCAAAATAAACACTGTACTCTGCTGAATACTTGTAAATACAGACTACTGAGTGATAAATACAGCCAGGAGACAGAGAGAGAGAGAGAGAGAGAGAGAGAGAGAGAGAGAGAGAGAGAGAGAGAGAGAGAGAAGAGAAAGAAACACAGCCTTGGAGACACATTACCTTGGAAGAGCAGGATGCTAGAGTTTCTGTAAATTTTACACAAAAAACGGCAAGAGAAAAAATGTAACACATTTGTAGGTAAAAAAAGGAACGAATCTTCTGCACTAACTAACACACAGAGAGCGGGCTTGTTGTGCGTTCACACTCAATGACAAACTCCACAGTTTCATAACAGAAAAAAAGGACAGAATGGTAACAGTTGTTTAAATATAGAGTGATTTGGTTTACTTAATGTTACTCACATGAAAAACTGTGAGCCATTGGTGTCTTTCCCACGATTGGCCATGGACAACAGGAAGGCTCTGTCATGTTTGAGAGTGAAGTTCTCGTCTGTCGGGAGTAGAGAAAGAGGGAACGGAATCTCAGAGAAATGTCTCTTAAAAGATAACAGAAATATTCAGGGAAAAGCGGGACAAAAAGTTGAACTCTGTTAAAACCATCAAACCTTATCATTGCCTCACCAACCAGTCCTTCCATAGAGGCACCTTTGTGTAAAGATTTTTGTGTTTCTATAGCACTCAATTGGTTTGAGCTAGTAACTACACGTTTACTTCATTCTAACCATTTTCCAAAGAATACCATATTGGTTCACGTTCATTTTAACATGCCATGGGAGGCACAATGCTAAGACTTTAAACTTGCTTGAAATCAATTATCCATCGTAGGAGGCCCACCGAAGCTAGCAACATGCCCGTTTACAGAGCATAGGCTATGTATTAACAGGTAACAGATCATGAGGAGATATTCACTGATTTTGACAAAAAGTGATTTTGAAAACAAGAATCGCTGACTCCACCATTAATTGCTGCAGTTATGCAAACTAAACATATTTAATGTTTTGATTGTAAATAATTATTTAAATTAAATTAAATAGGAAATATACTGGAATAATGTTGTTGAATATAAGGGAAAAACCATATTGGAGTATATTTGCAAATAAATAACTAAAGATTAAATGTCACACGGAAGCTATTTACATACAAGGTATTTATATTTAGGAAAATACCCAAATTAAAATGCTTCCCAATGCATAAATCTATATTCTATATTCTATCAACATAAAACATGAAGCCTGCTGCCTGCCTGCGACATGTCATGGAAGACTTGTGGCTATAAATAGTTGTAACATTAAAAGTAACTTGAGGAGCCAGAACCTTGGGGACCTAACAGATCCTGTAACATCCCTGAAGTACAACATTTGCATCTGCATGACTGCAAACATTTGCAGTGTTTCTCTTTTTACTGACAGAGGAGGGTGGAGGGGACAGTGTTGACATGGTGTTACTGAGCTGTGTACATCTCTTACCTTCTCATTTTGCAAAAGACCACTCTATAAATAAAAGAATATGTTGAAAATTTTAGGCAGGAAGATTGTAGCTTTCAATAAAGAGAATGCCTTCTCTCCATGCTGATTTGATAAAGCCCACTACTGCTACGAAATGGAACACAGTGCTACACAATGGAAAAGTGAAGGTCAACAGTCATACAGAGAAAAATTCACAAGAAACCGAGTATTACCACAATAGGCGCATGCAATGTTATGCCAGTGCAAAAGTAGCTGGTTCAGAAGGCTCATGAGTATTTATTCAGATATACATCTAAGAGTGCTCAACAATGCAGACTGCTTATTAAATCATTTAATGTTCCCATTACCTTCAAAGTAGCCGCCGTATATGGACTCGCCTCCTCTTCCATTTCCTGCAGAGATTAAGGTAATAAAGTGATTTAAGCCAGGAAAGCCCAACTACTTTATATTGAATCACACTCAGCGTGGGCACACAAAGTGCTGTTCCATCAGCATTTTGGAGGAGTGATTAATGCCAGTTTATAGGACAGTTTTGCCAGTTTTTTTTAAATGGCTGACACATACAAGAAACAGTTTGGGCTCCTGGATTCCTCTCATTAACACCCACAACAAAGCCAAAACGGATATTAAAGAGATTAATAGTGTTTTTTATACCTTTTTCTGCCAAATCAGCTTTTGTTGTGATTGATTAGATGTGAAAACATGGAAAACATCACCATTATTAAAATACCTCAGAGAGCATTGGATTCTTAATCAAACAACCCAAATCAGATGCAGCATACTTAGCATATTTTTCTCAGCAGCTGTGTTTATGTAAAACATGGAGGCAACTATTTGAAAAGTGTGGAAATACCATCGTGATTAATACAAACAACACACTTTCATAGTAAACAAGGATATAATTAAGACATTGTTACCTTCGGTGAAGTCGCCTCCCTGGACCATAAAGTTCTTTACAACTCTGTGAAAGGTAGAGCCCTTGTAGCACAGCTTTTTCCCTGTGATTTTGCCAATTCCCTTTTCACCTGCAATGGGTATACACATTGTTATGTTAGAAGCAACAGTCTACGGACCTGCTACTGTGCGACTGGCTTTGGCGTATGCCAGGTTGTTTGATGTGTTCAGGATTTAACATTTTTTAACATAGCCACATGGGGTTTCATTTTAAACACAGTTGGGGAATGGGAGAGGGGCAGGGGGGTTTCAAGAAACTAGATGCCTTTGTTCAGGCATCCTGTTGTTAATTAAAAAAAATCCTGCAGAATTCATTAAGAAATCTTCCAATGGGGTGACGCTGGGGAATATTGGTCCGAAGATATCTTGACTTCCCCCCTTCCCCCCCACAGAGATTTCATTAGATGTGTTGATGGTAGCTTTGAAAAGACAGAGGGCTGGCTGTTCAAACGGCCGGCTTAAATTGCTAATCTTCTGGCATTTTGCCTCACCGGCTTCAGCATTGTTCTAAGGGGTTACGTTTTCCAATAGTGTGAGCTGGTGCTCTCCTAACACAGGGACACAGTCTGAACAGTGTATGTAACTGTGCCATGCTGCTGTGTCTGTGTGTCCACTACTAACCAGCCGTCTCCCATGTCTGCGCCTTGCCAGTATCGCATTTCTGTCAGCCAGGTGGGGTGAAAAATGAGAGAGGGAGGATCGATATGCAGCCTGTTTTCAGATGTATGGCTATCTCTAGACAGACCAACACCGCTAGTAAAGAACACTGTGTTCTGCTCAGTGGGATGAGATTTCTAGGGAGACGGACCAGGACCCCTCTGTCCACTCAGTGACTCCATCTGTCACTACAGCCACGATTGCTCCTTTTCTCAACATATCAAATGTCCAAAGAGGAGAGTGGAGAATGGAGCGTGATAACATAATAGAAATGAATATGTAGAATGCGATAAGAACAGACCAAATTATTGTTGTGTAGTAATGGGCAATGTCTCTGCTTTAAATGCAAACACAACCACTTTCATGTTATTTTCTCAAACAGGTTTCCTAATGTATTTGTTAGTGAATGTTGCAAAAGCACAATATAATGAGTAAAAGCTGTCATTACTCACCAGTGCACAAAGAGAGAAAGTTTTTGCTCGTCTTTGGACACACATCCGAAAACAGTTGAAAGACAATACGCCCAACTATGAAACACGCAAACAAACATGAATATTAGCTTAATACACCTTTTAGTTATCTTGAATTTCATATGATATGAGGCATGCATGGTCAATGTAAACTTGGAAAAGAAAATAATTAAAAATAAGGGGAAGAATTTAAAAGGGCATGGATGGATACAATTTAGAGTTTGAAGTAGGCCAAATGTTACTACACTGAACATTTTTAATTGGTTTCCTACAGATAGAAAAATCCTGCGGTGAAGCTGGATTTCTGTCGAAATGCATGCAATTTACATACATTTAGCCTGTGTTAATTGTGTATTTGCCTTAACTGGTGACTGGTCCTACCGTCTTTCCAGTAACATGAATCAAAAATAGTTCCTGCTCAAGAATTATATGCCAATAGCTTATTTGGACTATACCTCAATACAACCGATTCAGTAACAGGTATTGTTCCTACTAACAAAACACTAGACCATCAAGCTAATGCACCATTGGCTGCTCCACTTTCACTTTGTACAACTAAATGAATATCAATCAGAAGCTCCAAGGCTAAAATAACAAACTAAAGACATGCAGTTTAAACTATTTATTAATGATGTCGGTTCAAAGTTAGCAACTAATATGAAAGAAATCTAGGGCTGTTTTACATGTCAAAATAATTTCTCACAACTTTAAACAGATTTTAAATTCCCTTACCTGGCTCCCGGTTGAGCTCCACATCAAAGTAACACTGAGGGCGGTCTTTCACTCCCATCGTGATCAAAGTTCAGTTGACCTGAATTGCAAAAAAAAAACAGTACAAATAAAAATCGAAGCAGGCAAAAATTATTAAGGCTTCCTCCTGTTACAGAAGGAGAAAGAAGAACCCCATTCAGAGTTCCCTGCTTAGCTGTCAGTGTACACCAGGAAAATACAGCATATGAAGGGGGGAGTGTGTGGAAAAACAATGTAGAGCGACTAAAAAGACAGCGAGGAAGGCTAGAAGCAGAAGGGGGAGGAGGCAGGAAGAGGGGAAGGGAGCGTGAGAGAAGTCTATGGGGGATATGTGCTGGCCATGCAAATCCAAGCAGAGCACACAGCTTCATCGCTGGTCACTTTTAACTCCACTCCAACTGTCCCCTAAGATATAGCTGTGTGACAGACAGTGTACCAACAGACACTGAGGTGTCACAAACTGTGCCTGTAACCTTTTATTTGCTTGTTTTAATTGTCTTTTAAATGGAAATTTGTCTTTTCAATTTTCCTAAGAATTTGTCTGCCTGTTTTTTCTCTCTTTTTTTTGCAAGGAATTTTTTTTCTTCTTATGTCTTTGAAAAATATATATTGGTATGCCCCTGCAAAGCACTTTGAATTGCCATGAGTCTGAATTCTGCTATATAAATAAACTTCCCTTGCCCATTGACACTCCACAGCATAGTGGGAGAATATGGATAGGAATTTTAAGTTCAAGGTGTGTCTGTGACTCTGTGTGGCCTTCTGGTTTAGACGTTGTTTGCATTTGATGGTGTGAGCAAGAGTCCACTACATCAACATAAGCATAAGCAAACATCAATGACAGTACCGTTCTCCTCAATGTTTACCCTTTCCAAATGATAAGGAAATCATGGTACCATGGTTTAAAAAACCGCCTCAGCTTTTTCAGCAAAACTTTTTCCATTCAGTGTCCACTTGTACATTAATAAAAAATTACATGCTGCCAATTATTATTTTGTATCCTACACGTATTTGATTTTTTAAGACTTTAGAAAGATTGTAAAACTAATTAAGTCCTTATTTATTAATGTTATAAGGAAGGACACATTCCTTCCACTGCTCAACACAAAAGTGCATTGTTGTCATAGCCAGGCTCATGTTACAAAAAACACTCGTCTGTGTTTGAAGCGCTGGGAATAACAATGTCACACTATAAAACGTCACCTGCTAAATATAACTTCAGGAGAGGTCTGAACCGAACAAAGCTTTAGATAGAGGTTATGTGGATACATCTTCTTTAAGCAGACCAGCTAACACGCTGATGAACGCAATGAAAATATTAATGCAATGGATCAAACACATCGTCAATCTAAACAAGGAAGCCTGATCACAACAGTGTCGACTATTAACAAACGAAACCACGAAAATCCACACGCACGGCTTGTGTAACGTTAGTTTACTGCTATATACGGCACACATTTTACTCGTGGTTTTCTGCGTTTAATCTGAAATCGATAAAAGACATGTTAACGCCATGTTTAGAGCAATAACTGAGCAGTGAACATCCAAGGGAAACATAGCGATCAGCAGCTACAGTAACTCAAACGTTAGCGCGTACAGACTGCTTCTGCTAAAAGGTAGCAGCTAGCTACAGTTAGCTCGCTCGCGTTTTATTTCTTTCAGCCATAATTGCAATTCACATTTCCCATAACAATTACATTTAAATAATATATTATACAAACTTGGTGGAAAAAGACATGACTCGCCTCTGTGCAGCAGCTAGCCCGGGCAGTTAGCTAGTCACTGAAGGGCGCTGAACGATAACTCCTCCTGCAAATGTTTGTCCCTCTCGCGTTTCCGTAGAAGATTTGTTGTGGTTTTGTTGTATCAGGAAGGAGCCGGAGCTCACAAGTTAGCTCGTTGGCTAAATTGAATGTAACTTATTGCGTTTATGTTATAAAAAGTTATTCAGGGTTCTTTAAACTAATCGCTGTTAATAGAAAGTATTTCAGTGGTAAGGCTCATCTGGAGCCGGATCTGCCTACCTGCTGGTGGTGTGTTTATTTGGTATGATGCTTTAGTCAGCTAACATGCAAGTAGCTAAGTAACAAGGTGCAGCATGAAACCCATGATAATGAGGTAAGGTGTTAATGTGATAGATTGTATATAAAAGAGATTACTGCTCGTATATAATTATATAACTGTTTTATAAGTGTCACTTAACTGAGTAAGAATCTAACTAGACGGTACAATTTGTAAATGTACGCAGTTCTTTTCACACTTTTTGTGCACCTGCTAAAACTAATGCGGTAAAATATAATAATAATAAATATAATATAAATATAATAAATAATAATAATATAAAAAATAAAAACAGTCCAGCAAACAAAGGTTGTTATGTTCCAGGGTTCCTACGGATCTATAACAAATCTTAAAAAGCATTGTATAAATTATTTATAAAGGCAATGTTTTGGTTGGTTATGGTAATGTTTGAAATCAATCTTACAATTGAAGACACGGAGACAGTTGTTTAAAAACCTAAAATCTGTATTTTATACCTAAAAATGTCTTGATTTTACCGGTACTATTATATATTATACCAAATTGTTTGGATTAGGAAGTTAACTTATAAAGTTGCTCACTTGCTTTAAATTCGTATTGCCATTCTAAAGCTTCACTTATGTCTTTAAGGGAAAATGTGTATTGAACATGCCATAAAACAAATCAACAAATGCTAAATTAATTGACTTTGTTGTTCATTTTGGGAATTTGTATTTGAAATTATGCTTACACATTTTATTAAATAACCATAATATTTTTTCTTAGGTTTAACCTGCCGAAACCCTGTGTTCAGTTTTCGTCAAAAGTATTGTAAAATATGAGAGTAGTAATACAACTTTATGGTCCTATTAGGCTTTAGTTTGTGGTGCATTAGCAATAGGTGTGTAATGTTTATTCTTCCTTACTGATAAAAATAAGAAACGTCTGTCAATACAATTAAACAAACCAATTACACAATTAGGCCTTTCAATGACCATAATGATGAAAATCTGGATTAACTAGTTTCAGTTTTAATTACATTAATCAGAAAGGCTGTAATATGCTGTATTAGACTTTAATAGATTTAGGTAAGTGTCCATACGTACAACTGAGGGTATTTTAATATATACAGAGCTGAAATTATATAAAGTCATACATTATTTTAATCTGCATCTATTTAGATTATTTATAATTTAAGTCATTCTCAAGCAACAAACAGTAAATCACTCAATTGAAAATATTTGTTGCTTCTCTTTGTTTAATATGATAGTAAACTGAAAGTATTTGGCTTATTCACTGTCTGTAGGACAAAAGAAGACATTTGAAGAAGAAGTTTGGACCTTAGGGACATTTGATGAGCATGTTTTACTCTTCCCTAACATTGTATAAACCAAAATGAATGCAATCATTTTTCAAGAAAATAATTTTCAGATTATGCTTATGTTGTTGTCACAGCCCTAACATAGTCAATACTGATGATCCAATCTTTCTCTTGACCCTGATCCAGACTGAGTGTTCTTGATGGAGCCAGTGGATCATGTCTCTGATCTTGTTTGCCTTCGTGGTTCGAGTCAGGGATGGACTCCCCCTGTCGGCCTCTACAGACTTCCAACACAACAGAGAGCTCCAGGAGAGGAAGCAGCAGCTCAGGACCGTCAGCAAGGCACTGGCTCGTTTCCCAGACAGAGGGACCGTCAAGGGCCAGGAGCTCAACATATAGTA
Source organism: Hyperoplus immaculatus (assembly GCA_949357725.1). NCBI lineage: Eukaryota > Metazoa > Chordata > Actinopteri > Uranoscopiformes > Ammodytidae > Hyperoplus > Hyperoplus immaculatus. The sequence goes on from OX442369.1 coordinate 9,169,050, forward strand.
AGGGACAAAGCAGCAGCAGCAGCAGGCTGTCTCAGTGGTGCTCTCTGTGGCTGCAATAAAAAAGATACGATACCTGCCAAATATGGACTGACTATGGTCCATTTGGTCACAGGGGCACCTGTGCCCCACTGTGTCAGGCTGCTTGTTTACTAAACACCTCTTCTCCTCTCACCTGTTCAGCTTCGCCTCGTCAGAGGGTGTATCCTACATGACCGTGTGCCACTGCAGCCTCCCCGTTGCTAAGGCCTTCTGCTTCCTGGAAGATCTGCGCTGGGAGTTCACAGCATGCTTCAATAGCACTGTGGTTGCCTTGGCAGCCAGGCCATATCCATTTTTGGAATTTGGTGAGTGGGAAGTACTACTCATGTAATGTAGATTTTTTCTTTTTGCTGCAAAGGATTTAGCTTTGCAATGGAAATAATGACAGTGTTGAATGACAAACAAAGCTCCAAATGCATAAATGTAAATATAAGTAAATCAATGTATTGTAATGTTACCCTTGTAGACAGCACCATTCAGAAGCTGAAGCAGCAATACAACCAAAGCGGTGGTCCGGCCCTGGAGGTGACTTTGGCAGAGGTCCAGGATGATTTGAAGATCCGTCCGCCACAAGTTATTAACCTGGAAGAAGTGGATCTCACCAACGGCATTGCAAATGGCCACATGGAGCAAGGACCTGGATCTGGTAAGACTGTTGATCATGTGTCTTATACAATGTATCAACAACATTTTGCCTGGGATTTCCAAGGCACAGAGCCACTGTAGGGTGGCCATGTCATAGCAAACTTTAAGTAATGGCGGGTGATATAGCATACAAAACTACAGTGCTTCTGCTATTGTTTGATATCTTGGTCGATTATTTCATGTGTCTTTTTTCTCTGTGTTTTTCCTTTTCAGCAATGTTTTTATGGGGAAACCTTTTTTTTGTTTAATAGGTCCGAACGTTAGACTGGAGCCAGTGACAGCGCCGGGCATCCTCTCCCTCGTCTTAAATATCATGTGTGCATCTTTGAACATGATCCGGGGTGTTCATCTCGCAGAGTACACATTTCAGGTGTGTGCCAGAGCAAGAATCCTACAACTAAATACTCCCAGCAAGTTTAAACATCATCAACGTAAAATGTAACATTCACACATTGTTTGCGAGAAAGAGTGCTATAGTGTGGCTTTCTCACCCATTGAAAAAAGCCATTTAGTTTGGGGGTATTTTATTTTGAAATAGTCCTGTATAAGTTAACATTAATTATACAGTAGTTGTGTTGAGCTGGCTGGTCTGAGTGCTATGCATTAGCATTTTGCTGTAACAGCTGATACATGGAAACGCTGAGGTTGGCACAACACTGTCACTCTTGTTGTGAATTATCTGTATTCTAAGATAAATTTTAAATCGTGGATTCCCCCCCCCCAACAACAAATGACCAGTTTGTATAACTTGATGTATTTCCCTTTATGTAGGATGACTATGACGGAATATGGAATGTCGTGGCATTTATTCTGGCGTTTGTCTGCTGCGTGTCTCAGGTAAATTTAGCTCACACACCTTCCAACGGTTCATTGTAATAACTCATCTATATTCATCTGTGTCCAACTCTTCCTGACACCCTTCTCCCTGCGTTCCCAGTGCCACCTCTACCTGTTCCACTCATCTCATAAGAAACTCAAGTCTTTCACTCTGTTGAGTGTGATCGTCCTATGCAACCTGTACCTTATCGGCCTGCGGAACGCATGGCAGCTGCTCTTCCACGTGTCAGTTGCCTCCCTCGCCACGGGCCTCATCCTCACCCGCAAACTCCAAGAGAGAGCCAATGACTGTGGGGTGTGAGTCTACGCTTATCAAGTGCAGGTGCAAACAAGATGGAAGCAAGTGGCTTGATCCACGTGAGTTATGAGATGACTTGTGGGTTTTTAACAGAAAACAAAGACATATGTGTCAAATTATAAATACAAGTTAATACTACTCTTGTATACAGTATGTACTTGCACTTTGTGTATGATGTTCTCAAGACTGCAAAGAGTATTCAGTGACTTAACAGAAAAAACCCTAAGGGAGATGTCTGTTTTTGAAGCAAAATGTTGATATATTGATCTCAGTCAGTGCCATCCTGTCCTGTTTTAAAGGAATTGAAGGAATTTTCTTTTTCAGTCAGAGTGGCTGACCAACGTTTTTTTCATTTAAAAACAATTTATCACGACCCTAACTGTTGAAGTTGGTTGTGATTTTTGTAATTAAGACACATTTCTGCCCACAGTAAGCTCAGTATGATATGTGCTGCAAAAGGCCGTCGGTCATGTTTTCGTTTTATGACAGAAATTTTGTGATCGTAACATTATAACAACATTAGATTCAATTGTACATTTCACAATTGGCTGACTGGCAGACAATTAGTTATGTCCATTCGGTATTTGTGTCAGTGATACAGTCTAGTAAAGTAAAGCCGGAAATGCAGCTTGTTTTACCAAAACCTAATCCAGATGTGGGTTTGTTTCATGCCTTACTGTGTTTTTTTTTAATTGTGGCGACTGGTAAACAGATACACCGGTAAGTGCTCAGCTCATCATTTCAAAGGCTCATACTGTAAGGGCTCCGTTATTTAATGACTTAATGGAATCTACATTCTGAGGGGCAGTTAGTCTAGTAAGGCATGATATGGTGGCATATTATTTCATCTATTTTCAATGCAGTTTGTGAAAAAAAGTTAGAATTGTATCACATGAAGTCCAATTTAAACTCAGTTTTTTTTTACGATCATAGCAAATTTAGATGTCTGTTTGATCCTTTTCTACTGATTGTGAACATGTAAACTGTGGGTAAGAATATGAAAGCTCTGATATGGGTAAAAATAGTGATTTAATTTGTAAAATTTCTGACTGCACTATTAGATTAAGGTTTATTTTGCCTTTCGTATGGCAATTGTTCTTAAATGCATATCGGGTTCAGCTAAAATAATATTTATTTCTTGGTTTATGTTTACTTGGTTGATTGTTTTTTAATTATCTTCTCCTTGGGATTTATAGTACCGCTCTCTTTTATGTAGTTCTCATAAGCATATAAATCATATGATTATAATCTGTTTGAATATAGAGCACATTACAGTAGTGCTGCTAAATAAATAGGCTAATTATAAGTATTTTTTATTTATTTTTTTACTTTATAAGCTTTTTAGATATTCAGTTTTTTTAATAGCTGAACAGTTGCACTGGTGTCCGTTGAGCAAGAAACGTAAATGATTAGTTAAAAGTGTTTGTCAAACAATTGTGGCATTGTGTCCTTCTCGTCACACTTTTCCCTTATTTTAAAAGGGAAAAGTTCAAAATAAAGTTGGAGGGAATTTCTAAAGAAAACAAAAAAGGGTGCATCTCATCTGACAATCCTAGAGTTCTTAACTATAATGTACACATAGTTTGGAAAAGTCACTTATAGCTTGGAGTTTACAAAGAGAGTTTTTTCTCTGAAGGATATTGGTGATGATGTGATACTTTTTGATACAAAGGATTTTTTTTTCTTCTGTCTAGACTACTAAGCGGTTGACCAAATGTGTTGTCACCAGTGTTCTAAAGATGTAGAACCAAATAATGTGGAGGATATTTGAACTTGAAATGAAGGTAAAATGATATTCATTTGGACATACAGTAGAAAAATACTGTACAATTGAATCATGTGACAGCCTTCTGTATACTTCTGTATTTAAAAAATAATAATTTGATCAACATTTGATGAAGTCTTAATCTAATCTGAATATAGGTATCTCTTTGGAAGTCATTCAGGCTCAGAAGGGCAACCTGCAGTGTGTTTAAGAGGAAATTGTCAAGCCATTTGTTCATACAAGGTTGATTGAGTGTCTTTTGCAGGACCAGCAGTTTGAAATAATGGGAAATAATGTAACAATGTCATTCATTGTAATTGCCAAATATACTAGTGAATACAGGGCTTTATTTCTTTTTCGTGCGCTGGCAAAACTGACATTTCATTAATAAAAGGTGTCTTTTATTCCATTTGTTGGCCTTTGATTTGTGTGTCTAAGAAGTCGTCTTTTTCTCTCGTAGTCAAATACAATGTAAAGATTATATCCTTATTGGTTAATTATGTAATTTCCCCATTAAAAAATATATAGTGTATGATATGTTACATCCAGTTAAGAAGAGTTTTAATGTTTGAAACAGGATATATGTAAAAAAAAATAACTGTTATTTTAAAAAAAATCATTAAACTTAAGAAAAAAAATCCTAATAAATTGCTAGAGCAAAAAAGGAACATCAAGGTTATTCATGCATCTTTCCAATATGACACCAGATGGAGCCCTTTCACAATATACCAATTGTCAGTTAAGTTTGTGTCGGTGTCAGAGATTGTCGCTCTGGTTAGTTGTATATAATAAGTGACGGCAATTATGAATATATAATATTGATTTAAATCCATTTAAAATGTAATTCAGGTGTGATTATTCACTACATAGGCAGAGCCAAGTCTGAGGAAAAGTCGCAAAAGGTGGGAACAAAATGCAGAGGTTATTAAGTCGTTTTGTCAGTTGGCACACTTGAGAGTAATTGTAGAAAAAGTCCAGCAGCTTCCCTGAGAACTGCTGACCCTGATTAACATAGGTCACATGAAGGCTTAAACAAGTGTAACACGTGATTTTAAGTACAGCTTTTATATCTTATCCACATCCTGAATCCACTATAAGGTTTTTTGTGTCTATTTCGAGTCCAAACTATTTTTTTTCATTCAACCAGTCATGCTGAATGACAGATGAAGTAGGACTTTATTGAAATAATAATGCTGCTCATTTTAATCAGATTTTGTTTGTGTTTCCTAATTGTACCAAAACATGATTGTTTCTTTCAGCTTCTCAGTAAATGACTTAGACTACATCAAATATTGACTTGGAAGAAGACAGCTTTTCATGTGTACATCGTGGTGTCTGATTTGGTGAGCGAGATGATAACATTGACATGTTGTCAATGGGGCCAGCCTTCTGAGTGCATGACTTCTGCAGGTGTCTTAAACATAACATCAGCTTTAACCCTCAGTGGGGCTTCACTGCTTGGTGCACAGCGATAAGGATGTAGCTGAATAGAGAATCCAGTTTTAAACCTCACATCAATAGCGTAGGTCTGAAATATGCATTAGTCTTTCACAACCTTTGACCTATACTGTTTATCACTCACTGCAGGTTTACAATAAAACGTCACAAATAAGCTTCTGTTTCATGTCTGCAGATGGCCATGAAAACCTCCCATAAATAGCTGACTCATTGTCTCCGCCGCCCCTTTTTATTTTTTTGTCACTAAGCCTACTTTACAGACATTGACGTCTATGTGTCATTAGCTGTAAAGCCCACTCATAGTATTTGTCAGCATTTTCCTGCATAAGAAGGTCATTTAAGGTTTCCACTTAGTAAAAAGTGGAACCTGCCCCTCAGGGCTTGTAGGAGCCCGAATAGTGTCATTATAAATCTAAAGGGCCTTCAGTCTTGTCTTACAATGCATCTAAATTAAACCACCATCTCAAGTGATCCTTTATTTGTGGGGGATAAACCCTGTATCCTAATTGGCAGAAGCACCTGCAGACAAGAAGCTGCCCTCGGGCCCTTAACAAATAGGCTTAACAGCATGGGTGGTCCTGCACAAATGTTTATGGCTCACATTTTTTTCAAGAAGTGCCTCCTCTGCTCCGAAATGTTCACAGAAGAGCAGCACTGTTGATTTTTAGATTTAGCGGTTAGAGCTCGAATCCCGCCAGGGTCAATTCTCTGCATGGCTTCCCCTCTCTGCCCCACTTCAACTCTGTCTCTCCAAAACTATCTAATAAAGCAAAAAAATAATGTAAAAAAAATTAAGAATACCCCAAAAAAGGTAATGATACAAAAGTATGCAATGGGCTTGTACAGACGTTTTAATTCAGCGTTATTAACCTTTTCTAATACAATAGCATTTTAGAAGTAGTATGATCAGTTTCTTAATAACCGTCAAATGTGATTGTACAGCTGGCCTATTTCCTGACCGTACTATTTATTGGAACTGACTGACAGTTGCTGACAGGCGCTAAATCTGCATCCATGTCAGTCACACCTTGGACAATAGCTGACCCATGCTTGTTTGAAGTCTTGCAGAGTAAGAAAATGTAGCTGCAGGTTTGACAGTACAGAGGCCACTGCTGCATCATAACATGTTACATAAGAGATCAGATCTCATCCAGGGGAACTTTCGGCCCGTGGAGCACTACTGCAGTTACGTGTAATATATTATTATAAGGGTACGTGCAAATATTGTGGAGTAGCATAACTAATTCACTTGCCCCACACAGATAAAAGTGATTTAAACAGAGTTAAAATAGCATGTGCATGTGTTTAGGAAGCGAGTGAAAGAAAGACTGCAGGATGCATCCTCATGAAGGAATGTATATGCGACTATGTAAGATTAATAATGGTAATATGACAAGGGAGAAGCAAACCAAACAACACATGACTTACTTTAGTTGGGGCTATAGTCTTGTCTGACACAAAAGGTTGGAAGTCCAGTGGTTAATCTGAATATGACTGTGGCAGTGCAAAATGCCACCAAAACTACCTTATTCAGAAGGTCAAACGTCGTCTTTGATATTTTAATGTGATGGTCAGTCTTTTGAAATACTCACCAAGACTGTATGCAATTCCACTGTGCTTTTTCTGAGGTCCTTGAGTGTAGCAGTGGATGTCTCTGATATAAAAAAAAAATATGTAAAAATTATTATTAAATCCCCCCCTCTGTTCCCACAGCAGTTGTCAAAAATGTATAAACTAAAAAAGTTTGGAAGGGGTTTTATCTGGTTCGTTGGATAGATAATGCTTAAGTTTTTTGGCCAAGTTGGGGTATTGGAAACAAGATGCTAACAACACAATGTAAAAACAACATTAGCATTACATTTTAGTCGTAAAAGTTGTGGCTAATGCAGTTGCTTATGAACCCATCCACTACTAGATGCTTAGCAACATTAGCATTTATTGAGATCAGTGTTTCTTGCCACCTGTCGATTTTAGGTTCAATATTTACTTCCCTTAAAGCTCAGTTTTGGTCTCCATCAGTGAGGGACATATCTCACATGTTTACTAGTCACTAACCGCTGTTGACATTTGGTGCTGGGTAGGTGGTTAATGGTCGGCTTTTAGTTTTTAGTTTTTTTGCTAAGAATCGGCAAACAATGCTAATAAGGGCAATGAGATTAAACCAAAACGCTGAGTGATGCAAGCTGTAAAGCCGAAGCAATTGGTTGGAGAACACTAATTAGCAGACATGAAATGAGTTAGGGGATAATTCACTTTGGGTTTGTAGAAAAACATCTTAGATATTTTTAGTAATTTAAAACATTGGGAAAAAAATCACAATTGCTGCCTTTAAGTTATTTAATTAACATATAATGGATAAATGGTCTTTCCGTTGACGATAACAATTTGTTTTTGTCATACAGAAACAGTAACATTTCTGAATTCATGCATTTTTGAGATTCCCATTGTGTGCTATCATAACTGTCGCAGAAACAACTACGCTTTTATGCTGACACAAAATCCAACCTTGTGTTGACAGTCTCTCTGGTACTCAAGACCTTAAGGCTACGCAGCATGTCTCTCATGCTTAAAAGGATGTTCAACAATTCATAAACCCCCGAGTGTTTGATGTAACTTTCTCACCGACTCTACTGAAACATCGCATGTATTTGCAAAAAAAACAAAGAAAAATCTGATTCTAAACTTTACTTACAAGGTTCTCCTGCTTTCTTGATCAATCTCTCAACAATACTATGGAGAGTCAAAAGTGGTTTATAGCTACAAATGAATTCTCTGCCACTAGAGTTGTGAGAATGGTTGATCCAAAGAGATACAGTATGAATCTGAGCTTTAAATGTAGCCCATATGTCTCTTGTCATTTGTTATGTATCTAGAACATGTCAACTTTGAGCGAAGAGTAAAGATATTTTCATCCATGTCCTATTGAGCTGTGATGCTTTATATGCCATGTTCCGATGTTTGCATTGGAACCTGAATACATACACTCAACAAAAATATAAACGCAACACTTATGTTTTTGCTCCCATTTTTCATGAGATGGACTTAAAGATCTAAAATTCATTCCAGATACACAATTGTACCATTTCTCTCAAACATTGTTCACAAATCTGTCTAAATGTGTGATAGTGAGCACTTCTGCTTTGCTGAGATAATCCATCCCACCTCACAGGTGTGCCACATCAAGATGCTGATCTGACATCATGATTAGTGCACAGGTGTGCCTTAGACTGTCCACAATAAAAGGCCACCCTGAAATGTGCACTTTTGTCTCACAGCAAAATGCCACAGATGCCACAAGCATTGAGGGAGCGTGCAATTGGCATGCTGACAGCAGGAATGTCAACCAGATCTGTTGCTCGTGCATTGAATGTTCATTTCTCCACCATAAGCCGTCTCCAGCAACTTCGCACAGCCATTGAAGAGGAGTGGACCAACATTCCACAGGCCACAATTGACAATCTGATAAACTCTATGCGAAGAAGATGTGTTACACTGCATGAGGCAAATGGTGGTCACACCAGATACTGACTGGTTCTGAGTCCCCAGACCCCCAATAAAGCAAAAAAATGCACATTTCAGAGTGGCCTTTTATTGTGGACAGTCTAAGGAACACCTGTGCACTAATCATGATGTCAGATCAGCATCTTGATGTGGCACACCTGTGAGGTGGGATGGATTATCTCAGCAAAGCAGAAGTGCTCACTATCACACATTTAGACAGATTTGTGAACAATGTTTGAGAGAAATGGTAATAATGTGTATCTGGAATGAATTTTAGATCTTTAAGTCCATCTCATGAAAAATGGGAGCAAAAACAAAAGTGTTGCGTTTATATTTTTGTTGAGTGTATTTAAAAAGAAAATACATCCATCATTCATATGATTCATTACTTTTCCTCACTCCAAAGTTCTTCTTTCATGAAATTCAGAGAACACAGAGATAGCCTGAAATTGACTCTGCTATCAGTCAATGAGTAGCCTTCTGTTTGAGAATTATCTTTAAAGCTGTAGCACAGAAATACTGTATTAAAAAAGCAATCAGAAAGCATTGCAAGGTTATTTTTCAGAAGTCTGCTCAACGTCATTATCATAGGATAGGACTCAAGGCTGTTTTTTCAGTCACATTCAATGGTTTTCAGTATAAGGTTTAGTTGATCATGTTATTTAAAACAAAAAATGTTTTAAAGCAAAATAACTTGACTAACACTTGTTATATCAGACTTAGTATAAAAAAGGGACTTCCATTCAGTTTGAATGACAGATTGTTGGAATCATGTGAAAGGTTTCTGAACTGTGCTGTGTGAGCAAAGATTAGTTTTAAGACATATAGAAGCCATAATTTAACAGTAGCCTACAATACACCCCCAGACCAGCTCATACCTACTCAGCTCATACAATGCAATCACTTCACCCACCCTAGGCAGCATTCCTTTGAATGCTACATGAGTCATATTTTCCCTAACTGAATTATGTATTTTATTTCGAAAGTGAGATCAAGCATCCTGTCATTGTATTAAGTGTGTGGAACATTTTCCCGATGCTTGTTTAGGCCGAGGTTAAACATGAATCAAAAAGTTAAACTTAATTACACTTTCTTTTCAATAGTGTTTGTCGGCGATGACAGATCACCTAATATACTGTACGTAAGTGAAAATGTTAGAAGAATGGTGTGTTAATCATGAATGACTGTTTTGATCAATCAGAATGACAGAGCGACAGAATACATTGTGTCATTACAGCCAAGGAACGTAAGGAAAAAAGTAACATATCTTTGAACCTGCTTTAAAGTTCCCATGAGGAACTTTTAAACTTTTAAATCTCATTTTTCCTCTGATGATCATAAATTACATGTAACAGCAAACGAGACCATCAGTGCAAAGAATGCTATTTTTACATACATTTTCTTTATGCCTTTTTTCATGGGTCCCTCACCCTGGAACTATAGCTGGCATAGCAAAAACACTACAGTTTTTTGTCCAAACGGGTTGCGAGAATAAAAGAAAGAACAGAAAGTTCCTCAGAGCACCTTTAATTGATTGTTGAAAATGTTCCTTTTTTTCCTTTGGCAGCAGTGGAACAAGCTAATACAAGTAGAAAACACAGGCCACATTAGAAAATAGATATCAACGATGGCAAACAGTAGCTTATTTCTACAGCAGTTCCACACATTTCGGAGCAGCATTAGCAAACATGTTTCTGGCCACCCGAGGAAAGTAAGTAAAAAAGCTAAATCAAAAAACACACTCTATTTTAGCTTAATTTTTGCTCACCTCCAACTCCTAAGGGAAATATGTGTTTTCTTCAATTGCAAAATGCTCAACTATGTTCACGGGCTAGTTGCTTAAGTCTGCCGTGTGGTGCTGATCACAGTGAACAGTGGGTTTGTCAGAGCTTTTCACTGAAAATAACATTTCATGTAGTCAGGTGTAATGTGATCACATTTGGCTTGAGTTGTGGAACAAAAATGCCACCATTTAAATGTAAAATTTGGTTGCATGAGTACAAATATCTACAAGCAGTGTCCCTCCACTGTGCAAATTCAAGCTGTTGCTCTGCTTTCATTCATTCGACACTTGAATGATATAAATAAGTTTTAATATAACTTAATATCTGATTTGTTTTGGTGTCCCCAGTATATTAAGAGCATTTGTCTTTTCTCAATACAGTATGTATAATCTATATAATGTATAATGCCATTTTTCAACAAAAAAAAAACAGGGGAATTTCCAGTTATACTCCATTTTGCAATGGTGTAAGTTCATGAAACATAAAACTGAGCAGAATATCTTTGGGTTGGTCCTGGTGGGGTCGGTCCATGGCCATTTTGTTCCTTTATACCAGCTGGCTTACATTCAAGGTAATACCCTTTGTTTTAACATTCTCTGTTATATGCAAATGCAAAAAATGTCCTTCCCACAGGTCAAACTTTTGCCATCATTCATTCATCTAAGTAGTTGCATCATTTCAACAACGTGTTGGTTCAAATCCCCAACCACAGAGTTCATGAAATCAATGGCTTCTTCCAGCAGCTCTGCCTCTAGACAGTTGGCTCACCTCTTGACACTCATCATCAGGGCGTGACTCGGCCACAAATCAGATCAGATCAGACTAGACAGACGACCACCTCCTTTTAAATCAGGAGTCTGGTTCTGAGTGCTCACCTTTCCGAAACTTTGCTGGTTCTTTGTTGAAATGAATAGTTAACCGGTGGCATGAATATTGAAAGATGCTTAAAGGCAAGACACCTGTCTCCCATTTTAAGTCACTGAGGATCTGAAAATAACTTCATCCACCTCCTCCCTTGTCTTTATCCTCTCTGTCTGATTTATGTATTCTGACAGAGGGTACCTATAAGACACCAAAAAAAACACAAATATTTTAAAGCAATGACTTTTTCACTGTGCGTCAATCCTAACACAGAACGATCAAATGCATAATTTTATGGCAGAACATATCACAATAAATCATGTTTGTTTTGATCTGATCAACACTTTATAACACATGGGCCTCAGGGTTGTTGTTTTTGATATATTTATGTATTTTTGGTAACACTATTTTAATGGTACATGAATCATCATGAATGAATGTCTAAATAAATGCATGAAAAAGCATGTATTCCCTCATGTAGTACTTCATAAGCTATCAGTAATTCACTAGGATGAATGCTATCTCATTCATGATTTAACACTGGAACAATACATTCATTCATGCACGAGGTAAGGTATGTGATTCATCATGATCTTAGAGTTATTACTGATGATCATGTCTGACTAGTCACACCAATATACGTGTAATTTGTTAAATACCAAATGTTGAAATCATGATGAACTAAACATTAATATTTCATGACTTCATCATGTTTGTGGTTCTCAAATAAAGTGGTGACCTTGTATTTCACGGTCAGAACTTATAAAGTGGTGACCTTTAGATAGTGGTGACCTTGAATTGAATCAAATCATTTGAATAAGACAAACCACTTATTTGAGGGGCCACAAACATGATGAAGGTGAATCGTATACCTTACTTGGTGCATTAACTAATGTATGGTTCCTGTGTTCAACCATACATGAGATACCATTAATCCTAGAGAAATACTGAAGTTCTACATGAATTAATTCATGCATTGTCATGCATTAGTTCAGGCATGAATTCATGAAGATTCATGTACCATTAATATAAGGTTAAGTTTACATTTAATGGATCAGCCTTCACATTTTTAGATCCCTCTATTTACAGTCAATGCAATCACAATGAATAGTTAATCGTATTATATGCATACTCATTTCCACCTCATAGATTGAGCTAATTTAACATTAGACCCAGGAGCAGCTGATGTGAGAAAGCAGGCATGGCAGGGTGTGTGTTTGTTAATCTTTTGTCTTGACTTGGCTGATTTTGCTCTTCTCCATGGCGCTGAGCACAGTAAGTGGCCCACCGGCGCTCAAGCTACTTAATCAAATAAAACCTGAGGGACAACATGAAGATGAATTGGAAATAGCTGGAGTTTCATTCCACCAAAGCAAACTCAGCGGGTCAGTCTGACCTGTCAAATATCACAACAGAAGGACAACAGTCACTGGGAGGAGCTGGAGCAAAAGATGCTTTGATTTTTGCCTGGTGGAAAAACTATTCTACTGCTTTACCATAGGGAAATACTGAGATGTTAATAGATGCAGAAGTAGCACCGTATGAGATACTCTATTACAAGTACAACTTAAGTAAAAGTACTGCACATGACACAACATACAGTATGTACTGCATTAGCAACATGTATTTTAAGGGTAAAAAATATGCAGCATTTAAATTATGTTGAGATCATTTCAATAACTTTTTATTATTTTATGTTTTTGAATCACAAGATATATAATATATCAACCCAGTACAATCATCAATCAATGTTAATGGTTTTGACTTGTTCAACTGTTTACCATTTTAAATTAAAAAACATCTTATAAAAATGCAACCATTTACTATAAAAATACTCAAGTACAAGTACCTCAAATGTGTGCTCAAGAATGGCATTAAAGTTAATAAAGTAAGTAACGTTATTTACTAATAACACAAATATAGAATTTTCCATTTCAAGCTAAAGTCTTTAATTTGGCTTTTGAGACAGTTGTGTCTGTTTCTGATCAACACAAAATGCATAGTGTGGGTAAAGTTAGTATGAAACTGTACAAGGATGTGAATAAATGTCAATTCCAATTCCAGTTATATGTTACATTGGTTATACTGGCTTTATTGAACTGCAAATCTGAAGCCATAAAATAACTAATTTATATGGTCAAAAGAATCTATTGTCTTTTAAGGGCACTGTGACCTGCACCAAAGTAAAAATCATTTAATGTGAACTGAAAATTACTCTCTGTCCGCTTGCGAGTGTTTCGAACCAATTTGAGCTGTCGGTTGAAAGCACATGGTTTCAGAAAGAAACTGATGTGCTGATTTCTGGTGATCCCATAAATTCATATCAAATAGAACATTAAGCTCTATGCTCAAACACTGAACTTGACATTTGTTTGAGTCATCTACAAGCATGTATCTTGTTGAAGGTTATGATTTTCACTCACAGGGAACAGCATATTTGCATGAACACTCTGACTTTGAGGGCTAAGTGAACATCTAAGGGAGTGAAATAAGAAAGGAATCAACATAAGGGCCATGCCCTTTGCGAGAGATAATAAGCTTATATCATTCAAAAATATGTCCAATGCCCTACAGAGACAACATTATGAGTGAAGTGTTCCCGGCGCACATGTTTACTAACAATGAGATAATTTCACTTTGACGAAAAGTAATGAGACTTAAAACAACATTAAAGTGAAGCATGATATGTTTTTTTTTCTTATTAAAACTGCTCTCATAAAAAAAATAGTTGGTATTTTTGTAAATAATTTATTTCATACAGTTTTTGAGTGGAACAATGTCAAAATGGTTGAAAGTTAAATTTTCTGCCAAGACAACACTCTTTACGTGTACAACAAAATGAAAATAATGATAATATACAAAAACTATTATTTTAAAACTGACAAGTGGCCTTGTGTGTACAAAAATGAACTTAAAGCTAATAAATAGGTACAGTACACAAGAGTATGCATTGCACCAGTGTTACACGCAACAAACCAAACAAATCTTGAACTCTGATCTTATATACACAACAAAATCCAGTTTGCAAATAAACAAATCTATATTACACATACTTGAATATTGAATACCTAGTGCACATAATTAGAATCATTGTTGCATCAACAGCTAATACATTTTTAATATTCTTGTACTGATACACAATGACCCTGCCAGGTTACCGAAACACTGAAAGATAATATTAAGCAACACCAACTCTGAAAACTCTGTATACTTGGTTCATTCTTTAACAAATCTATTCACAATCACTGTTATGAGAGGTAGCCTGCATTGGCAACTTTTCACAAAATGACATCAAACTTTATTGACATCAGAAGACAGACACCAATGTTGGATCATGAGTGTTCAAGGGAGAAATACTCATATTCACTTTCTTTCTGGCAGTTAAGAAGAAAAGATTGATACCACTCGGCAACAATCGCTGGTTACCTAAGCTTAGCTTACCGCAAAGACTAGAAACAGTTGGAAACCTGCCATAATAAAATAATAAGAGTAGCTATAGCTTCCTCGTCTCGTCTGGTTTACTGTCTCGCTCCTATTCTTACCTTTCCCTGTCCCTATACCCTTACCCTAACCACCCAGCTATGATGCCTGAACCTAATCGCCTATTTCAGGAACATAGGGCTGTGGGAACATAGGGCCTAATCTTGAAAAAAAAAAAAAAAAAACGTAGAAATGTGGAAACAGATGACCCCGCAGTGGGTATGCTATATTGATGATGTAGGCTATACTGAATGCTCCCTCTTGCATGAACACGTAATTCACTGTGTTAGTCTAAACGCACAATGATAGCATCGCAGTGACAGGGCCAGTCATCCTTGTCACCTATGTTTGCTTTACACCCTGGCTGGTAACACTTTATAATAACTATCCGTTGTAACTTGTTAATAGATCATTAGTAAACTCTTAATTAATGATTATTAATGATTTGTTAAGTGTTTGTTAGCAGTTTGTTAAGGATTTATAACAATGGTAGATAGTTAATAGCTTAATAATTGAATCAGTTCATCTGGGAGGTAATCCGAGATACCGACGAGGCTAAAATAGGCTATAGACTATACACAGTGCATGGGCAACTGAGGGCAGCCCCATTTTCAAATATTTTTAAATGAACTCAATACACACTGTGCATGCCATGGACTTGAACGTGACGTGATCAGTTATCTCGGATTACCTCCCAGATGAACTGATTCAATTATTAAGCTATTAACTATCTACCATTGTTATAAATCCTTAACAAACTGCTAACAAACACTTAACAAATCATTAATAATCATTAATTAAGAGTTTACTAATGATCTATTAACGAGTTACAACGGATAGTTATTATAAAGTGTTACCTACTGGCTTTAATAAGAGTCCCTACTGACTTGTCATGTACAAACTCCTCCAGTGGAGACAATACATTACAACCTGACAAATCAATGGAGATTTCAGGAAATAAGTGGATTTGGGATTTCATGCTCCAGTTGGTCTCATAAACTATCACCAAAAAGATTCTCTGTGCATGTCTGTTGAGGTATTAAAAGCAGAAAGTGTACAGTGCCTTTTATTTAGCTGGTATGCCTAACATTGAGCCACAGACTGTTAGGCTACATAAACAAGTTCCAGGTGAGGCTGTAAATCCCACATGGAGCAATAACTTTGAACAACATCAATTACAGTGACACGTTACTGATTTCATAGCCACAACACAAGCCCTATAGCACAACATTCATATAGCAAAATCAAGTTTCTTTACACTGTATACATAACTGTACAATATTTAATGACTCCTTCCACGTAAATGTAAACATTCAAGGATGGAATTGCTTGAAGGCCTTTCCGTTCCAGAGCTGCTGTGCGGCCGACAGCCGTCGCAGATTAGATTGAAACTTGAAAGCGTCACTTCAAAGACAAAAACGAAAAGCAGGCACTCCTCAGTGATCGGAACAAAAGTGCCTTGAACTACGATTTGAAAAGTGAAAAAATAGAATAAAAAAAATAAACCATATCACAGGCTCAGAATCACACAAAACAAGAGGAGAGGGTGAACTGATAAATGGGGAGGCAAAGGGCAATCAGTCTCTCATGAGTGATAGTGCAGAGAAGGGCTTTTGAACTCCAAACCCATCGATATAAATCAGTATCACACTGGTCACCCGATCTGAAGTGTCATCCATTTGGCATATAGGGCAATTAAGTTTCCTGCTGGTCAACGGGAAGTTTTTCTATTGCTGGCTTCCTACACAACCCGGAACAAAATGTTGCACAACACAGTGTGTTCATTTACATTCTTTTCTGTTGTCTAAAATATGCTTAAAAACAATATTTTGCGATCACTTCAGCGCATCCGGCGCCAAAACACACATAATGTGATTTCCCACTTGAGCTCCATTTACTTCTACCGGCTGTGTCTTTGCATCAGCCGTGTTTCGTTTGGAGCTGCAGGAATCCACTGAGTGATTTTTAATCAGCGCATAATTACATCAGATTGCGGGTCTGTTGTCGCTGTTCACATTTGGATCCATCACCTAACCCCATTAATAAGTGACATTTTGCATTGGCCAGTGTCTGAGCGCACAGGGAACTTAATAATAACTGACCAAATGATCCACAATGATACGTCTCACAAATGTGCGCTGAATCATGAACTCCAAAGACAGAAAGTGAATGGTTCTCATTTGTATGTGCCAAAGCTGTGCTTGTGAAGCAATGCACTTGTATCTTTGTCACTTAAAACAATTTTTTTTTAATAAGAAGGGAATTATAGCCTAAGCTTTTAATAAGCTGACACACTACTTTATTTTTCTCTCCCCTTGTTACTCTTCTTGATCACAGTCAAGCAACACATCCTGAAAGAGTGCGTGAGGCAATGAAGACATGTGTATTTTTTATATATTATGGAGATGGCATGTGCTGTGTTGTTTCTGCCTAAGGCTTGGCATGAGAGCATTTTTTTTTACAGCAGATCTGTATCACTGTTGGCGTGAGTCATATGCAGGACAGGTCATCTTGGCAGGAGGATGAACCCCGGCGTGTTTTGGGGCTGCACCGTGTCAGCATGGTGATCTGGGTGCTGAAGTTGTTGCTGCTGCCGATGGATGGATGTTGGTATTTGGTGTCGGCGCCCATGTATCTCTGCAGGTGCCACCTCCGCCATTTCCTCTTGATCTCTGCTTGGACCTGACAACGCATCAGAAGAACGATATCAATTTAACTTAATAAAGCAATTTACCACGTTAGTTCATTTTACAGTTTACCGTAACATACCGTAACAGAAATTCTGGAGTACGCCTGTTGTCAATATTAATTTTTGTCAAAATCAGTCAAATCCGCTAACTGTACGTACTGTGTGTGCTCGCTGAAATAAAATCTGGTGTTAATACACAGCCTAGGTTCTATAATTTTTTTCAGTGCGCACACAATACGTGGATCATGAGGAAATATTCATTGATTTTCACAACAAGCGTTCTCCAGGATCGCTAACCGCACCTTTAATTGAAAAGTTCACACACTAACAGACAGATAGCAAACTGATTGTAGCAATTGTAAATGTATATATTATCTCTGTAGAGGTAATAAATAAGCCTGTCCTGGGTGGTCTCTGTCTCCCTGCAGATAACTTTCCATGCGTCATTTTACCGCCCTTGGTTTTATTTTGTTTGCATGTTTGTGAAAATGACAGTAATTTCTCGTCTCCTGTCGATATTACATTTCATCTGCTTTGTTGTGGCTGTACATTTTCGAGGCTGCAGTAATTTGAAAAAACTTATTAACGCCACCAAGGCTTCACACTTGGGTTAAAAGGTATAAAAAAGAAGGACCCCTGCAGATTGCAACTGATTAAAATTCAGAGAGCATAGTGTCAAAGCCTCGCCATCCAGCCCGTCACTGTTATTCAATCTGGCCCAGCACCCGGGAACATAACTAATGTGCCCACAGAGAGCCTCTGCAGACATCATCGAATAGGTCTCTGCCAAGAAGGCTGTGCTTTTTTACGGCCCTCACACCCTGCAGGCAGAGAGAGTGCAGAAGAAAATATACCGCAAGGTGCTCCAGTGCTGAGGGTGACTCACACCCTCATCTCCATTCATCTTTCTGGACCTTGGGTATGTAAGTGGTGCACTGAAGGAGCCATAGAAAAAACCTACTCGGATAGAGGTCCTTTTCTGAGAATCACCACGGCATGTGGGTACAATCGGCACGGAAATCTCAAGGTTTAAACAGTGCTGTGTTTATACCAATGATGTTTACATGACTGTGAAGGGGGTACTTACCTCACCGTTGAGGAAGCAGTACAGAACTGCGACCACAAAGCCCTAAATGGAGAGAATAACACAGATAAGAGCAGTAGCAGACAGTGGTTTGCAGTAATAATGAGAAAGTTGGGTGAGATGACTGATGGGGAAGAAAGTGCTGGAAAGGTTTCCATGGTTTCTATAAGCAGTCTGCGATGCAGCTGTGCTGTCTGGCTGCATTCTCCATTGTTCCTCACTATCTGATGGACAGAAATATCTCCAAGGTTTTTAAAAACGGCAACACTGCCACTGAATCAGCCTGCAAAAAGTGCCCAGACATCTTCCCCAGTTTTTTTTCGTAACATTTAAGATGTAGAAGGGTTTTTTGGAATAAAAAAAAGTCACCAACTCACCTGAAATGAACCCAGAATCAGGTCAAAAACCAGCCGCAGCTCAGTCTTCACTTGCTCCGGGATGAACGCAAACACGATAAAATTGACACCGAACAAAGGGATCAAAAGCAGCGTCGATTTTGCCAGTCTCCTGAAATGACAGAGCAGATGTTGCAGATTCAAAAGTCGCCCTCCAGTGGCACCAATTTTCAATCTGTCTCTATGTATATGTGCCAATAATGAAATACAACTGCTGAAGAACTTTATCATTTTGCATTTTTTTGGTCAGGGAAGGCCAGAGATGTGGAATGAAAAACGCCATTAAAAAGTGTCAGGGTGGAAATAGCTCATGCATTATGGCTTGCTTATGAGGTGACGCTCTGTCAAAGGAAAAAATCCTGCACAGAGCCCTGTATCTCCTACCCTGACTTTCTTTCCTGAAGTCGAAAAAGGATTTGTCACCCCTGCAATACTCTCGGCAAGGAAGTTTAAATTGCTCAGACGAAGTTAAAAGGAGAAACAGCTCAAATGTAATTTGTAGCACCATTTGTACCCACAGGAAGACATTTGTATATCTTACTCTCCGCTTGCTGTTATTCTAGAAAATCTGTGTTTACATGAGTTGACGCAGTTAGTTTTGACAGTGTGGCCCCGATCTCTCCCCTCCGTCCTCACAGAGATTGGTGATGGTTCCTATCAGAGCGAGTACACAGAAAATGCTCACTCACAAATATTGGTTGGATTCATTTCTTCCGATATCTGGGCAGTTGATTTTCTGGCGAAGAATTCGTATGATACAGATGAATAGAATAAAGTTCATCTGAGGAGAAAAGGAGAACACAAAGGGTATTTTCCTTCTTTTCTTTGCAAGTGGTTAATGAAGTATACAGTAGAAATATTACATTGTTCCAATATTAAAGTCGGGAAAAAGCGTGTTAGAATGATCATATGATACATTTCATTTATCTAATTAATTGAATGAGAGACTTTTAGTCATTGTAAAGTAGGTCAGTTGAGCATGGAACAAGTTAACAGTCTACCATGCTAGCAGCGCTGTTATGATTACAAGTCAAGTGACTACCCTTACATGCAGACTTTAAATAGGTTCAATGTTTAGCATCTCATGCATGATAACATTTGCTACTTACATTGCTGACCCTAGAGCAATGCTACTAAAAAGTATGAAAACTGTGTCTACATGTAAGAATTCAATTCAACATGAGTGGATATCTGTTGTATAATGGGTGCCAAATTAAATAGTTATTTGAGGGTATTTGCTTTAAAAAATATTTTGAAATTATAGACCTGCAAAATAAAGCATTCATAAAGCAGTGGCAAAATTATGTTGCAGTTCCTTTACTGCAATTCTTCACCACTTCACACCCTCCATCGTAGCCGCTTGAGCTTGTTTAACACTTTTTTACCCTGCTTTTCACACCTCTCTAAAAGTGTCTTCATTTCTCACTCACCATGACACACAAACACACTGTCTGTTCTTCTAACTACATTTGCTTTTGCTGATGCTGGCTATTGCTTAATTTTGACCAGTTTACTGGCCCTGGGAATATAACATTTAACGCTCAAAAATGATTCTTGTATATTCTGTATAGATTAAAAAAACAAAAGAAACACACATGCTATTTGATGTTATAAGAACCATCCTCAATGTTTCAGTGATGTTGTGTTATAAATGGAAATGGAAGAATAAACATACCGCTGAAAAATAATTGTAGATGATAACCTGTCAGTCAAGAAAAAACTAATACAATTCTGCCAACTTTCCCAAGAGAAATTCGATTTTTGAAGTCATACCAACCTCTCAGTCAGGTTGACATACAGTAGGAATACTAAAACTGAGTTCAAAAGCCTTTATATAACATTAATAAGACAGAAATTTACCTAGATCTGAGGTGAACTCACAAAGACACTTTGTCTCTCGGTGGCAATTACTTTTACCTTGGAAATTCGGCCTCAAGGTGCATGAATATTAATCAAAAGGTGCTCGAAACTTGTGAACTTACCAAGATCGACGCCAAAATAGGGGTTTTAATGATCCACCAGAAGACATCAGTGTTCTCGATTATATCCCAGCACCTGGAGAAGCAGGTAAACCATATTCAAATACAGGTCAAAGCAAAATCAGACCAAGATGTTCCAATGCACTCATTGCCTGTGGTGTTATTTCCGTACCCAACATCGTTATAGTACGCTTTAGCGATGCTCCATGCTGTGATGAAAACCGTCGGACCACCTAGTGACAAAGATAAAAGTATACACCAAAGTTATTATTACATCACACATATGTTTGGGTCACACAGCCTGTAGCTTTTGAGGACATTAAAGGAATACTTCACCCATATCGAACCGGCATTCTGTCATTATAAAATCGCCGTTATAATATAATAAATTATGTTTTTCTGCCCTCAGTCTTCCCTCAGTCTTCCCTTTGACCAGCTGTCCTGTTAATCCTAACCCTACATTTTACCTTGTGTGATGTCACACATGGTAAAATGTAGGGTGAGACAGTGAGACCATATAAGACACTTTCTGCCTTTTCTCAGGCTAGGATGAACAGATTTCTGACATTTTTGCACATTTATACTACATAGGTTCTCAGAGTTAAATACACCTTCATATTTCCACCAGTGAAGTAGGTCTTTAAGAGATTCTCACCCCAGCCAATCAGGATGTAAGCCCAGAAGTACTTCCTCTCTGAGAAGAAAGAGACCGCCAACAATGCGTGGAGATAAAGGCCTTCCACCAGCAGCCAGAAAAAACTGGCCATGATGCAGTATTGGAAGAACACAATCACTACTTTGCAGCCCACCTGTTAATAGACATAGCAAACAAAAGCAATTATTTCACAATGATCTCCTAAGTGTATCTATCTATATCGAACAATAACAAGATTACCATGAAAATATAATGCCGCAATTTAATTCCCGAAAGTGACAGAGCCGGCATGTAGAAAAAAAATTCATTAACGTACATAATGATTATATTTTTCTTTGGGTGCAGGCTGTCTGTATTCAAACTTTAAAATGCCACAATTGAAAAAATCAGACAACAATCAACGTACAATGTCTTTTAGCAAAGTGAGGGTCAACAAACAAATGTTAGCTGATATGTATCTTACTCATAAACATCTCTCTGAGCATTTAAATCACAGGTTCATCCAACACAATCCACTTTTGTGTCCTCAGTGACTTTAAAATGGTGATGGGTAAGCGGGTAAAAATGGTTATTTTCTATCTCAACAGTATAGTCAAATTGTAGCACCTGAAATATGTCCTATAGGGGAGGATCTTCCAAGTGCCATTCAAATGAAGCACAATGCTGAATATAATGTCAGTAAGTAATAGACTTTCAATTGAATGTGTGGGATGTGATTAAATCACAATTGCCTTCTAAAATTGGTTCAACAATGACCTTGAAAGTAATTAATTCAAGAATGTAATTGGTACCACGTACTAATGAGAAACCTTTTATAAACAATGTATAGGCATATAACCACAGGCTATATTATTGGTAAATCATTTACTACTGCTTAATAGGCCAAGTGTAGCCTGTGTTGTAGTGTTCTCAAGACCACTTTTTCAAGATCTTGATTTTGTCTCGGAAATCACCGCATGTTTATTCTGTATTGTCTCGATCTCAGAAAAGTGTCTGTTCAGGTGGTCTTGACAACGCTGGTTATAAACATTAAAGTACTTTTTCTTGATGTTCCCGAGTGTGTTTTCGGTTGTTGCAATATTTATTTCTTAGTTTTAATTTATTATTTTGACTTTATTTTGACTACATTATAGTAACGGTGAGTTTTTCTTGTGGGTGTCATTGTTTTTGGGAGGGGGCTTAAAAAAAAGAAAATAAAAAACTTTGCCTTCTATTTATGCCCTTATTTATGGCTCAACACCCAGGAGAGATATACCAAAATGCTGTACTTATTTATGGATTATTAATCTACAAAGCATTAGTAAATATTGTTAAGCCATTAGTCACCACTTTGGCAAGGGTGTCCTTTTATTTACACTTTCAGAATTTCAGTTCCTTTGATTTCCTTCACTTTGTCTCCAACTAAAGGAAGCCAAACCATCAGAGTGAAAGAAAGAAAGAAACCCTAAAACATCCAGATTGTGCAGGATAACAAAATAGTCTCTATTCTGATTGGCTGACAGCTCAACAGCACAATACTTCTAGATCACACTGGGTAAATTCATCCAGACTTCGGTTTGCTCCTGCCCAACCCTGTCATTCAACTCAAGCATAATGGTGTGTGTGTGGGCTGGGCTGCTGTGTGTGTGTGGCGTGTAGCGCTCTCATAGCCTCCTCAATTCACAGAAAACACACTTTCACTGTGCATGTCCAAGGCTGACTCCGTGGGCCACGTTCAAGCTGTTCAGGCTCAGAACTCCCCCCTGCAGCGGGGGTCTTGCAGAGATGAAAATAAAATCAATACTGTGCCCATTTAAACACGACCCTGTGAGAGGGAAGCAGCTGTGAAACATGGGATGAATTGCTAAAAGGGTGAAAAGGATGGAGTGTGATCATGGAATGGACTGAAGCAAAATATGGATAGAGAGACATTGGGATGGTGGAGAAGATAACCAACTAAGATAAAGAAAGAAAACCGAATGAGGGCACGCACAACTGAAGCAATTGCTTCTCTGTCAAGAGGCTGAGCTCACCTCACAGACATTAGAGCAGAAAGGAGGACAAACCAGTCATGATCTAAAACCTTTTGTCTCCACATGAAGTGCTGAGGATGATAAATGAGCAGGGAAGTGTCACCAGTGTCAGACAGAGTCCCTGCAGAGGAGCCAAACTCTGTATGGATACAATGGCATCATTAATCATCAGTGAAGATGTCAAACTGCATCTCTCAAGTCGCAGTTTAACACAATGATTATTCACCAGTTTGTTGGAATGACACCGTCAGTTGATGCTATTTATTAACTGATTACAGATGTTGTGGTTTGTTATTTATTTTAGGAAATAAATTAAGAAATTGGGCAGAATGTTGTTATTTTAACTCCACTTTTTGAAAGTGGCAGTTTGTGGAGGACGCACACTGAGGACTTACCATTATAAGTATGAGTATAAGAGTCTAAATGTGCAAACAAAGAAGGAGGACTGATTTTCACAAATGTTGACATTAGTCAAGGCAGTGTTGCTACTTTGACTTTTTAATGAACTTCCTCTACTACTGATATTAAAACGGTCTGCTGGATTAATCCAATCGTCTTTCGACATCAGCGCTGTGTCTATTAATGGCTGGTGAGTTGGCCTGTTGACACTTGATTAACACCACCGATAGACGAAGCTTCCTGTTGTTGTTTTTTTGGGATCCACTTCCTGAAGGTAAAGTTTGAACAGCTTATTCAAGCAGCTGGCAGCAAGGCTGAGGATATAAATTGATTCCCACCTGGCGTGTCGATGGGGGGGAACCATCGACATGCCAACTACCTTTCTGCTACTTGTAATGCATGTAAATCAGTACAAATTATTCACTAGAGATGCATTTTAAAAACCCTGCTATCAGTGGGATGAATGATGCCACACACACTGTGACAAAGGCACAGGTACCTTACATTATGCATTTGTTATAAGCTTTCCTGCAGCAGTTATATCATACATTTATGTAATGGGACACTACAGCAACCGTAGAGGAAGGGTAATGAACATAGCATGCCATGCACCTGAACACACACCCACACACATACACCCATCTGTAATGGAACTGCTAGTAATGTTAGGGTCACAATGAGCATATAGAACCAAAACCTGTCTGTATAATGTATATTTCAGCTGCTGGAGAACAACAGCTGGCTCCTGTCAACACAATAGTTCCATTAACACAAATGAGCCCCAGAGAGCTCGCTAATACATACACTCTGAGACATACACCTCTCGCCGTGTGGCCACATCATGTAACATAAACCTCGCGTTCACAGGCCTAACTGTGGCTTCAGGCACTTCTGTTGGTGGGGGAAGGCTAAAGGAAAGACATCCAAATGTCATGGTTTGGTACCACTCCAAGCATAAATGGTTCATAAGCCCGACATGATTTAGGGGGAGCCTTGTTTTATGGGCTTAACACATTCAGCTACTGTTTAATGCAGTTTCTTCTCATATAAGTATTTTGGGTGAATTTCTGTAAAACCATAACTTGTTTTTGCATAAAATTGTTGTTGGACAGGTAAGGCAATTGTTTCCAATGTTAATGTATGTTGTATTTTATAATAATAATAATAATAATAATAATAATAATAATAATAATAATAATAATAATAATAATAATAATAATAATTATAACAAAAAATCAATCATAATAAGCAATAAATCATTATTTTATAGCATTTTTACTTTGGCAGCTGCAAAATAAATTTTATTTTAATTATGAATATTGCTAAACAGCCTCACGGCAAAGATCCACCCGATTTATTCATCATTTTTATTCCGTGCAGTTTTCACTTCATGGGCTAATTGGCCTCAAAAGTCCAGTAGAGGTAAAGCTTGAAAAACACTTCGCAAATATTATACCAGAAAATCTCTCCCAATGCAACAGAGCAAGACAAATAAGTCTTCCTCATACAATCATTCAATTCAGCCCTATCCGACAAAATACCTCACTTGACTCAGTTAATCAGCCAAAGAGGATATTGAGAATGACCATTCAGCTCAGAACCTTCAGAAGTCAAATGATCCCAACCATGACTTTATCCTTGTAATAAATGAAAGAGGTTGTTTGACAGAACCACTTAAAGATCCCTCCGTGTCTCTTTTAGCGCTACAGAAATCCATCTTTTCATCCCCATAGGAACCGAAGAGATATCTCATTAGTTGGCTTAACGTGGATCATTAGCCGACCAATGTCAGTATCCTTCTTGAAAGGTTTGACACATACACAGACAGTGTCGTCGTCGTCGTCGTCGTCCCCCCGTCGTTCCCCCCAGCAAACAGCAGAGTCCCGAAATGATCAACTCACCGAGCCAGAGGAGCAGTTGTCCACCTCCCCGACCTCGTAGAGCACCACATCTTTGACGAACACAGCGACGGCCTTCAGGATGAATGACACAAACAGATGCATGTGGATGTAGTTCCTGGTGCAGTGGAGCTTCCTGTTGGGACGCACAGAAAGAAAAGAGGTCAAGACAAAGGGACAACACACACACATTGCAATTCGATAAGGAGGTGCTTCATGCCTATTATCCAATGTCCTTGATTTGAATAGCTTAAAATGACGGCAAATCACACACTGCCTGACTGAAGTCATAATTAAGCTGATGAGTTCCTTTAACCACTGTCTGGGTGGGTCTGCTTTGGAGAACAGTGAACGCTTTCTATTGTCCATCACACACCTCAACTACGTGGACAAGGAGAAGTCGATTTCAAGATGACAGATCAGAAAATAAAAATAAAAAATCCTAAAGCATCAATTTTTTTTATTATTTGTTGACTTCCAAATTACACTTACCAGGTTAGATAATTAGGGAGAGAGAGACAGACACAGACTGTCTGCGGTTGTGTCAAGGATTTGTGTAGATGTGGCGGTGTAGATGCTTGGTCCCAATGCAGGAAAAAAGATTTATATAGCTTTGATGTGGCATGTGCCCGATAGAATCATTAAAGCTTGATCTCACCTTATCTTTCAGCCAGCAGACTGCAGTTTTAAATGACAGCTTTTATTTGATATACAGTCTAACTGGTCAGTTACTGAGAGAGGAGGAAGCTCAACAGAATCAAAGCGATTAAATTATGTACAATCATTCTCTGTGAAGCTGCAGCAGTATGTGTTAATACAGACCATATTTTTGTTCATATATTATTTAACACCAGCACATTATGTTGGTGATCAAAATAAATAAAAATAAGAAAAAACTCACTCTGTGTAACCCCCAATAGGGCTTGAAAAAAAAAACCTTCTGTGAAATATTTATTCAATTTTACACAGGCAGACAGTACCATTCATATAAAGTTAACAGCTCCATTTAACAGCTACATACAGAGTACCAGGCTCTGTTCCAGCAGTCGGAAAACATAATTAAAAAAACTATATATGCCTTTGCCTAAAATTAAAATACAAATTTTCTCTGCAGTTTATCATGTGGCTTGCTTCAGATGTTGGGATAAAGGACAGAAGTTCAAAAATCAATCTAATATGGCTGTTTTCTTTTTTTATACTTTTTGTTTCTCAGCGGCCTTTAATGAAACTTCAGAGAAAAGCATTGGTGACTTTTAAGATGAGATGAAAGTTTTGTTTATCCTGAGAACATTTGTTTTGCAGCAGTTGCAGTAGAACATAGGAAATAACATAAATATAAAAAGCACATATCTAAAATATCATTAAAGGTTTTTAAAAAAAATAATAATAATATGCACTGGCAAACCAGCACATACAGTATGTGACAGACAGGCAATAGCTGTGTTCCATACCTGTAATCTGTGGTGCCTTTTTAAAAACAAGTGTAATCCCTTCCATCCAGACCCCCATTATATATACTGTATATACACACCTCAAACTGTATTTTACCTCTGAGCTACCTACGCCTCCCAAAGCCTAGTCAGAACTCTCTCCTTCTGTCTCTGCTGCTTCCCAAGATTTCACACTTTCACACATTTCATCATGGGGGGAGAGGGAGGGGGACGTATATACCACCACTACACCACAAGCGGCAAAAAAAACAGCTCTCCTGACTAGACTAGCTGAGTATTGCAACATAGTCGTGGACACTACATTTCCCTCCCTCTCCGTGGCCCTGAGTGGGTACAAGTTTGTATGCAGTTGATAATAGACGTTTTGGTGGAAGATAGAATAAGCTGTGAAGTGAAACAGAGAAGGGCCCATGTGACGAGAAGAATGATTTCACAGCTAAGAGTGGCCACGCGGGGATTCTTGGTGAAGAAATGGCACAAACAAAGATAAGTATCTTCTTTTGAAGAAATCTACAGTATCAGGTGAGTCATCTTCATATTCATTGTCTGTCTATTCTTGATATCAAGACTGCTGTTGCCTGTGATGCGTTCTCAATTAATCCCTGCCCTGCCAAATAGCAAACATATCAGAGACTTTAATACCAGCCCACTTCAGATGTATAATCTCCACACAGCTACAGATAAGTGCTATCAAAAGGACCAAGCCACAGACGGGGATAAAAGGATTTGATTGATGTTGCCCGGAAAGTGTTTGTGTCTTTTTCTTCTTCTCTTTCACAGTTTTAACATAAGCCCTTTTTTATTTGTTTCCGGGCGTGAAGCTGCACTGATCAAATCACCCCAGTTCAAATTGTTTGATGCATCACACAACTGTTTCACACACTGTTTCTCTTCTTTATTCTTTCCTTTTTTCTAAACAAATGACCACATGAGGCCAGGAACAGGATTCATTCGTCAGGAATTATCTCAAACTTTCCTTCAAAAAGTGACATTGGGGAGTAAACAGCCAAGCTCTGTAATAGAACATACAATCAATGTCAATGGTGTGGTGTGCAAGCCTGACCTGAAAATGCAGAGGATCACGATAGCTGTGGTGAGTGATATGAGGGAAACACTGTGGCCTATGGTGTAGCCGATCTTCACCTGCCAGAAGAATTTGCCCTGAAGAAGAAGAAAAAAACATGAATACAATCTACAGTGAAGGAAAGTTGAAAGAAAAGGTTGAAAGAGGTTCCTTTGTATTTTTTGTATATCTGAAATAAACAAATGTGTTCCAATTATCAGTTTTAAATAGATCCATACTTGATGGCTGTACTAAAGATACTGATATTAAAGGGATAGTTCAGAATGTTTGAAGTGGGGTTGTATGAGGTACAATATGCATAGTTAGTTTATTACCTTATGGAGATGGCGGTCATTGAAGTCATTTCAAAAAGTTTGGAGGAGACGTCGCTGTAGAAGGCTACAGTTTACTGTTTCAGGGTTTATTTCATGTGTGAAACAGTTATTTTAGTGTACAATTGAACAAATATATTTTTTTAGGTAAGCATTTATACTGTATATAGCAACAACAAAAAAATAATCCACTGGCCCCCTCTGCAACAGTAAAATGCTGACTTCTGTTACAGCAACGTCTCCCCCAAACTCTTTAAATTGACCAATCTGACCGCCATCTCCATACAGTAAGGTGGCAGGCTATCTACGCATAAGTACCTCATACAACCATCATATTCACTTAAAAAATACTTAACTGTCCCCTTAAGCTATCTGCTAACATTCACACTGAGCTAATTTACAGACACCAATAACCTTAAAGTGATATACTGTACAGTAAGTTATATTTACAATAACACCAATCCTTCCTCTACCAAGTGAAAAGCATTTAATGCAGCTACATCTACTGTGCTCCAAGCCAGAGTCAAAAATGCTGCAATAGCATAGTGGATTTTTTTAGAGCACTGGCTCCAGCACATGTAAGCTCTCAGGGCACAATGTTGCTGCCACGGCACTGTATGTTTTGTGCTTGATGAAAATGAGATTAAGAGCCCTGGGTTGTATCAAGTATGCAGAAAGACGGACATTGAATTCCTTTTAGAGGGCTACACCGGCCAGGTCCCTACTGACTTCCCATGTGGCATACGAATGAGGCAGCCACTATGGAGAGCTCACCGGGACAGCTTTTACCAACACAAGCGCACATCCACTCTTCACCCTGCTCCGCCTTCTTCAGAGCAGACCAGATATGCTTTCCATACTTGAAAACTAAACTGAATTAATACTTATGCCTGCTTTAACAAACAATTAAGGATGTTCACTTATTCACACTCCTTATCTGTGGGTTTGAGTGGCAGTAATCAATATTTTTGGTAATAACAGTGGATGTGGACTGTCGAGGGATTGCAGCAATTTCCGTGATGGTTCGTACTATTGTGGCTCCAGCTCCATAGTAAATAAACACACACGAGTGGTATCGATCTTCTTGTATAACTCTCGCGAAGAAAAAGTGAAGAAACCAATCACATATGATCATAAGTTAGCTTCATTGAATCTATTTTCTGTTTCTGAATCATTTCACCAGTAGATGAACAATCACTGAAATTACAATACCTTTCGAAGCCATAACACAATGGACATACAAACTATTTTAGAGTGAGTGGAGTGTTATACTGCATTACAATGTATTGTCACTTGTGGCAATACATAGGACAACACTGTAGTTGTAAAAAAACAACAATCAATACAGCTATTTTCCTGATAGACCAGGTGACACCCACCCGCGGAGAGTGGAAAAGATGCCTTGATTAAATTCTGCCTGCCCACTGGCTCTCAAGATGGTTTCCACTCTGATGTGACCGTTGACTGCCACATATAGACTACAAGGGGGGTTTACTCACATCATCGTTTGTGCTGTTGAGATTGTATCCGCAGTTCACGGCGATGTCAAAGGGATGCATCTCGGTCCAGCCATCTGCTGTACAGGTTTTGGAGAGGTTACCTGGAGATGGAGAAGACATAAAGAGGTCACAGTCACCCACGCAGTCAATATTTTTCTCTGATCTGCTCATCACATTTGTAATTGCTCCAGCGCCCCATGTGCTGCCACTGTGACCCTCAGAGTGACAATGTCAGTGACCTTATATACTGGCTTGTTTGGCCCACGGGAAAAAATAAACTAGGAAAATCTCCACAAATTGCTCTATCCACCTAATGTCAGCCATTATTGAGTCGAGCACTATCTGTGCAAGAAAGGAAAGGAACCTGACTGTTACACATATTGACATTCTGATCTCTGTCGCCTCAAATCGACAAATGAAGATTAACACGCGCCAGTCAACCGACACAACCCTGTCCCCTAGAGTAGAAACCTTGTTTAAATAGTATTAATTAGTTTGCCCAATTATATTGTGGGGAGAAGGCTAATCACTTCCTGGATCGTGTCCACAGACCTTTTTTTAATTAAAGAGGACCTATGATGCTTTTTGACTTTTATGACCTATAAACGTTGTTATGATGATTCATAGTCATGCTTAACCATACTAAATTATCAAATAATGACTTAAATGCATTTCGACGTATTCCCTGCTGACCGTCTGGGGTGTCTGTGCCGAGCACTAAACACTATTCTAGCCAGTCGAGAAGTCACGTGTTCAAAGCGGTCTACCCTTTCATAATTCGTGACGTCGCATAAAACTTCGTGACTTCACCACGCGGATGTTTCCATGTATGGTAATGCTGTCACTTCCCTGTTCGCGTCTGCCTCGCGTCTGCCTCGCGCCCTTATAGGTCCATGCTCGCGCTTCCCACCACTGAAAGTGTTCCGGAAGGAAGGTAACCAATCACAACGTAGTGGGGTTTGCAGGAGGGGGGGGAGGGTAGCGGAGATGGCCGATGCACAGGCGGAGGGAGCGGAGATTGCCGAAGCACACACACTCAAGTGTTGACAGGACGTGCTGGATCGCCAAAATAAGAGAAAGAGCTTCCCGAAAATCTACATAGTTTTTTGTGATGTGATTCGTGTCAGGTTGCTCTATAGCAGTGTAAAACAAGAAATTAAGACCAGAAAAGTAGTATAATAGGTCCTCTTTAATGAAGCGACGAGTGAATGCAGCGCTGCATTCGTGTACCACACTAGATTCTCAGGGAAACAGTCCGAGCCGAATGTAGTAGAGAACATTTCTGTACTTTAGCCTTTTTCTATACGAAAGGCCATGATCTTTTCCTTAAAGCTGTAATGCGAAACTTCTGTCACCCCCATGAGGAGGACTGAGTAATTACAATAACACTGTTCGCACATACATGACGTAAACCTTCTGTGATCGCTCACGGATTTGATTCCTTCTGCTGTACGTTTTTTTTCCAACAGTTTAATCAACAACTGAAAAAGGTTGTTGGCACTTCTTCAGTTCTTTAGCCTTCACCTGTTGCAGCAATTTGCTGTTGTCCTTTTTTTCTGTCATGATGTAAAACGCATCGCTTCCTGTCTGCCCTGAGCGCCATTGTCACCGGACAACAACAGTTTGTAAACATAGCCATACTGAGAAATACCGAGATGGAGCTAATAGGCTTCATCAACATTGTGTCAACTAATTTGTCAATGGCTTGAATGTAACAGATATTCATTTACATGAACAAATTACGTTTTGCTGACATGATTAATTAGAATATTTAGTTTCTTGCTGGATTATGTTAATCAACGATTCCTCATTATGTTGGGGGATTCCGGCCGGTATAACATTTCCCACTAAGTATATTTGCTGTCACAGAAGGAAAAAAGGGTGATGATAGGAACTCAAACAACAATATTCAGGCTCCTATTTCTTCCTTCCATGTCTAGTTTTAACGACCAACTGTATTCCAGGCCACATCCGAGCAGCAACTGGGGCTGATTGCAGGTAGATATTGCATCTTTTTATACTTTGTGTCCAACTTTCTTGAATAATTTAATTTAATTTTTTATTTTATTTTTTTTAATGATTTCTCTACAATGATATAGGCAATACAAAAGAGTTGTCTAGGGGTGTGAACTCTCTGCCAGTGATATAATATGATTCGCTTAATTAATTTGCCTTTCTGATTCTCAATTATTGGAATTGTGCTTATTCTTTGGCCGGTGTGATTTTTCGTTTCCTCTATTGCAGAGTTGGCAGTTCCGTCTTATGGGGTTAGCTTAAAGGGGCCTCTGTATGTCACTATAGACATGATTGCAATTGCATATCTGTAGGGCCATCCAGGTAACCGTTTCTTTCTACGACTTGAGAAATAACCTGACATTTCTGCGAGTCGCAGACTGCGACTGTCTGTACTTAATTGCAGGTGCAGAAATAGTAACAGTAATTCGGCTTGTTAATGGGATGTCTGGTTTATTCATTATCGGAGGTTTATGTTAACAGCTCTACCAAAATGAGGCCTTAAACTCAAAGTCACCAGCAGGCAAGTCGCTCTTTGTAACATTTGTTCGTCCAATTACGAACAAATGTTTGAATCATATGAAGGCACTGGTCTGTGGAGGGAAGCATGTGCAGCAGGAGGTCGGTATCCACTCTGGAAAGGTTTTCTATCACTGCTGCCCTGGCTGTATTTTGGCGTCATGCTGGGATAATGTTTCTGAATTCCCCGCCCCCCCTCTCCCCTATCCATTTCTCTAAACACACACAAACACAAACACACACACACACACACACACACACACACACACACACACACAAAGACAAACACATAGGCTCAGTCTAATTAAACCAACATCTTCCAGCTCCCTAACTGTCATTAGATGAAAACAATTCTGAGGTTTTTGGAAGTGCGGTACTGAGGAGAAGGCACAGACTTGAATCCTCCTCAAGATTCTGATGTGAAGTCATCTTTCAGACCCACAGTGTGTAGTCCGGGTGGTGAGCAATCAGACCTTTCAACAGATTTACTGCTGCACTGCACAAGATTGTAGAAAGGTGATGGAGAAGAACGTGAAAGCCGAACGTCTCCAGGTCATTTCAAATGCAGAATATTGTCAGCAGCGTTTTACACATGTACTGGTTGTAAAAACCTAAATGTCCTCTTCCTTCTCAAGGTGTTGCTTTGTACGTTTGTCTCTGCACTGCACTATGCTGCCAGCCTCCTACCCCTTTACAGCTACTTTATGAGAGATGACTGTAAAGCCTAATTAACACATATTTTCTGGAGCCCATACCACTTTCAATATTTGAGGTTTTGAAAATCCAATAACAATGGAATGGCCTTCATGTTCTTTTAACATATAATGTCAATGAAGACTTTCATTAGGGGTCCCTGCTGTAAAGAATAGTGATATCCATCTATAGGGTCATCTTACGATTTTTAGTGTATCAGGCGACATATACACTGATCAGTATCAGTCAGTAAATCTCAATAAAATATAGCTCATCTCACAGTCTCAGAGGATAATATTTCGATGCTTGGTAATGCAATTTTACTTTATGCTTCCCCTTGGACAGAAAAGCCAAAGGTATCATCTATCACTAATACTCTTGTGTTATTGAACTTTACAACTAATTTAGGCTTCAAACTGCTTTGGATTACAGTTTAAATGCTAAATGATAACAGTTGTTTTTCTGCTCCAGTCTCATTTTTAAAGTAATAGAAGGTCTCTGTTCTCTTATCCTTCCTATAAAATGTTGAGACTTTGCCTCTGGAACAAGTTGCCAAGTGTTTGATTTGTTTCGGTTTTTTCCAGCTTAGTCTCATCTTTAAATGTTTTATTTATTTTTTATCTTGTGGTAACATAATCCTAACCTGCCTCGGCAAAGCATCCCTCGATCTATCCCAAGTGCTGCTTCTAAGCTTTTGACCAGTTCCCCCAAAAAGTGTCTTCAGCTTTGTATTCAGAATCCAATTAAATGCTCTTGTGAACGTGTAGACGGCTCTGCATACATTAAATGTCCATTACAGCACTCATCGCAATAGTAATGTATTTACTGATTGTAAGATTCATAATAGTTTGCAGGATATCGGAACCGTGCAAATGCATTAATAATAACTATATGAAAATAGCGTTATTTTCACTGATGGTCTCGTTTGCTGTTACCGGTCATTTATGATCATCAGAGGAAAATGTTTACTGTTTCATAAACATTAATAGGTTCCTTGTGGGAGGTTTAAGACATGGTGTGTATGGTGCCTTTGGATGTAATGTGTTTTTTTACACAGTCAGAAGAGTGATCCATAATATTGGATTCACAAATCCCAGAAAAGAAGTGAAGCTCACATGCTGCCATCTTTCCCAGTCCCATTACCTTCACAAATCAGCTTTATCTGCAAGATCTGATGCACAAGAAGCATTTTTTTTGTCAGGGTGATGTCCTGGATGATGCAGGTCCCACTGCAAGCAGCAGTCATGGTATTTTCTTGTTTGTGAGTGACAGAACAAAGCTTTAGCGGGGCACACATTGGCCGTGGAGCGAGGAGCAATTTGAAAGGAAAAAGATTACCCCACCAGTCTGGGTCACGGTCACCTGAGTTCTCTTATAACGCAGAAGATGTTCCCTGTGACATCTTCAGCTTCAGTTTAGCAGAACAGAAGCTGCAAATCACTATTTCCTTGATGATCAGCAGAGGGTGAAACAGAATTTTTTATCAGCAAATCATCTCTGAATGGAAACACTCCAATTTGTTTTTAATGGTCATGTCAGTGGAAAATCTATCAGTGCTCTGAGAGATACATATAGTTGCATGGACACCACTCATTATTCAGGGGAAGGGGATGATTGATATGACATATGCAGTAAAGGATGAGTGATGAAATCTTGTTTGTCAAATTTGGTTTCTTATTGAAATGTATTAATTTCTTATTAACACATGGTGGTGCACCTGAATGGCATCCGCCTTTTAGAGCTCTGTTAGGTATTGATTTTTGTTTATCAAGTATCGGTCCCTATCTATCTGGAAACTCAATAATTGCTGGAATCCACAGATATAACGTTTTCCATTAAAGGTGTCCACACGTCTGACCTTTGGCCATGTCAATAAACAGGTTCAGTAAAATGGAGTGATGATTAGGGAAGTCTCAATCTGCACAATCTGTGACCACACAAATGGATTTATACCTGACAGTCCTGTGGCTTGTCCTATCATGAGTGTACTGCAGAAAAAGGGGAATCAGCAGAAACATATTTACTTACTTAAAAGGTTAAATACTCACTCTGCAAATACTCCCCTACAAGTACAATTCTTGCATTCCAAACCTTATGTTAAAATTAACTTAGAATATCAGAAGTTAAAGTAGTCCGTTTACTGCGGCACTAATGTGTACGTTGCATTTAACTGCTGTAGATTTGTTTTAGGTTGAGCTCATTTAAACTCTTTAAACTGTTGGGTAGTTAAATCTACAGCACGGCATCATGTAATGTTAGGCTCAGTCCTCATCACAGCAGACCCTGTTCAAATCCAACCCGTGGTCGGTTCTCTGCATGTCCTCCCCTCTTTGCCCCATTTTAACTCTGTCTCTCGAGAAATACGAATCTCTAAAAAGCTCTATTTTCAGCTCTGTGAAAATACATTTTCCAGCTGATCCTAGAAATGGATTTAAATTGTGTATTAGTCTTATGGAAAGAAAGTTTATGGAACAATATGTGAAGTAACACTTGTCAGACAAATGTAGTGGAGTAAGATGAGTAATATTTGCCTCCTTTCGTGGAGTAGAATTGTACAGTTGAATAAAATGTAAATAGTCGAGTGAAGCAGAACAAATACCTTGCTCCTGTATTCAAGAACAGTACTTGACTTAATGACATTCCACTGCTGTTTAAAGTAGTTAGTTGAGATGTTATAAAATGTTGTCTTTTTACAGTTTCTTTCAGAACCACAAAGACCTTGATGATGACAAAGTGGGCAATCGCTCAGACAAGCAGACAAAGTTGGCACTCACAATAAAAGATTAATTTCTGCAATGTCTGCCTAGCCACGCGGTCTAACTTTAAGTGGGACAGCAAGAAAAACATCCACTTTAGTGAAATGGCACTGAAATTATGAATAGTTTATTATTCTTTTGCTGAAAACATGTGTATTGTTTCTCCAAATCTACGTATGTGTTTTTTCTGTGATACTTAATAATCTAATGTGCAGCATGTTGAAATATTAAATAATAATAAAAAGTACATGTGATCAGGCGCTCCGGTGGCGTAGTGGATAGAGCGCGTACCATATTGGATCAGGCCTTGTTGCAGTGGCCGCGGGTTAAAGTCCGACCCATGGACCTTTACTGCATGTCACCCCCCCGTCTCTCTCTCTGTCTCCCCATTTCAACTCTGTACTGTCAAATAAAGCTTGAAAATGCCAAAAAATTATCTTTTAAAAAAAAAGTACATGTGATACCATTTCAGTTATATCATTGAGAGTTTAGAAGAAAATGATCAAAACACTCACTTATGGGCTCAAAGATGTTCCACCTTTGAGTTTTGTGTTTATTCACTGAATTTGCAGACTTCTTTCATAGCAGGCACAGTAGAGATGAATCAAGGTAAAAGCTTTTACTCCGTTTTGATTTCCATTATTCATATTGAAGCAACAACAAAGTAGGATGCTCAGATGACAAAGAAAAAAAAACAGTGATATGGGTTGTGCGAAACAGAAAAACAGCTGCAGGAAAAGTTCATGAATATCTGTCCTTTTTCTGTATGTGTAAAGCTTCCTGGGGTTATTTTAGCCAAAAGACAATGAATGCTGGGAAGTATGCTTATAGGCGAACAATGTTTTTACACAGCTTGATTGGTTCCATGAACGATCTGTTGGGGCGTTTAGCCGACTCATATATTGTAGGAATTGTGAAATTCTTTGGCAGCTTAAGGACACAAACACTCCCATTAAAATCATTTTAATAAAGCAATGGAAAAAAATCTGGTTTTATTTACCAGCTTCTCCAGGCATGAGCATCTTTGAAAATAATTTTGTATAAATAATACACACACAATTCATCCCGTCCCTTTCTACTCTCAAATTGTCATTGGTAATTGCACATTTACGATGCTTTGCTTTTATTTATGGTGCATTTGCTTCGACCAAAATCTGACCAAACATGTAAAAATTATGTTCCACACTCCACGACAATTTCAGTTGATGATATGCGACAAACTGGCCGGTTGTCATCCATCTTTTGGTTCTGCCTCAGTGGGTAATAGAAGTCTCAGGACAACACATGCAAATAAATATATTCAACCTTGAGGTGTTGTGTTGACAACAAATTAATTCAATAAGGAGAGAAACTGTTGTGTTGGCTCCGATGAGCGGCCCAGTGTTTTGGAGGTCTCAAGGCACCCAATTATATTAAAATATGTCTCCGCATGACAAACAACTTGTTCTTATTAGAGCCCAAATTGCTTATTATCCTGAGATATACGGACGACTGGTAAATGTGTCTCTGGGGTGCGCTGTGCAAATGATCTTAATTATACTGATATAAGTCCAAAGCAAATCACCATTACATTAAAATATACAAACCTTGATAAATAACACCAAATAATTAAGAAAGGATCGGACAA
Organism: Hyperoplus immaculatus; assembly: GCA_949357725.1. Taxonomy (NCBI): domain Eukaryota; kingdom Metazoa; phylum Chordata; class Actinopteri; order Uranoscopiformes; family Ammodytidae; genus Hyperoplus; species Hyperoplus immaculatus. The sequence goes on from OX442369.1 coordinate 9,206,782, forward strand.
TTATTAAATTGTGAAAATGTGTAACCCCAAATGACTTTTATTGTTGCCATTTTACCTTAGACTCAGGAATATTCAACTATTAGTTTACTCTTACATCAATGCACGTTAAAATCACTCCTAGTTTTCCACTACTTTTTCAGATTTTTGCTTTTAATTCAACCTGTCCTCACATTGCTATCCACACATATAGTGTTTAAAGCACGCCCTCCGTTTTTGAAGTGTCATATTTCCCACTGTGTCGAATGTGCGGTTTGACTCTCTGGGGTGCTAATGTCTCCATGAGTGCAGCAACACTCTCAAACGGGGACAAAAAAGGTTCCCCTTATCATGCGAAATGGCTCGGTGGAGTCTAGATTTAAAATTGTACAGGCTTTTTAAGAGGTGATGGATTGGCTTTTTTCACACCCACAGAATATGTAAATGTATGTAGAAACTTTCGGCAAATGTGCCCTTTTATCTGTGGAAGGCGCCTGCTGAAATCCATTGCAACTTCAAGACTGTTTACCAAGTTAGTATCGTGTTCATCTCACTGAGGTGGTCTGTGGATGCCAGAGCAGTAGTTGTAAATAGTTGGAAGTTAGCAAGAAGGAAACGTGAACCCCATGGTCATAAATCTGAAATCTCTGAGAAAAAAAAAAAATCTAAGGAAAGGTTTGGTATCAGGCAACTACACAGAAAAACATCCAAATGCTGTTGAAGCTGATATGAAGTGCAGTGATGTGTGTTAACCCCCCAGTGATGTGTGTTAACTTAATAACCTAATATTCAATTCAAGACAAGTTTACAGCTAGCAAAAAAAAGCCTCAGGCTTGATAAACGTTAAAATATCAAAACCTTAAGTCCATCAAAGTGTTCCATAACATCTCCCTATATATATATAGAACATCATGTGTAGATATACAGTATAAAGTGATAATTTAAAACTAAGAAGCTGGAGGATGTTAATTGAGATGAATTGGGGGTCTGTGTCATAGAAAAGCAGCCACGTATGGTCGCCTCCTTGAGTCTGGTTCGCACAAGAGGTCTTTAAATAATATCTGATCTCTCATATCAGAAGGTAAGGACAACTGAAACGTTTGCTACATCTGTGAATGAGAATTAGCATTTGATTTTGAAAAAAATTCTAATGTTGAAGGGGTGATTGAAGTTAAAACAAATTGGATGGAATGAGAGCGCTGATCCATGTGTTAAACTTAAACACGGATTGAGAAAGATGAACATAGTATCTTCGGGGAAACAATGATCTGTTTCTCGTTTAGAGTTCGATGATGAAGATCAAAACTACTAGGCTCAAAGTAAAATACCTAATAGCATCTTATAAAGCGTACTGATAACCAAGTGATACCAATCTTCTGTTCTAATACTCTTGGCAAGCAAGCGATTAAGCAACATCTGCTTTACATCTGGAACATGATTTTGCATGTGAATATGATTTGACCCTGGAGACACATACAGTAGATAGGCAAGGCAAGGCAAGGCAAGTTTATTTATATAGCACAATTCAGACACAAGGCCACTCAAAGTGCTTTACAGGGGCAAGATTAGAATACATAAAACACATTATAAAACATTTAAAAGCGAATAAAAGAAGCAAATAAAAATTAAATAAAAATTAAAAACATAATAAAAGAAGCAAATAAAATGAAAATTGCAAGTTAAAAAGGAAACAAAAAAGTCTTCAGACTCGATTTAAAAGAACTGAGAGTTGCAGCAGACCTCAAGTTCTCTGGGAGTTTGTTCCAGATTGTTGGTGCATAAAAACTAAAAGCTGATTCTCCTCGTTTAGTCCTAACTCTAGGGACTGTAAGTAGACCTGTCCCAGACGACCTAAGGGCTCTGGACGGTTCATAACTTATCAGCATATCAGTAATGTATTTTGGCCCTAAACCATTTAGTGCTTTATAAACCAACATCAGAATTTTGAAATCAATTCTTTGAGTGACTGGAAGCCAATGTAAAGACCTCAGAACTGGGGTAATGTGATCCACCTTTTTGGTCCTAGTGAGGACTCAAGCAGCAGCGTTCTGAATTAGCTGAAGCTGTCTGATTGATTTTTTTGGAAGGCCAGCAAGGACACTGTTACAGTAGTCAAGTCTACTAAAGATAAATGCATGGACAAGTTTTTCTAAATCTTGCTGAGACATAAGCCCTTTAATTCTTGATATGTTTTTTAGGTGGTAGTAGGCTGATTTATTGATTGATTTTATGTGTTTCTTGAAATTCAAGTCAGAGTCTACAACAACACCAAGATTTCTGGCTTGGGGTGTAGTTTCTAACATAATGGATGTAAGCTGTGCGCTGACTTTTAATTGTTCATCTTTGGCACCAAAGACAATTACTTCAGTTTTATCGTTGTTTAATTGAAGGAAATTTTGGCACATCCAGTCATTGATTTGTTCAATGCACTTACTCAGTGCCTGTATTGGACTGTAGTCTCCTGGTGATATGGTTATGTAAATTTGTGTGTCGTCTGCATAATTATGGTAGCATAATTTGTTCTTATTCATAATCTGAGCTAGTGGGAGCATGTAGATGTTAAATAGAAGAGGGCCAAGAATGGAACCTTGGGGGACCCCGCATGTAATATTTGTCCGCTCAGATGTGAAATTGCCTATTGACACATAGTAGTCTCTATCCTTTAAGTAGGATTCAAACCAGCTTAGTACAGTTCCCGAAAGTCCAACCCAGTTTTCTAGTCGATCTAGTAATATGCTGTGGTCAACTGTGTCAAAAGCGGCACTGAGATCCAGTAAAACTAAGACAGAACTTTTGCCACTGTCTGTGTTTAAATGGATGTCATTGAGGACCTTAACCAGAGCAGTCTCAGTACTGTGGTGTTGTCGAAATCCTGACTGGAAGACATCAAAGCAGTTATTCATTGCTAAGTAGTTATTTAGCTGTTGATAAACAGCTTTTTCAATGATTTTACTTAAAAATGGTAGGTTAGATATGGGCCTATAATTTTTCATGAGTGATGTATCTAGATTGTTCTTTTTTAGGAGTGGCTTGATGACTGCTGTTTTCAGGGCCTGTGGGAATACACCTGTCTGAAGGGACATATTGACAATTTGTAGAACATCTGAGGCCATACAGCTAAAAACAGTTTTAAAGAAGCCTGTGGGCAGAATGTCAAGGCAACAGGATGAGGAGTTCAGGTGTTGTATAATGTCCTCCAGGTTTTTGTGGTTTATAAGATAAAATTCTGTCATTGCATTTGAATTGATTTTAAGAGGGAACACATATGTTGAACTTGGTATTGATGCAGTGACAGCTTGTCTAATTTTGTGAATTTTCTCAGTAAAGAAGGAGGCAAATTCATTGCAGGCCCTCGTGGAAAGATGCTCAGACGCTACTGGCACAGGACGGTTTGTTAATCTGTCGACAGTAGCAAACAGGGCACGTGCATTGTTGTTGTTCTTGGTGATGATGTCAGAAAAGAAAGAATGCCTTGCATTTCTCAGTTCTGAGTTAAACGTGCACAGTTTCTCTTTGAAGATGTCATAATGAACCTGGAGATTTGTTTTTCGCCACCTGCGTTCTGCTTTACGGCACTCTCTTCTTTCTATTCTGACCTGCGGGGCATTTCTCCAAGGAGATCTTTTCTTACCAGAGACAACCTTCATCTTAGTGGGCGCAATAGCATCTATAACACTTGTAAGTTTGCCGTTAAAGTTGTCTAAGAGCTCCTTAACTGAGTTACAGGGGAGGGGTGGTACCGAAGAAAATGCTTGAATGAATGTTTCACTGGTATTTTCTGTAATATACCGCTTTTTGATTACTTTTGACTGATCAATTGTGTGAACAGACATTGTACTGTCAAAAAATAAACAGGAATGGTCCGTGAGGGGACCCATATCTGCCACTGTTATGTCTGAAATGTTCATTCCTCTGGAAATGATAAGGTCCAGCGTGTGCCCTTTGTTATGAGTTGGTTTGTCAACATGCTGATTTAGTCCAAAGTTGTCAAGGACACAGCACAGTTCTTTCGCACATCTGTCCTCTGGTTTGTCAGTATGAATATTGAAATCTCCGACGATTAATACACAGTCAAACTCAGTACAGATTACAGACAGCAGTTCAGTAAGTTCATCAAAAAAGCTTGCATTGTATTGTGGTGGCCGGTAGATATTGATGAAAATAGCTCTAGAGGCTGAATTTAACTGTAGAGCCACATACTCAAATGAATCAAAATTTCCATAAGACATCTTTTTGCATTGTAGAGATTCTTTAAACAGAATAGAAACCCCGCCTCCTTTTTTATGCACTCTGGATTCACTCACAAAATTGTAATTTGCGGGGGCGGACTCTATAAGAACAGCTGAGCTGTTATCTTGGTCTAACCAAGTTTCAGTTAAAAACATAAAATTAAGATTGTGCCTAGTAATAAGATCATTAATTAAAAATGTTTTACCCGCCAAGGATCTGATGTTTAATAAACCTAAATTTAGTGTGTTCGAAGCATTGTCAGCCCGATTTATTTCAGCACACTGTGGCTGAAGAGGAATGCTTATCAGATTTGATACATTTACAGGATTTAAGAGTTTCCTGTTACTTGAGATACACTTTGAGAAACAGGGCCCCAGCTTATCCTGTGAGTCGTAGGCGTTAACTAAGTAGCCGCGGCCCGGCACATATCAACAAGTGCTGACATCATCAGTCTCCCTAGCCTGATGATGATGACGTCGCGGTGGGATCGGAGGGATTGTGCGTGGAGGGGTGAAGAGCCGGGCACTGTGGCTTAGATTGGCGAGTTGAGGGGGACGTTGACTGCTGGGAGTATATATGAGTTCTTTAAATCCCAGATCAGGAGAGGATGGGGAAAGGGTGGTTGTAGGAGAGAAACGAGGAGAGAGAGGTCGGCTTGGTGATCCAGGGGAGACGGGGATGGGTGGAGCCCCCTCCTCTCTGCCCTGATATCTCTCCTGGTCTGAGCTGTCATCTGGGGCCGGCAGTTGTCCTTCGGCGCTGCTGCTACGCTGTGTTATCTTCTTCTCCTGGGCCTTGTCCTTGGCACGAACAGATTGGTGACGTAGGACGTACATCACGTTGGATGTGAATAGTTTGACTCCAGCCTTATTTAGACAAAGTCCATCTGTCTTAAAAAGCTGCTTGCGGTTCCAGAAAATGTTAAAATTGTCAATAAAATGCACTGAGTGGTCAGGGCACATAGTTGAAAGCCATGTGTTCAGTGCTAACAGTCTAGTGAATCGCTCAGGTCCTCTTCTGATTGGTGGCAGAGGACCACTGATAAACACCTCAGCATTCAGTGAGCTGACCGTGTTCAGCAGATTCTTAAAGTCCTGTTTCAACATCTCAGACTCTTGTTTTACAACATCATTTGATCCGATGTGCAGAATGATGTTCTTTACAGTTGTGTGTGCAGCTGCAATTTCCAGGATTCTCTCTTCTAGGTCCGACACCATATCATTGGGAAAGCAGAGTACTTTGGTATCAACACTAAACATGCTTTTCATATCTCTAACAGAAAAGTCTCCAACTATCAGGGTTTCAGGCCTGGTCGTTAGCTTGGTTAGCCCGGTTGTTAGCTCTCTCTGTGGCTCTTGGCTTTCGGGCCTTACCTTGTTGTGTGAAGGCGCTATGCTATCTTGGTCATCAGAGGGAAATCCAGGGACTTGCATCAGTGGAGTAAACCGGTTCGACACTTGCACACTTGTTTGCTGTGGAAGTTTGTTGTTGTTACCTCTCTCCCTTGCAGTAATCCATTGCTGCGGCCTCCGAGGCGCGGGGGTTGAGGAGGCACCGTGCCTGAGTGATAACGCAGGCCAGCCATCCAGATCAGTCATCTCATGGTGCTCGGCCCTGCCGGTTATCCGTCCTCCCTCTTCCAATCTCTTTGGCCTTCCACCAAGACGATTCCAGGGAGGGTTATCACTAACCTGGACACGGCCCTTTTGTTTCTTCATAGCCTTGTCGGTGCTAGTTAGCTGTGCGTTAGCTCGATCTTGTCCACTGTTTAAAGTCACTGGTAGAGTGTTGTCGTTCCCACATAGTCCATTCACTTCAATGTTCATTTCTATTCGATTAATTTTTGTTTCCAGTGCTGTAATCTAATGCTGTGATAGAGAACAAGAAAGTGTGTACGCTGTAGAGAGCCCATTTGAATGGGCCGTTGATTGAGTATTCATGACTCACTGAGTAGAAATCTCCTGATAACGCAGACTTCTGTGAGAGCCTATAGTCTAGATGGAAGAATAGGTCAACGCCCATAGGGTGGCTTTTTTTTTGCAACCTGTTTTTTTCTAATCCTTGAAGTGTCTATTTTAAGATTCTGCCAGGTAACAGGCTGAACTAAGGGGATTTTTTTTTTAACAGTTTATTACAAATGTATCAATTTCGAAATTGAAAACAGCAAAATAAAAGAAAACATAACTTTTGAAGAAAAAAACATACAGATGCGAATGAACACATTTTTCTATATAATTCTGACTCAAGGAATTCAGTAAACTAGTTATTTTTAACATTCAAGTACATTTTCACTTTTTTTCTGGACAAAAACAGCAAAAAAACAGCAAAAAATGTTTATATTACACCTATACTTTATTTTTTTAATTAAATAAACTAATAAATGTAGTAAAAATTAAACTGTGTTGCAGTACCTAACTATTTAACTAACTAACTAACCTAGAATTTAGATAAGAACTACATATTCCTACTCCCTACAGTCCAGGGAATAGGTATATGTAGTTCCAATTTAGAGTCTTCGGCCTGCCATATAGTCCATCAGATAGGTGCAATATATGAAGGAATTGTGCTTTTGATGATAGAAACATGAGCTTTGGCACACTGTTAGAGCATGCCTTAAGGAAGATTTCTGGCTATAGGGCCATCATCAATTTTTCCTATGGCACCAGTGGCGGCCATTTTTAAAATGGCCGCCGATGGTTGTTATTTTACATGTAGCGCAGGGTCTAGACCTCCTAGGATCTTGTTTTTGGTGGCTAATCCTACATTTTCAAGGATGAGGAAGACAGTGGCACTACTTAAAACATGATGGAACCTACTTTAGTACATATACCTGGCATTCAGAGAACAAAATTATAGCAAAACCATTGAATATTAGCCACAAAGGAAGTACCAGGTAAGGTAAGTAGCACGCAGTATATTTTACTCACACAAAGTTGTATTTAACACCCCAAATACATTTGCATAAACAGGAATGGACTTGCCTGATGCAGTTACCTCTGCTCTCCCATGTGACTGTAGTGACATTTGAGAAACATTTCTGGTGGGTTCAGCGTATGGCGGAGTGGTGGTGCTAGAACTAGAACGTATTGTCCTCAAGTAGCGTAGTGCATTGAGGGACCATGGCCAAACTATTCAAGGTGGTGGATCCTAATGAGCCCGAAAGATCTGAGTGACTTGCCAATGACCTGGAACAAATGTGTTCTGTTTCAGGAAGACACAAATGATATGCCGAAATGTCCATCTAATTTGCATGTGGTACAAACCCCTACTTGACAAACTTTGTAGACCGCTTTGCCCAAGAGGCCAAGTACCAAACTCTGTCTTATCTCTCTGTACAATAGAGTGAGATCCAAGAAAGCAAAACAATATAACAGACAATATTAACCATGGCATTGCATTCACTGCACTTGTCTCCTAGCCTGGCTCCGCCCGCCTTCATACTTCCGCTCAAATTTCATTTTCCCTTCAGTAGTCAGTCTGGGTTTGCGGTATATTCTTAGGTTTTCTCCGGCCAGATTTCTGCCGGTCCAATCAGCGCACAGAGGGAGTGGCTCGGAAGCCGATGCATAACATAACGTCAAGCCCCAAATGTTATTCGATTGGTTGGCAGATCCAGAGTGGCACTGGGCAGATCCAATAGTTTTAAACATCAACAGACACCCACCTCCAAGTGAGTGAACGTTTGCCAATAGAGCAGTTCTAGACCGTCTGTACAAATGAAATTAAGCACAATGGTCTGGTAGCACCAGGCTGCTTGTCTCCTATATTGAGGTGTGCATGGAGAATCCCCTGTAGCACCAATGTGCAGGGTAACCAACTTGGTGAATCTGTACAGTACCAGGCTGGAATAACTAGAAATGCATGTGAAGGGGCCTGTCCACTCCTTAAAAATATAATACAGAGTTACATCCCAGACATGGATGCTAACAAACAAGGTTGTGATGTGGCCCTCATGTGCAATGAGGATTTTGGTGCTGCATTGGCGAAGGCATGTGAGCATGATGCTGACAATAAGGCACTTAATCTACCCAGAGCTGCTAACATAATGAGGAAATAAGTGTTCAAGATGAAGCAAGGTTCCTGTGGCTCGAGGAGTCAGAGCCAGTTTCACTCTCTGCACTAGTTTCCATGGTGTTGTATGGCACAAACATCACAGCCCAAACAGCTCTGTGTTTATGCCTCAACCAGCCCCTCACCCTCTCATGTACAACAGTTTGGTATGCCAGAGGGAGATTTCCAACACATGTAAGCCTACCATCAGGCACAGCCAAGACCTGGAGACACCATAGCCCATATACCTGAGCATCATGATGCATACGAAGACCCCCAAACCAGCCCTTGTGGACATCCTTTTTGACCTGGTGCTGTGTGCATTTCATATGATCGGGTGCTTGACATCTCCACAGAACTTGTAGATGTGGAGCTTGCCAGCAATTCAAGGTGAATATCATTTAATTGTAATGTCTGTTGTATTTCACATTGAGATGTCAGCACAAAAGGTAATTTGCGACCTCTTGGAGGGTAGCGGGGGGACAGAAGCACATGTACAAGTTGGAGTTGCTACTGCTGGGACAATAAATCCCTTTCTGAAAGCCTCCAAAGTGACACATACCTGACATGCTCATCAGGTCACAGCCAGCCTCCTATATCTTCTCCTGCTGAAGAACTACACTGAGTACATCAATGACCTAGAGGAGAGAAACAATCATACATCCCTAGACAGGTGCACTGAAAGAGATGTGTCATGTCCCCAGTTTCACTTCTGGTCCATCACCCTGCAGTGAAATAGTTGATGAACTATGTTTGATCAACAAGAGAGGCCAACTTCCTACTCAATATTGATGCCCTGACCAAGATTGTGCCTTAGTTCATTGCTGTGGGACACATCCACACTGCCAGATGGATACCATTCCACTTGCTTGACATGATGACACTGAAAGATACTCATCCCGATGTTCATGGGCAGTTTCTGAAAGGAAACTTTGCTGAGAGAAGATGACATGCAGCTTCTCAGCCAAAGCCATTGACTAGGCCCACAAGCAGATATTGCCTCCGTGAAAGGTCCGTTGGTATCGTGTGCCTGCTGGAGTCTGGCCCGGAGTTGGCACGTGTGGTTAGAGAGTTTTAGGCCGCCTCCACTAAGAAGAGAAAGGAGACTGACAGCTGGCACCCTGAGCAGACCAAACATGAACTGATGCCGTTTGCACGCAATGTTAAATCACTAACTGGTGCCATAACAGACATGGTCAACCAGCCCATCTAAGATTCAAGATTCAAGATTGTTTTATTGTCATATGCACAACAATTACAGAGCAGTCGCTGGCATGACATTCTTTAGTCTTGGGCTCCTCCAACATTGCAATAAGAGATTAATAGGAACAACCTACCTCTATTCAGCCAACCTCAAGTCTGAGAGGAGTCCAGGTCCCAACAGCTCTCATCCCTGAATTGAGTGACTGTTCTCTGTTCTCTAAGCTGTATATTCTATCCCAGATATCAGACGGTAGTCTGGATGAGTTGAAAACCAACATGAAAACGAGGCAACATGAAAACCAGGCATGTCCACCAGCATTGTTGCAAATGGTCAAGTTGAGAACTGGCACCAAGTCAGACTTGGTGGGCTGTTGAGAGGACCTGATTCCATCACAAGAGAACAAATCCAACCCCACAGGACAAGTCATCATCCTTGCTGGGGCTGCTCTCATTAACATGCTGTGACCTGGTGCTGCTAAGAAATGTTTTGATTAGGTACAGAAATTGTTCTCACCATACAGCATGTCTCAGCTGTAGCATGTCAGCAGAGTGGATGACTTGTGCAATGATTATTTCCCTAAAAGTCTTAAGGCCAGAACTGGCCAAAGTGTTGCACTGAACTATTCCCCTTCCTGGCAACTGGTGTGACAGCCTTCAACACTGAAAAACACCCTACTGCACCTAGGAGATGATGTGAATGAAGGGTATATCTTCCTGGTTGTGAACTCCTTAATACGCACAGTTGAGACGGATGTGCCATTACTGGCAGTGACAGCAGCCAAATCCCTTAACATCAATGAGTTCTGTGTTTCCTTTGGAGCTGGGAAAAATGTTCAATATAAGCTCATGAGATGGTGAGGGCACTAGGTCCAGATCGATGTGTAGCCTGTTCAAAGCATTTACTGTTTGTGACACCTAGGGTGGCAGGGACTAGAAGACAGGGTGGGATACATGGAGGAGCTTTGATGACATCAAGAGACCCTTCTTTGTCTTGGCTGACTCTATAGACAACTGGATGGAGCCTCTAGAGTGATTTAAGTTATTGCTGTATGACTGCACTAGCAGCCAGGAATCAGTCTATCAGGCACGCAATCAGCTCTTCAACCAGAAATGTACAACAATTAAGGGACCCCCCAAACAAAAGCAGCACTGATGCAACACAGAAGGGGGCTGCCTACCAAGCTGGTCAATGCTTGGGACAGATGATGGTTGCAGCCCCTGAACTCCCATCACCAGTTGAATGGGGGTGGAAGTGGAAGGCCACAGGTGGCTGGGAATTTCACTGGACCACACTACCAGAATCGATCCAGGTCTGTTGTGAACTCCTCTGCAGTGGATGCATAAAGGGGGTGCAGTGGACAGTGCAATGCCCGCTGCCATGCCCTCTGTCCTGTTTTTTCAGAAATAATTATAAATGTGTTTTTTAGTTATTGGATTGAGATATATGTTAATATAGTATTATTAGCATGTTGTTCATATAACCTCCACATTCCTCATTCTGGTAAAAGTAGGATTAGGTCAATTTTTAATTTTCAATTGATGTTTATGCAAATGTATTTGGGGTGTTACACAAAACTTTATGTGAGTAAAAGTCTCTGCTTGCAACTTACCTTGCCTGGTACTGGAAAAAAATTAAAATTGTGCTAATATTCTATGGTTTTGCTATAATTTTGTTCTCTGAATGCCAGGTATATGTACTAAAGTAGGTTACATCATGTTTTAAGTAGTGCCACTGTCTTCCTCATCCTTGAAAATGTAGGATTAGCCACCAAAAACAAGATCCTAGGAGGTCTAGACCCTGCACTACATGTAAAATAACAACCATCGGCGGCCATTTTAAAAATGGCCGCCACTGGTGCCATAGGAAAAATTGACGATGGCCCTATAGCCAGAAATCTTCCTTAAGGCATGCTCTAACAGTGTGCCAAAGCTCATGTTTCTATCATCAAAAGCACAATTCCTTCATATATTGCACCTATCTGATGGACTATATGGCAGGCCGAAGACTCTAAATTGGAACTACATATACCTATTCCCTGGACTGTAGGGAGTAGGAATATGTAGTTCTTATCTAAATTCTAGGTTAGTTAGTTAGTTAAATAGTTAGGTACTGCAACACAGTTTAATTTTTACTACATTTATTAGTTTATTTAATTAAAAAAATAAAGTATAGGTGTAATATAAACATTTTTTGCTGTTTTTTTGCCATTTTTGTCCAGAAAAAAAGTGAAAATGTACTTGAATGTTAAAAATAACTAGTTTACTGAATTCCTTGAGTCAGAATTATATGGAAAAATGTGTTCATTCGCATCTGTATGTTTTTTTCTTCAAAAGTTATGTTTTCTTTTATTTTGCTGTTTTCAATTTCGAAATTGATAAATTTGTAATAAACTGTTAAAAAAAAAATCCCCTTAGTTCAGCCTGTTACCTGGCAGAATCTTAAAATAGACACTTCAAGGATTAGAAAAAAACAGGTTGCAAAAAAAAAGCCACCCTATGCGCGTGGACCTATTCTTCCATCTAGACTACTATGGAAGTCACGGCTCTCTCACATGACGTTAATGCAGTGTGAATGAATGGGGGAACACTGAGCAATTCAGTGTTCAATTCAGTTTTATCTGAAGGACGCAAATGGCCCCTCGGATATAGCTGGGTCAATGGTGACAGATGAAGGTCCAGGTCAACACAAGCAACAAATTCACTATGAAGAAAAAGCACTTTCAGGAGGACAATTTTCTATTTGCACTGCAAAAATACCAGCAAGAACATTTTCAAGAAAACTATATAGAAATAGGTATGTATTTAAACATGGGCCTGTATCATTACACCTGAGGGGTTTAAATTAGACTAGCCACAGGAATGATGCACTAATGTGCTATACACAACTTCACAAGGGGGCATTTTCTGATTGCTGTGAGTTCTTCAAATGGTGAGTTTACGTAAAAGTCTTGGAGCCAATGGATTATTATTGCTTTTAAATCTCAAACTCTAATGATTATTTGTATTGTCTTCTCACTTTTGCAAATGCCATTGAAACGCAGCAGAAATAAATCATCCCCCATCTCTAAGGAAACAAAAAAATATCACCACCAGCGTCAACCAAACACAATCACACGTCAGTGAAATTTTTCTTGGATTCCCGAAGGCTACTGAGTCAAGAATGGAGGATACTGTTGAAAGTATAACACTCTTGTTTGTTGAGTAAGTTTGGATAGTGTGGTAGGTATTCAGCGTAACTTTGAAAGTCTATGTTAATATAGTCTAGTAGTTTATGTAGTGAGCGCAGCAACCAAGGACAAGAGGTTTTAAAAGAAAAGGGATGCAAATGGCTGAAATTTTATTAAAGGAACAAAGGGCCCCTAAAGAATAAAAAAAAACTGTTAATGCGTTATGAGAGAGCTGTGAAGGAGGGAGTCAAGGGGTGATTCAGGAAAACCCAAGAAAATGTTCCATTGTTTCTCCTCCTTATCTTTCATTAGTGAATCTTTGATCGACCCCCCCCCCCCCTCTCTTTCTGACTGTGCTCGTTCCAAAATAAAGGTTGAAGTAAGAGCTGGAGCCCTGGTTGTTTTCATAGACCCTGACTGTAATCTGTGACTGAGTTTACGTGTACATTTGGTTTATGTAAACGCTGCATGCTGTTTACAGGAACCTGGATTAACTTTTATCCAGGGTTTGACAAACCCCCCCCCACACACACACACACACACAATCTGTCTGAAGCTGATGGTTAACAGGGTCAACATTGTTATTGTGGATAAAGTTTTCCCCAGGGCATTGTCTGTGAGGTGAGGCTGTTAAGCAGTAACAGAGTACGCAGGCAGTCAATTCCTCTCATTATGTGAAATGATAGGAACATTATTCAAATGTAAAAAGTTCTGAAATTGGTCTTGTAAATAACAATGATGCAATGAAGCTTTTTATGAGGCTCATGAATTAATATCCACTTTCCGGCGAGTTGTTCCCCTCGGGATGTCTGCAGGGTTTCTAATAATTCTCCGATGTCCTCAGGTTACCCCTTTGACGACTTTAAATGCCCATTTGCATGGGGAGCAGCACATATATTCTCCAATATCTTGCAATACACTTTCAAATATATATAAAAAAAGAAATGAAAACGTTGGCAAATCAATGTGTCAGCCATGAGCTAATGTCTGAATGACAGCACAAGGTCCTGGTGGTAAGGGAACCTGTAGGCTGGTTTGCGTCATAGTTAATTATTCTATCAAAACAGTAAAACTAAATTATATTTATACAGTATACAGTATATATATATATATATATATATATATATATATATATATATATATATATATATATATATATATATATTAGGGCTGTCAAATTAACACGTTAATTTCGATTAATTAATCACAGAAAAATTAACGCAGATTAATCGCACTTCTATAATGCCCTTTGACCCGGTGCAAAAGTGGTGCGCAGCTCGGTGAGCTGCACCGAGCTGCACCTGTAGCTTACAGCCCTCACGGGTGAAAGGTAGAGAGAAGCAGAGGAAAGGGCAGGGCCGAGGGCTCTATGGAAAACAAGCATGAAGGTAGGAAGACATCTTACTTTATTCTCCGCAGTGTCTGGGCATTATTGATTTAGTGGTGCAACAATATAGGTTCAAAACAGTAGCCTATCTCTCAATCTTCCTCTGTGTGTCTCAATTTTGTTTGCTAGCTGTCTCGTCTCCCGCCGCCCGCCCTGTGTGTGTATGTGTGTGTGTCAATATTTTTGCCTATGAGTACGACGATGGTGAATGAATCGGCATAGGAATATGTGGCAGTGCAGCGCTGTCTGTTGCGGAGACAGAAGTTACGAGAAAGAGAGAGAGAGAGAGAGAGAGAGAGAGAGAGAGAGAGAGAGAGAGAGAGAGAGAGAGAAACAAACTGTCGCAGGCCATACAGCTGTTTATAAACAGGTATAAAAGTGTCATAAAAGTATGCGATTAATTTAGATTAATTAATCACAGAGCCTGTAATTAATTAGATACATTTTTTAATCGCTTGACAGCTCTAATATATATATACTGTATACTGTATATATATACCCCGTTCTCCCCTATATATATATATATATATATATATATATATATATATATATATATATATATATATATATAAGTGTCATATATATATATATATATATATATATATATATATATATATATATATATATATACATATATATATATATATATATATATATATATATATAGGGGAGAACGGGGTAATCTGAGCCACTTTTTACATTTGCTCCCCTCTAAGGGAGCTAAAATTATTTATCACTCAAATGTACACGTTTCCCATTAATTCAGGATGTTTCCTAGAAATGGGCATTAGCAGAATTTTTTAAAGACAAAGGGCAGTGAAAATATGATTGTTTTAAAAAAAGTTGTCATGTGGCTCAGTTTATCCCAGCTGTGGGGTAAACTGATCCACTTACTTTTTCCACTCTGAAACTACCATAACAACACATATTGTAACAGTAAGAATCCTGAAAGCTAGCCACACATTCCAGAAGAATGAATGGAACACAAGAGAAAATATTCATCACCCGCAAAAAATATGTAGTGAAAGCTGAGGGGGAGATGTGTTTACCTTTGTGCTGGTCGCTGAAGTAACTGAAATAAGTGGGGCAGGTTATTGTGACCACCTCTCCCACTGTGGCTGTCGGCCAACAGGCGATTATGTCCCACATGCCTTGGCAACCTGCCAGGGGGAGACGGTCACCATTAATGTGCAATCTCTCTTGTTGTGACAGACACACACAGACACAAACATGTGCACACACACACAGACACACACACACACACACACACACACAAAACATAATGGCAAAATTAAATCATGTGCTCAACATGACACCCATGACACAATCAATGCTGTGCAGTGACTGAAATTCTGAAACAAAATCAATCAAGCAGTGCAAATAGAAATTATTTTAGCAGAATTTTTTCTTCAGTGCAGCGATAAACAGTTTGTCACAGTGCAGACTGCAGATGGCTTCTCAGCACATCTTTAGGTCTGTCCAATGACATTTGCCTAGTGTGCTTCAATAGCTCTAGAATAAACAAACAGTTGAGAGGTATTGATTTTCATGCCTGTTTGTTTCATTTACATTTCGGGAAAATCTCGATATTTAAATTGTTGTATAAGCATATAGGCAGTGTATGTATGTAGGCTTTCCCACACACTGCTAATTCATTTATTAGGGATGTGAACCTGTGAGAGCCGAGTCCACTACCTTCCTGTTGAGGAAGCAGATAGGGAAGTAGAGAAATGAGGGTCATTGCAGAGATAAGGAGCAACGCTGTTTTCCACGCACGCCGTTCATTGACCTAATGTAACATGTGCAGTATGTGTAGTGATTCTTCTGTATTAAAATTGATCAAAATTAGACCAAGTGGAGAAAGCACAGACAAAGTTTAATAGTTTTTTTTTCATCTGTGTTGTTGAAGTGAGAGGAAATAGGACAAACCCGATACATCAGTGAGTAAGTAACATGGTAAAGGGTATGGATGTTTATTTATTTATGTATTTGTCTTTTAGCTCATGCTATTGACAGTAGGTAAATTAGGTCAGAGTAGCTATCAGTGGGACTATATAAATTTTGCGTTAGCCCGTTGATGCTCAACTTTTACTCATTAGCCTACCGATTTATCACTGTGTGTTTTCTTGACAATTGGGTAAACCATATATAACCTCATTCACGGTTATTTTATGAGGTCATATCCATGATGTAATGTCCTCCCTATTGGCTTAAGGGCCCTACACATTAACACAAGTGTTTTCACTTTCTCTGGCTGATCACACTTCTGTTTGGTGTACCTTTTGTTGTGTTTAACATCAAAGCTGTGAGTGAAATCACTCACTATTTACTAAATAGTGCATGTTTGCCACCATTTTCATTAAGTGTGAAATGCCCTTGTAAATTCCCTTTAGGAAATTTAAATAAAATCCATGGTATGTGCACTGCCATCTGCAAGCAGCCCCCACCCCCCAATCCAAACGGAAACTTTAAAAAGTTGAATTTGCACTTTGATGTGCATACACATGTTAAGTGTATGGTCCATTATTTGTATATAGTGTGTCTGCATATTATTGCACCAAAACAGTAGAAGTTGTCTTTAATTGTATTTTGTACTGTCTGCATGTTTGCAATAATTTGCACATAGCAAACAAAATTGCACAACTGTAAGGTCAGTTGTCTGATGTATTTTTGTATTCAAATAAGCAGTTGTTTATTTCTTTGCGTATTGGCATCTTTGAGCAAAGTACCCCCAACATTTTTGTTGCGGTGCATTGCGCAGCGCCTCCTGTGACCCTGGGTAAGACACCTTGACTAAGACATTTCCTGGGGGAAACACTGTGATGGAAAGATGTGTCTAAGGTGATGTCAGCAATATTGTATGTCTCTAGAAAACTCTTTATTCCTGCCAGCTATGAAAGTGCTTTATCTCCAGACTCCCACGCTGTATGACCTCAGCTCACTATTTATTCACTCTGATGTGTCCCATTTCCTCTCAATGGCTATAAACAGTCAAGAGGAGGGAAATAGACTTTGAAGAATGACCTGTAGTGATGTTCCCAAAGGTGCTATTCTCACAGCGCTCCCGCTCCAGCTCAATCTCGTTCACTACGTCACACATCTGCACCGATAACACCTGTGGAAGAGGCAAAAAGCACATTCAGGTTTCAAGAATCATATATGCCTCTGAGGCCCTACAATGCAGCAATGAAGGAATTCATCCTCAGTAAGATTGAGGCAGGCATACCGACAGGTCATATTCCAGTAAATATGCGCTGGTAAATATTTTAGAACCCTCCTGCCATTGTTTTCCTTTTAGAATGAACCCCTGGGCTAATAAGATACAGTAAATGAACAATTTGAAATGTTCCTTATTTCTGAAATCCATACAGAGCTCCCTCATGCCCGGCAAATAGATGTTATCATGCAAATGGATTAGGAAGTGGGGAAGGGAGCCGCTGAGTAATCTGCCGCAATTGTTCATCTGTGTCAACAGAGGCTGAGAAATGCGGACTGACAGCCGCTGGCGCAGAGCCGGCGGGTCAAAGAGAATGTGTAAGATGAGCAGCGAAGAAGCTTGAGAAGGTCAGCGGAGATGAAGAAGTCGGGCATGAGACGCAGTGTTTTCACCAGCTCCCAGGGAAGAGCTTTACCCAAGTTAGGACGCTCACAAAGGCACAAGGCCATAAAGGTCATGATGACATCATGTAGTTACAATTGTACAACTCATATAAAGTATATTTTAATTGGTGACGTATCAGGAGCCTCCACCCCCCAGGTGCTCTTAAACATGAAATGATCCTCGTCAATGGTCCACAAACGGCTTGTTTATTTCATGATCGAGCTCCCATCTCAACTGACATTGCTGTTAACAGTCGTCTGCACAACAACACTCACCTCAGACAAGAAAAACACCTCAAACTGTCATTAATGAGAAGGGACACTAAAAGAGCAACAGCAACACTCCAGTTGCTTGTCAAAGCCTCTTTGAGCAGTGCAATGACTCAATGTAATGAAGCGGAATAAACTCAGAGGTAAGCTGTGCCCATCATTTGATTATGAGGTAAGTGCACAATACGACACAGCCTGCTGTGCAAATACATCTCAACATTGTGATATATATTTGTGCAGGAATTTTTAAGAGCACACAAACACATCAACAACTAAATAGTTCTGCAAGGAGCGGCACTGCTTCAGACACTCAATGCCTCCACAGTCAGATGCAAAGAAATAAATGGTATTTTAAAGGATATGTAAATGAGAAAATCCTGATTAAAATGTGTGGATATGTATGTGGCCATAGGATGTTTTCAGTTTGTTTGTTTTCACATTTCTGTTGGACAATCTGCTTACAAGTAAAGACTGCAGGGGCTAACAAGTCTAATCAAATTATTTGTAATTGCCAAGCACAAAAACACTTGGTTGAGTCACTTTTTCTTGATAGACAATGGCCTTAATTGAAGTTGGTCATTTTAGGTAAAATACAAGAAATGTTTTGAGTAGGTATCGTGCTTTGCTTACTAACTGTTTTTTTTTTTTTACCGGTACTAAAGGGACATTTTAAAATCACTCCTCCACTTTAATGTATGTTGCTATGCTATGCTATTCTAATTGTTTCCGGCTGGGCTTAAGTGTGTTATGCCTATTTTTCCACACTACAAACATGGGTTGCAATTTCAAATATGAAATCGATTGTTCACCCTTATGCATGTGCATTGGAGGATTTCTTAATCTTTAACTACGTTTAAAAAGAAATTGTGCAAAACCATATCAGATACAAGTTTCTATTCCAAGCAGAGTATTGTTATATGTTTCTAAAACACCTTCAAATCTAACGCATAGGGGCTTTGAAGATCACAGTGACCACTACTGCGCTGCTGTAGCTCCGTTTGTTAATCACAGCCAAATGATGCCGGTTGACTTTTAAGCATCACAGCATTAAGAACAGCAGCTGCCTACATCCTACCAAAGGTATGAAAAAATGTAGCGAATACAAACTATTCAATTTTATTTACAACCACTCTCCCCACCGTCGCACACTCTCTCTCCCCTCGTGGAGGAGGTCGTCGTGACATTATCACAATCCACAGAACTATGTTCACTGGAGTTTTTGCCTGCAACTGACTACAGCAGAAAATCCAACAAATCCTAAAGTAGCAAGCAGCAACAACGGCCAAGAGGCAAGATATTACACTGCTAGCATTATCTGAACAGTGCAACATAGAAACAGGAAGAAAGCTGATGTCTGTCAGACCCTTATTTAACCTTATTTTTGATTATCATGAATTTGATTGACAGGGGATCTAACAATGGAGCACTTAAGAGAGGATTTGAGTCAGACGGCCACTCAAAGGGGGCACTAATGCTTTGTTATCACAGTCAACTCAAAGCACATAATATACTTTTAAACCTGGTGTGTCACTGAGTAACATCTATCATGTATTATCAGTGCATATGATAAAACGTCAAAACTATTTTTAATCAATTAGACTCTTTGCTACTCTTATGATTCACTTATCACTAAAGCTTAAGTCACAATGTCTACAGTGAAAACAGGCCTATTTATATTGCACCCAAGATTGCTCCCAGTAGAACCCTACAGTTAATGAATATCAAAATGAATGCAGAGCCTGGCTTTTATCCAACTTTAAAAAAATATAGGCCCTTCTAGCTCACAACCCAGACTTCCAGTTTAATTTGATATGAAAGGGCTTTTTTTTGTTTTTGTTTCTCCTGGCTTTTGGGAAATGCAAACCAGTGGCAACAAACCTGACATTAACCATTAATGCTGTATAAACAGTTAAGATACGGGTTCTCATCAGGGGGGGAAACAGACAAGATACTGGAATGTGGACTCAGTTCTGTGGGACGCTGGGATCAAGCCCTGTTCATTGCATGGAGGTAGTTTATTAGTTCATGTTTAACCCTGTTTATTATGAATAGGGCCCGAAAACACAAAGTGACGTCATAGTATGTGGATTTATTGGAGAGCGGATACAAGAGAAGACTTATGACAATTTAAGTATGACAAAGTATAAGCCCTAACTGCCACTTCAAAAATTCTAAAAACCTACCTATAATATATTTACACTTTGGAAAGGCCCAGTCACGGATATTGCCATAGGGGGCAATTAATCAAACTGTCAATTCCTAACTACACAGATGATAAGTGAACCTCGGCAAAGCTGCAGGGACGAACACTTGCACACTGTCTCCGTGAGCAAAACAACAGATAAATACCTGCCAGCTTGGATGAGTTAGTTAGCGCGGAGTTCATCCTGATGGCTGCCAAAGTTTTCAGTGATTGTTATCATTTCTGTCTTTTCTTGTTTGAGTACAAGATAACGATCAAATTAAAAATTAGGAGAGCTGACAGTAACAATTGATAGGAGAGGCCTGTGTCTGTGTGTGGCCGTACAATGCAGAGTGATGGGTTTATCCCCATCCAACACTTTAGTGGAGAGCAACGTTTAGGACTATACATCTGCTCTGGTCGTTTAACATAGGGTTGGATAGTCAGTAAGAATAGCGTGTGCAGTCATGGACACGATTTAACAGCCACACAAACATGAACACCGGAAACGTTTTTGGATAGTGCTGTAAAACTGTTGTGTCTTGTGGGTGACCTTAGTCTGTGCAGTGAGCGTGTACTATTGTGCAGAATTGTAAATTGCTCTGGATAGTAACATCTTATATGTTCCATTCCATGTCTTCAAGGGTTTTGGTTATGAGGTATTTTAACATTTTTGGAAATGCTAACCAATTGCTTATTAGTTCATTTATTTTCTTTAGCATGTGCATTAACCATAAAGCTAGATCTGGAAGTCCATTAGATTAACATCATGGCATGAAGCAGGGATAATTCGCTAGCCTGGCGCTCTCTAAATTTAAAAAATAAGTGCCTATGAAGTAGCAATATTGTAGCCTGGAAATCCAGACCCATATCTAGAATGATGTAGGGTATGGGGATGAGCAATAGACCTTCCCAACTAAAGGGGCAGCACCAACGCATGGATTTCAAATCACACTGCACGCAATTAGATAGCACTACGACCAATCAGAGCTAGGAACAAGGTGATGTATTCATCCCCATTTGTTTAGCAAACAGCAGGGCTAACTAGTAAATTAAACTTTTGCCATGTTCGGTTGGCAAAACAGAAAATGCATCTTTCTCATTTGTTAAGTGTCAAGGCCAAAGCCGTTTCAAACAACATATCTGCAACCATCTTTGTTGTTTACTATCAGCATTTCGACAATGCATGTGTAGCACTGTTGTCATCTGGTTACATCCGCCCATAACAGATAGTACGATTTGATTGGTAGCTCAGAATTTTCCAACATAGTTAATGAGCTCCAATGGTTTGTGCCCAGATCAGTAAGCTGATCAAATTTAAATTTGCCAGCGGCAGGTCTGGATTCCAAGACTAGCAATATTGAGGAATATGGTTTGGTGCGCTTTGGCCCCATCTAAAGGCCCCCAAAATGTGACTGCACTAAAAATTCTTCATGTAAAGGTATGTATTAGTGAACTACGGGTAGCACTGAGCCATGCGAGCTGTTTCCTCCTGCTTCCAGTCTATGCTAATCAGGAGGCTAATCAAGCAGCTCCAGCTTTAAATGTAACTTACAGGACATGAGATGTTGATCTGCTCATCTAATTTGTTACAAAGGTGAATATGCATATCTCTGAAAATGTAAATCAAGGTATATTTGAATGTTTGTTTAATCTCTTCATTGTTGGAAAGAGGCAGGAAGGAGAAGTCATTCCTGCAAACCCTCCATTCTCCTATCCCATCTGCATTGTGTTATACAATAACGGTGACATCCAGCCACAAACGTGCGTTATTTAACAGCTCATTTTCCATGTTCTCAATCAACACCACATTTCCTCACTAGATGTAATGTTGCAGCATGTCAGGGTATGTTATTGTAAAGCAGACATCTATGGCTGTGGAAAGGACAGGACTGTAGCAGACCGACAAAAAGGTTTTCCATAGGGGTGCCTATAAGAGCCACCAAAGTATGTCAACAAATGATGTGGTTGAGGAAGCTTCGGGATGGCTCAGACATCTGAGAACTGTCAAAGTAAGGAGGAGGATGTAACTTGGCTGTTCACAAGTCTACAGTATATTGCCTGGAAAGAGCTTCCCTGACAGACATTAAAGGAAGTCATGCTAAGTGTCAAATGACTGAAATCCCACCAAAAACATGACTGTTATCATAATCACAAATCTTAAGCCTCTAGGAATCGCACCATTGTACGATTTTCTTTACCATGCCTCTGAAATTGTAGCCTATACCACACAGGCCCAAGGCATTCCTGATAACTGAAATGACACAGATACCTGTCAGAGATTTTATTTTTATCTTTTTATTATTACAGTATTATTATTATTTAAAAAAAAATCCCTGTCAGGAGTTGGAACAGTAGTAGAGAACTTCTGACGTTCCTTAATAGAGATAAACTGTTTCTGAAGAATTAGACGCAACTGCAGATGAGCAGATTAGCCCCAAACTCAAAGTCCATTAAAGATTGCTTATTTATTTCCCAAAATAGGCAGACATCTTTGGAGTTATGTGTTATTGTAAAAACATTCACGGTTAAGCTTATCCAGCAACCTCATGTCATGGACACAGACTCTTCCTCTGCAGCACACAGCACACTCGATGGAAATGGTCAAAGGCTGTCCCATTCAAATATCTTCACACCTACAAAGTACAAAGATATTTGAAAAAAAAATTTATTTAGTCCCTGTTATATTGCTGTTTGTATCCCCATGGGATTACATTGTTCAAGATGGTCGCATACATCGCTGTTGAGGTGCCTGTACTTTGAAATATTGAATTGGATGGTGGGCTTAAATGATCACCAGATACAAATGTACAGTAATGTGTGTGTGTGTGTGTGTGTGTGTGTGTGTGTGTGTGTGTGTGTGTGTGTGTGTGTGTGTGTGTGTGTGTGTGTGTGTGTGTGTGTGTGCATGTGTGTTTGTGTGTGTGTGTGTGGGGGGGAGGTTATTTTAATCATTGATCAATAAACTCTTAAAAGCCATGGCACAGATCTTTTTTTTCCCCTAATGAAAACCTGACTAGAGGAACGCTTAATCTAACAATTTACAGTTTTTCTCAGTTGCTTTGGTGCTTTTCTCAGATCAGAATGAAAATTCTCGTAACTATTAGTTCAACCTCCGCAATATTTAGTCATTTGAGCACATCATAGTAGCAATTTCTCCTTCCTCTGAACAAATTGCAATGCTTTTGGACATGTATCAGTTGCTTTCATACAATTATCTGCTGTTTTATAACATTGTCATTTGCTTATGTCATGTCAGTCAAAATTATCTATACTTATGGATGCTGAATAGTCGTTCCCAATAAAACTAATAGTCTTCATTTCATTGCTTGAGTCATTACATACAAAATTGTTGAACTAGTTATCAAATTCTGTCAAGCAAATTTTATACCTTTTCTTTATCATAGATACTTTTCTCGCTGCATTGCAAGGGATAATATCCATTGTGATGTAGATGAAAATAACCCTAACCCTAACCCTGGCCAGACAGACAGGAACGTCTGGATGTGCCAGAATGATTTACCTATACTGTATATGTTCAGTTACAATATGTCCTGTTATATTGTTCACATTTGTGCACAGCTCTACCAAAAGGGTGTTTTTTTATGTTTGTTCTAAATAAGTGACTGAAGTGTATTTTTCTTTTGCACAATGCTGTAGAATTGCAATACAGTAAAAATGTGAAACATACGTATTCAGTGTCTTGTACTCACTTACTCCCCAAACTACAGCAATGTGTTACTTTACTGTAGTTTTCAAATGGCTGTACAAGTAGTGTATTGAGCATTTTCAGGTAGTGTCACCGAGTTCTGACCTTTTTTTTGCATTGGAAAACACTGAGAGAATAAACTGTCATAATGAAAACATGACAAAGCCATTTGACTATCTTGTTCATAAACGATGGTGTCAAGACTTCTCATTTTGATGACACTGGCAGTTTCATTGACATGAATACTTGCTTTTGAGGAATAGACTATCCATTTTGAGCAAGTGACGTACTTTTGCAGGTTATCCACTAGGTTTTGCAGTTTGCACTAATTGTTTTGAGAAATGCACTAACTGCTGTGCAAATGTTAATAGTGATGTGAGAAAAGCACCAAAGCGACTGAGAAAAACTGTACATTATAAATTTGGCATACTGCCATATTTGTGTTCATTAGTCTCTGTCTAGGGCTCTGAGTCTTGTTTTAATTCAATCGACTGTTTCTGTCACTCCATTTGTCATAATGCCTGTCTGCATAGGCGGTTGAGGAGCCCAGGCTGGTGTTATTGCCAGACAAGAAACTTCACCTTCACAAAAGTAACAACTCAGCTTCAGACAAAGGGATTAAATATAGTTTCTGCATTTCCCAAAGTCAGTTGTACCAAACGAATTATGAGCATCCTTGAACAAAAAGTAAAATACTATTTAAAAAAGGTTAAAAGGCCATATCTTTCTACTTCACAGTTAAAATGTATTAATGAAACATATGGTACACTAATGGGCTCAACACGATAGATCGATAGATAGATAGATAGATAGATAGATAGATAGATAGATAGATGGATAGATAGATAGATGGATGGATGGATGGATGGATGGATGGATGGATGGATGGATAGATAGATAGATAGATAGATAGATAGATAGATAGATAGATAGATAGATAGATAGATAGATAGATAGATAGATAGATAGATTAACCACAACTAAAACAGCTGAATCGCGATATCCAAACTCGTCTAATGTTGGTTGTATGGGTCCATCACGTTCCTCATGCGCTCATGATGTTAGTTTAAAAAAAATTGTTTAATTTTTTTTTTTTTATAAAAAAATAGTAATATTGTCAGACTAAAGGATAGCCTACTTACCTTTGGCAGATATCCGTAGAGCAGCAATAGAAAGAACAGCTGTGAAGCATCCATGTCTTTAGTTTTTGGAGCTCCTCACTGTTGGCAAAACTCCTCCGTAAATATGTAAAGGTGTGTGTGTATGACGAAAGCGTGGCTGACGTAGGCTATGTGTTGAAAAGTGTGTTTTCAGACGTGTGAGGCGAAGTGAAGAGTTCCTGCCGCCCCATCGGATTGCGCTCTGCTCTGTGCGCTTCAACAGTCGCGCTGCATTCGTGTGACTGGATACCCGCCCATTCCCAACTCCAGGGCTCGTGTCCCCGGGAGGCGGCTTGTTAAGCAGCTGCAGACCTATGCTGCAGACGCATTCATGTGGTTTAAGGTAAGGAGGCTGCTGCAAGTGAGATAAACTATTTGTAATTGTTGTGTGACAACCTGCCTCCCTTTTTTCAATTATGTCAGGAGCGCGGTTTCCAAAATAGATTGTTTTGTGCTGGGTTGGCATCCGATAGGCTAGCCTACTATTGGTCTACTTTAGGCAATAGGGGGCGCTATTTCTCTAGTCAGGCACCGTGCTACTTTGCCGCTGCTGTGGCATAAAAAGAGGGCGCAATAGGAGTAGATAATTAAAAGTGTCTAATGGTGGGAAATAAATCCTAGTAACTTGATGGAAGTAGGCTACATAGAATTTTTTCATCTACCCACATGCTTCATTGTAGGCTATGTCATCATTAATTCGGTAATTCTCCTTTTAATCTATGCATAATTTTACTGGAGTAGCCCACTGGATTCTGACCTCTCAAATCCTGCAGGGCCATTACGAATTTAGATAACCAAACGCACTCCCTCCCCCCCAGCCTCTTTGCCTATCTTTATTATTGATTGTTTTGTCACTGTCTGTTGGCTTATTGTAAATAATATTCTTCTTTGCAGTAGTTATTTGAAGGAAATTCCAATAACTGTCTTACAAGTGTGTCCTTATTTTTCATATAATTATAGATCCCCAACATAAAAGGACGAGGGAAAAAAGGATCTTCAAAGCCAGTGTTTCAATTCCTGGACTGTGCCAATATTAAAAATAAATAGAAAACAATGCCTAATGATTGTATTAGCCAGTCTCAAAGTAGTAGCCCCATGTAGCACCTCCATCCCCTGCACTACACCCCAGCAGTCACACAAATACCCCCATCATCTATCCTGGATTACTGCTGCTGGCTGCAACATCCGACATCCACCCCCTCCATTTTCTCCACCCACCGCCTCACGCTGACGCTGTCAGTGTGGACCTACACTCACAGCTGAATGGACCTCATGGCACCACTTCATCTTCAGTCTCTCTGACAGGTGGAGTTCGCGCCTTCAGGGCATTACTCTGCATGAATCCGCCCGTTAATATTGATGGAAAAATATGTTTCAAACAGACCAACTGAACACCACGAAAACATGCATCAACAAACATAACAAAGACTTGTTTTTCTTTGTGACATGTTGTGCTGCCTGTAGCTCTGTTATTATTTCATTTACAGCTAAAATGTGTTTTGCAACACTTGTGTGCAACACTTTGTGAAATAAAGATCACGAAGGAGTCATGTAAGGACATTCTCTATTAATATTTTTAGTAATTCAAAGGGCATTTCTGTATCATCAAAAAGCAACATGGCTCTAGGTAAAGCAATGTTGGTCGGCCATTCCACCACCATGCTAACATTTCTCAACAGCTATCGATTGGATTGCCATGAAATTTGATACATAGCATAGGCCTACACATGTTCATGGTTAGTACAAATCCAGCCAATCCAGTTTTGAGTGAAAGGTCTCCACAACTCTCTGATTGATTACCATGACATTTAGTACACAGTAATGACTGTCAGGATAATTTTTAATAACTTTGGTGACTTTGATGTATAGGTCAAAATTTAAGTTTTTCCCAATATTTTGGTTTATGACCAAATAGGCTACCTGAAAAACTAACTACATTCTCATCAGCCTCAGACACACTTTGTGTTTAGTGCTTGTTAGCAAATGTTAGCATCTTAACATGTTAAACTAAAATGGTGACCGGTGAAGATGGTAACCATTATACCTGCTAAACATTGGCATGTTAGCAGTATCATACTGAGATTAGCCTTCAGCTCATGGAAAATCTCTTTCTTTTTCTGACTCATCGAGCCAGTAGCGTAGCTGTAAGTCTTTGAATAGCGTAGAACATTTTCTTCCATAATTTGTTGCCACAGACTTCTTGTTTGAGTATAGGTTCAGTGTTTTGACCTTGATATGTCCTCTGTTTAATAATCAACAGGACTAAACAGAGTCATGTAGTCCTAATTGGATCAAATATAAATTGGATAAGAAGATGACACATTATCATTTAGCCTGTAAGGAAACATAGTCCTATAAATCTTGATGTGTGAGTGAGTGTAAAGAAGCAACCATGTTAAACATCTAGATAATGCATATTTGGAAGCAGGAACTGAAACATACCTCTTTCCAATCAAAAGCATAAAACAGGCGTTTGGTGTAGAAAGAGACACTTTTCAAAGTCATTATGAAATGAAAACCAAGTTCCATTTGAAACAGATTTGACCTTTACATCCAAGAGGGTGATGTATTAGATAGCGCACCATGAGAGACTAAAGGACCCTCACTAAGGATTTCCATCTTAATAAGGTCAAGAGTCTTTCACTACTGAATTAATGTGGCGCTTTCTTTGTCAGTGTGTGGCCACAATGAAGACGCAATGGATGATAATAAATGAAAGCACTAACTTATTTACAGGGATCAACTGTTCCCCCAAGACTCAGCAAACGGAAGAATGAGTATCTCTAATTTTGACTTTTCTATTTCTCCATTTCTGAAGCGCTATTTCAACATGAGTTGTGTGCATGAATCAGTCAGTGCCTGTAACAGAAAGTGTTGGATGGGTAAAAATAATTACTCATACAGTTACTCATTGAAGAAGCAATTACACCCACGTCACATCCTCAGTATTTAACATGGGTGGGGGGGGGAGGGGTCAAGAGGAAAGATGTACTCAGTGTCCTTGTTTCAAGGTGGGTGTCCCCAAGTCCCAAAAAATAGCTCTAAAACATCATGGTGTCCGATAGTATTAGAGGGTGCATTATACCACTTTAGATGGAGTCTTACTGCAACTGTACACCTCCTTCCTTGCAAACATGTATGCACGGAAATGATCAAAGTATCATATACTGTATATCTTCATTATTATTATTATTTAATCCAATGTCAAGTATATTAACCCAAAAAGTGAGTGGGATTTATGATAATCCTTTGCATAATCATAATCATGATTATTATACCACTTTGGGTCGAGATGATGGGAATTTCATCTATTTGAATGTGGATGAGAACTTATCAAATCACACAATTCTCATTTCAACTTCTCTTTCAGCTCGGTGACCATCTCCGCACGTTAATGTGTGAAGGTTGTCTTGTAATATATATGAAACATTAATAAATGTGTAAGGGGTTTTCTCTCAAAGCAGATCTACATCTTATTTATTTGTTTCATTTGTTTACAGTAGGACTATTTGCAGAGTGAAACTGGGGTTCACAATATGCCTCTTATCATGATCATTTCCCCACAATGCTTTTCCAGTAGTACTCCCACGACTGTGCAAGGCATCGAGCAATATTTCTTTTTGCCTCTATTGAAAAAAAAAACTAAATCCAAGGTGAAGATGAGAGCATCAGTGTATTGTGTTCGAGTGGTACTGTCAGCTTGTGATTCGAACGCACATGTTGGCAGGAACATTGCCAATATGAGCCTGGTCGGAGTGAATGGCAAAAGGAAATTGGAAGTGCTTTTCTACACCTGCTTTTTTTTGGTTAAATAGGAATACATTTTACATGAGAAACATCCCTTTGTCATCAGGGAACAGTCCCATTGAACAATGGGAAATAATGAGTACAACATATGCTGATTCGGATCAAGTATGTGATGAATTGTATGAATGGGAAGTCTGCCGAGTGTTTTCTCATTGGATGCTTGGCAGAGACACAAAAGTATATACAGCGGTAGTCAAATGAGACTCTACACAGTTCAAAGTTGACATCAAGATTTAGCTGATCTGTATCATATCCACTTTTTCCATTTTTTCCCTCCACAATGCATATCAAGTTTGATGCTTCTCCATGTTGTGACAGAGTGTAAATATTGTCTGGATAACTGTTGCTGTCAATCACATCTTCA
Source organism: Hyperoplus immaculatus (assembly GCA_949357725.1). Taxonomy (NCBI): domain Eukaryota; kingdom Metazoa; phylum Chordata; class Actinopteri; order Uranoscopiformes; family Ammodytidae; genus Hyperoplus; species Hyperoplus immaculatus. Next base: position 9,235,887 of record OX442369.1, read on the forward strand.
TATATCTGGCTGTTTGTTTAACTTGGACTGCGAGCACTTTGGCAGTCTGGGAATCTAAAAGCTCAGTGAAGGCAGGGGAAAGAAATGCTTGCAGCCCTCAGGCTTTTCTCATGCCATCAATCCAAGGATCAGGGTAAAATGCTCAACACAGTTTTTGGCATAAATAGTTATATCAATACATTCTGTTTTCTGAGCCACCGCAAACAAACCAAAGCAATTAGAGCCACCCCCTGATCCCCAAAAGAACAGTGTGGTGATAACAAACACATATTCCTCAAATATGAATACATTATATACAAAGCCTTTTCTCTCCCTGCTGTATGTGCTCTCTATCTCAGCCTTTGTTCGGTTCACAAAACAGTATTCAGTATTTCCACACACAGGGCCTTAGGCAGTTTGTTGTGTGGTAATTGCAGCAACTGATTGGTTTGCGTTATTTACTATAGAAGGATTTTTGAATTGTCAGTAATGGAGGCATGCGATTATGTCTGACTGCCAAACCTTAAAGTCCAGTGTTCAGCATTGAAGACATAGGATACATGTCTCTTTTTACTTAGGCTCCCCATGTCTTAAAGGGTAGTTTTGCACCTTGGCGTCGCTGCCGTGCTCTTGTTTTCTTGGCAGTGGAGATATACTTACAATCTGCAGGCTGCGCGGTAAACAGAAAGGTGGAACAATTGTATACTTGGGCATCATAATGTAGGGTACACCATTGGGACAGCAATCACACTGACACAGCCAACTTGATTTTCCCCGTGGTGAGGTATGAAAGAGCAGCTGGCCAGCTGTGGTACAGCCACTTAGCCGTCATCTTTTATCTTCTACCAATACATTCTCATCTGTCCCTACACACACCTTTCTCTACTGCCTGACTGACCAAACACAAAACCAGCATCGGAAAGAAGCCAAATACATTCACTACAGCACTGTCCTTGTGCTTAGTTCTGAAGTTTGTCTTACTACTTGTCTTTCTTCTACTTTAAATGTATTCACTTCATACCTCTGCTTTACTACATTTAGGAGTGAAATAGTGTACTATTAAATGTGACAGTTATATTTCTGAATTATAGATTACGATTTAAAACACTACAGACTACACTGTTGGCAACTACCCAACACTAAATGAAATGCCTGGAGTGAGTTGCACATCCATCAACGACAACAGTAACAAGCTTGTTTAAACAATAAAGCAACTTTCTGTGTTACTTTGGCCGAACAGCGTAGCATTGTAGTTTTAGAAATTAAGATTAATACTTATAGTACAGTTTTGAATGCAAGACTTTTGAAGAATTAGAAAATTTCATTCCACACTGGACCAATCCCTTTTTTTTCCCAATGATGACTCCTTTGCGATGGAAAAATTGGAAAAACACACACAAAAAAAACCCCAATCAGCACTGAATTTTGAAGTAATCTGGGCCTGATTGGTGGAAGGAGGGCAGCATTTATTCAATGGCAAACAGATTATCTTTGTCTTTATCTGTTCAATTTACTTTCAGTGTGCGCAAACTTGTCCTTAGCAATCATGCAAACACTGTAATTGACCTATTACTGTTGCTGAAAGGAAAAACGTTTATGCTTTTTTAAAGGTGAAGTAAGCGGTTTATTTATGTTAATATAAGTGTTAAATCGCTCTTTATTCATACAGTGTTCACTTTCGTAATGTACGCGTTTCATAAAGCCGATTTCTCAGTCAGCTGTGCATGTATTCGGCTTATAAACTTTTTGGGGATCACCAAATTAATATCCAATCACAAGAGAGAACGCTACAAACTGACACCCGTCTCACTCATGGGCTGTATCTCGATTCAGGGGTTGCGGTCTACGAAGGCTGCATTTGAAGACCGATTGCGTCATAGCGGCGCGCAAAGGTTGTTCCATTTGCAAGGCTCCTTGCAAGGCTCCTCATATGCGGCTGAGAAATGCAGCTTTCGTTTCACGGTTTTGAAGGCTGCATCAGATGTATCCTTCGCAGCCCAACATATCCCATGATTCATTGCGTTTTTTTCAGAGATGGCATACAATAAAATAAAAAATAACAAAACAGCAACGTGTTGCTCCATCTTCTTAACTTTTATCTTCCTTTCTTTTTTTCTTGTACTTTTTTTTCTTTTCGTTTGGTAGGCAACTTCTTTTTCTTTTTTCCTCTGCTGACAAGGCTGTTTCCGTTGGCAGCTATCAGGGTTGCTAGGCAGCACAGGAGCGGCGTGTCGTCACGCAAGGTAACGGCTTGTTACGCAAACTGGAAATGCTCGTAAACGGAGACCTGCGGAGACCGTCCCGTTTAACAACGCTCGTTCGGCCCTGGTTCGGCCTTCGAATCGGCCTTCATAGGCTATAGCCTTCATAGACCGCGAGTCCTACCAAGGAGGCGGTCTCTGTAACGGGATACAGCTCCTGCCGATTCACGCCAGAGCGACCGATGGGTGGATGTTTATGCGCCTACAATGGCGGAGTAGGTAAAAATCCTTCTCAATGTCTGTTTTGATGGTTTTAATCATGTTTTTATCACACTTATGGATCTGAGATTATGCTAGATAACTCGCTGCTTGAAGACCGCAGTGCATTAATGTGGTGACGTAGGGACGAGCGAGGGGACTGCTAACTGCAGTAACTGACAGGAAGTTAGCTAAAAGAACCATTCAGCTTACAGCACCTTTAATCACTGAGGTAAAGCCGCCATCAGTATGACCCTATAGAAAGACAGTTTGAGATTGATCTGTAATCAGTCCAGATACTTTCGATGCCTAACCACTGTCCTTATGAGTTGAGTGTATTTGTAACTTGGATGAAGGATTTGAAAATGATGCTTATATGATGGGAGCATTCTGACTGTATCAAAGTCAGTGTCACTGTATCCTCCTCTCCTCTAATGAATATGCCGGTATTCCCTTCACCAGATTAAACACCCCTAAATTAATTTCAGGACGTTTTCATGTAAATATAGCCCGCCAAGTCTATTTGTTCCTTGAATAAACCTGTTCCACTATAAAGTTTATGTGTTCATCGACCCAAAAGACCAAAAGCCGATTCACACAATTCCCAAAAGGTTTTACTTTTCACCAAAAACCTTCACACCATTTATTACCTTAAAGGCTCTGGTTTTAACCCATTGATGACTATGGCAATCTAGGATGCATGTCCTTAATGCCTGAGGGTTTTCTGAAAAAATAGTACGAATTGTCAAGTCTACCAAAACCTTAATATCTAAGCCTGTGTAGCACATAGAAACATGAAATAAAATACATTTAAAAGTTAAGGTTCACAGGTTTTATTTAAACATGCTCCCTTAGCGCTTACACACCAACAAATATTTCTAAAAATCGTCAAAATTAGATGGGGGAGAAAAAAAAGAATAAATAATATAAAATATTTAGTGTGATTTTCGTCAGTAGCCTATAGTGGACCTTGATTCTGCGCACCAAACGCCACTAACTGTTCTGTAATACACTACCGCTGACACAGCCGGCTTATTTTTTTATTATTATTTTGTTTTATTTTTAATTTTTAATTTTTTTGATTGATGTGATTTTCGCCAAACCACACAACTTTTGGGTGATCACGTGGTCTTAAAAAATCAACAAAACCCACCTCATGTGTATTTGAACCAATGACAGTGCATTCTATGCTGCGCATGCCATGAAAATGAGATAAAGTAACAATGCTGCACGATGCAGCATCAGGCAGGAGAGGCAATGTGGCATCGCGCAGCAGCTGTCATCAATGGGTTAAAGCATGTGACCCTTTGACCCCTGCCTATCTCCAGATCTCCCCCCGTGTCGATCCCCTAATGACCCGTACAATTATCACTTATAATTTATCCTAGGTTAAGTCCAATTTTCAGACCTTTTTCCTTAGATAAGTGTTAGAAAGGAGGAGATTAGATAATAGGTTTTAATTATTCTGGTGGATGAATACCTCACAATTACCCCTGGCTTCAAAAGACTACCGTTAAGTCCTCACTAAGTTCATACACCTGGATGAGCTAGGCCAATAGATAAATGCAATTCCCTCCTAATTTAAGGAGTGTGTTTATGGGATGTGTATTCTTTGTTATCAGTAGTGTAGCCGTAGTGTAGGTTTGAATTGCTTACCTCAGGAGCGCCGCGATCTCTTTAAAGAAAAAACCCTAATTAGGTCCTTGTTCCCAACTCTAAACTAAAAACTCAGGCCAAAGATTTATAACGTTTTCAAAAAAATTTATTCAACCAATATAAAAAGATTATACGTTCACAATATAGAAAGAAAAGATAAAATAAAATGAAAGGAAGGAAAATAAGTACCTACACTCCCATTAATGTGGTTAATATATGTAGAGAAGTAGGCTATAAGACTTAACTTATTTGTTTTATGTATTTTTTTACATTGAATTTAGTTCATGAGTTCTCCAATTTCAAAGCTTGTCCACTGTCTACACAACTTTAAATATCCTTGAGTTTATGGCCGAGCTTTCACCAAAGTCATATAAATTTGAATTTCTTCAAATCCTTATAACAATGGTGATTTTGCGACGCAAACAGTCAGGAAAAGTTGGTTCAACAGTCTTAAAACCTTGATGATCAAAAAGAGATCCTATTTGGAGCGCTATCAAGTATAAAAGTTTATCCACCGTTTACACAACTTTAAATATTCTCTGAGTTTATGGCCGAGCTTTCACCAAAGTCATATATATTTGAATTTCTTCAAATCCTTATAACAATGGTGATTTTGCAACGCAAACAGTCAGGAAAAGTTGGTTCAACAGTTTTAAAACCTCAACTCGATGCCATTCCACAACCTGGTTCATCAATTAATTCCTATTAGTAACCCAAATGTTTCCTTACCAATCTTCTCAGAAAAAAGAAGAATTGGTTCAGAGCTTTTTCCCCTTCTCAAGAACAACAAATGAACAGCCCTCAATTTTTCTAAGTATTTTGCACTCAAAAACATTCAGAGTGTTTCTTTCGAGTTTTTCTTTTAAGTCTTTCATCCATGCTAAAAGAACAAAAAAGTGGAACAGTCAAAACTTCCCCAAAAACCAGCCGCACTTCTTGCTCAAAACCCTGGCCTTAAATAGTCTGAAGACAGAGAGAGTGGGTGTGTGTATTAGGAGGAGAGAGGGTGGGGGTAAAGATGAGGGTGTGTGTGTCCAGCTCAAGGACCCACTACCCCCCTTGTCTCTCTCACCCCTGACCTGTCCCAGGACAAGCCCAGGCATGCCTTTTCAGAGAGGCCTTATGAATTCACAATTATGTATATATTTCAGGATAAAAACTTGAATACAACACTTTTAGTGATTCTACCTTAATATTAAAGGTCACTTGTTACCTTGCCTGTCTTATTAAAAATACCATACTTTTCCCTACGAAAACAAGAAATATAAATTTCACATTCTCCTAAGAACAAGATATGTACAATGAAAAGTTGCAATATTCTTGCCTATCTCAACACCTCCACCTAAACTCATCCGTTCTATGAGGTTCGGATGAGTCCATCTTTGAAAGAGAGCAGGTCCTCACTCAAATCACCCAGAAGGGAAATAAGCTCGGCAGAATGTTATATCACACTCACACTCCAAACTTTTACACCCAATGTAATCATTGTGTTTATAGAGTCCCCCAAAAAAATGGCTATGGATTTCAAATGTAATTGAAATGTCCTGGAAAAGAACCGTGACATGGAACAGACGAAAATAACATCACTGATGTTCATAAATCTGGTAGCTAAGCATTTATGTGCCGTAATTAATTAAGAACAACATATTGTAATTGACAGATGATGCAGTTTATATTTCCAACCAGTGTTGTAAAAAGTTATAAGCCTTGAATGGGTGAAATGTTGAATATAAATCATACAATATGGATGTATTCCTGTCTATACATCTTTATAGTGTTTGTCTAGGACAAGGTCATGCTGGCTCCAGCCTAAGACAAATGTCCTCCTGTTCCTAGGGGATTCCAAGGCATTGCCAGGACAGATGGGATGCATAATCCCTCCAGTGTTTTCCAGTTTGTCTCCCTGTTGATCGTGCCCAGAATGCCTTCACAGAAAAGATGTCAGAGGATTTTAACCAGATACTCAGACCATCAGCAAAAGTCCTGTGAAAATGGATGTGACCATCAGGGCTGGGTATATCAATGCAGATACCCTGACTCTAATACCGGATTCTATGATACTTTTTACACCCAAGAACATCCACATATACTGTTATACATTCTTCTGTAAAATGTTGCCATTCACTTTTAACAACCTATTAATGTTTCATTCAGTCAGAGTTCAATGAGTGGCAGTGCTAACAGGAGGATCTGTAGTGCACCTGCCCTGCAAGGACCATGGAGAGCTGCCCTGCCAATCAAAATGGAATTGCACCATTTTTTTTCTCAACCGAAGCGCTGCAGAATAAGAGTCCTTCTGCTGAAATGTTTTTGTTCAGCAGCTTTCATTTGTCAGACACAGTTAAAATGGACACATTATTGTCAAGTGACTTGTAATGTCACATCTGTGTGAGCAGTTTCTGATTCTCCCAATCAACTGCCAAGGATGAAACCTCACAAGAATGACATTACCTCGTGATAGTTTGGTGCACAATAAAATAGGCAATAGGGCAACTACAGAACAGAATGTGTTTCTGTGACCCTCACATTCAAAAAGTTGCCATGGTTAAACAACTTTTTGCTGAGTTTCATGAAGTCAGTATGTTGCTGTTAACGGCATACAATCAGATATTCTTTCTAATTTTGATATGAAACCTGACAAATATTCACTGTGTGTCTGCACCACTGGTGGTGAGTAATATTTTTTCAAACTGCATGGGAGTCAACAGAGTTGTCTAGGAGAAGCAGGCCAGCAGAGAGCAAAAATGACAGGAAATATGACTCGAGAGGGGCTTCATAAAACAGAAAGTTAAAGGATTTGTAACCTGAAACAATAAATCTGGATTTGGGGCCTCCCTCTGATTGTTTGGCCTGACACCTATAATACATAAAGGCAAACCGCCGGAGCAGCTTTGAGACATGTATTGACATTTTGAGACCATCTCAATCAGTCAGTGTTATTCTTCACCTAAAAGTATGCCAAACTAAAGCCATACCCATCTGTCTCGGTTGTATTCCGTGTTCAGGTGCTAATTAGCCAATGTTAGCATGCTGTCACGCTGAAGAAACATGACCCCTGCTAAAACATCATCATGTTAGCATTGACAGTAAGCATTCTAAACTTAGGATTTAGCTGCAAGGATCCTAATGACAACCTCACTGTGCTGCTAGCACACTACTAGCCTTGCTTGTTTTTATTCTTTATGTTTCAATTAAATGTCTGTGAATGAAAAAATACATAGTGTTCTGTTATACCCTATTTATTATACCATCCAACTATTAACATAATCCTGCTCAACCTAGTCTTGGGTTGTTGTCCTTCATTTCCCTGATAAAAAGAGATACTGTACATACTCAAATGGCCTTATGTATTAATTTCCCTTTCTCTCTGTGTATCTTCTGCATCCATAAGTGCAGCATAAGTAGCATGATATGTCATGTTGTAGCGGATGATATCCCATGATTTTAAAAGTCAAGTGTTCTTCTGTTTGGAGCAGAGACGGCACATTGTGCTTTCGGGATTGTCTGGTATAATCACATCACTGCTGGTCATTGCTGGCTGTCCGGGGAAGCAAATAAATAAATAATTAATAACATTCCCAGATTGGTCTGCAGGCATGTTGAGCCCTGGCCGTAGACAGCTGGTGTGTGCTAAAGGCTCAGTGAATACATTTAAACAGAGACATTGGTACTCTCTGAACTGAAAATGAATCATGTCTGTGTTTTCCTTCAGCGTCGGTGCTGTGAAGCACAGTTTGGATCCTAAGAATCGATGCCATTGAGAAGCAGCAGCTTGTTCATTTAGAAAATATATCTATTTATACTCTATTACTTTACAGAATACAATCAAAGTACAGATGTCATGCACTAGCAGTTGCAATGGTTTTAAGTGTTTAGTCAATAGGAATTATAGATGCAATATTCATTTGTAGCACAAATAATTTGGTTTTAAACTAAAAAAGTGAAGTGACACACATGAAAAGGTAAACATAGAAATGAACTATTGAAATAGTTGCAGATTATTTAAATGCTGAATAGCTGTTGAATTAATTCACTAAAGGTTTCCGTTCTAAACAGGCTGACTTCTGACTTTTCTCTGAACCTTTGGTTTCTTAACTAAATAAGATAAACACAGTGAGAATGCCTCAACGGTATAATCTCAAAATTGTGATTCCAAAACGCACACATCACTAAGTTTAAAAGATTGATTTTCCTACTGGCAAGGCTTCAATGCATTCATGTCAGTCATGTGTATTGAAATAGTGATGGATTTAGCATGATAGCTTAGTTGAGAGAGACTGAATTAAAGTTTCATCTGATCTAGAAGAAGAAGAAGAATACATACTTTATTAATACCCGGGGGAATTCAGTTTTACACTCTGTTGTAACACATATTACACACACACACACACACACACACAAAATACAGACATGCGATCAGGACCTTTTACACATGCATTGATGAAGAGATGTCAGAGTGATGTTCGGCCAGTCTCACAGAGCACACTGTTTAAGGGGTTTAATGCCTTGCTCAAGGGCACCTCAGCAGAGCACAGGAGGTGAACTTGCACCCCTCAAGCTTCAAGTCCCCACTCTAATATTAGTCCCTACTGGACTTAAACCAGCAACCCTCAGGTCTTTTGCCCAAGTCCCCACAGACTGAGACCTTTAAATCAAACCAACACCTGAGCCTAAACTGCACACTGTCAAGTAATCTGAATCCCTAATTGCTCCTCACCACCTCTGGTATACAGCCATAATAATGCTTTGTACCAGTATGCCTCTTGGAGGCTCCTGACCACCACTGGAAGAAAGCCATAATAATGCTTTCTTACCAGTAGGCCTCTTTGAAAGGCCCGGGACAAGGCTCTGAGAATACCAAGCAACTTAAAGGTATATAATCATGCTATATAAACACAGAGATTATAACCATATGTAACCGCATGCAAGCTAAAGCTATGAAGTAAAAATGTAATGAATTATGTTGTTACTATGAAATGGTTGATTGATGTGTTAATGAATAATATGATTTAGAGGTACTATGATGTGTTATTATGTTAGAAGTATAGTCAGACAAGTGCTGTCAAGAGTTGGAGTGACAGGATGCGGCACAGGAAGCTGGCAGCATCCTGTATAAGCAGGTGTCAAGATAAGAATCTAAGTAGAAAGTTATTGTTGTTGCCATGAGAGAAGTAGGTAACCAAATATTGCATCTCAGCAAAAGCAGGCGGGGAGAGAGAGAGAGGGGAAGGGGTAGGCTAGCAACAGTTATTCATCATAAAATTGTGAGAGATATAAGGCAAGGATTTGCGGAGAAATAGGCAGTTAAGCCTCGTCGGACCTCGCGGACGGAAGCAAGCAGACCTAGGACCGACCACCCCGGAGAAGCAAGCCATGGACAAAGTAAAAGACTAAGTCTCTGAAAAGAACTTAAGTGTCTGGACGAGATAGAGAAACAGCGCAGCAAAGACATCGCAAGACTAGAGAATCCAACACCCTTCATCAGCTGAATCACAGAGGGCCGACAAGAAGAGCGCTTCCAACCAGCTGAAGGGACAATTAGGAGAACTCTTTGTTTCAACGCTCACACTGGTGGTCTGAGTGAATCAAGACCGGACGGCTAGGAGGTTTGGAAGGCTGAGCCTGACTAAGCTCCCCTCTCCTCTCCTCTTAGGAGAATTTTCTGAGACTCTGTAGAAAGTTTGTGAGGATTTCCGTGCAGTTCCCAGACAACGGTGAAGGAGAAGTTGCTAGGCCAAATGACTTTCCCTCTGCCTCTCCACAACCCAACCGGATACCAATATTCCCCGCTTCAGCCCTGTGCATAGAAGGTTAGAGATTAGACGATAGAGTAGGGACCATTGTGAGAATAGCCAGTCAATGTAGGTAATCATTTTTTAATCTGAATTAAGCTGTATGCCTGCCTTTAATAGCAATAAAGCATTTAATCTTCTTTTAACACGTTGTGGACCTTGGATAATTATCTTTTCTAAGGTTGTAATTTACTAGGTGAAGTGTATTCTTACATCTACAAAAGGTTCTTATAGGTTACTTCTAGCCCTGTAAACTAAACATACCCTTATGGCCTGCTGTCCTGGCCATTAAACCCTATCCTAGCAACCATACCAAGAGCCTGGATCATTTAGAGGAGAGCTGCCGTTAACTGATGTGACTGGTGTGGTAGTAAGACCCGAGGGCTATTCGGTCCTACTGCTGGGCCAGTGTAAGCAGGGTAGACATCAGGACGAAGGCAGTTAGAAAGCTAGGCGTGTCTCCTCACCACCAGCTTAATTATTCCTAGTTTATCCTTGAACGAGTAAGACTCTCAGGTGATAGGAATCGGACCCTTTAAACGGAGAGCTGGTACCGGCACCTCCTGTACAGGGGTAACTACAACTCCACGATCTAACAACACCTCACCTAATATCATCTCTAACTCCAGCACTCGCCATTGCTTACTGAGTTTTTGACATTGATAGGCTTTTAACGACAATAAATATAAGAAAAAGACTATTGAAGTAAAACAATACAAATATAGAATGTTTGTCCTTTTATTATTGAATGTCAAGCTGGTTGGTGAAGTATGCTGTGGCTTTCTGATTTCTTATGCAAAGACATGTTTGGTGCTGTGCAGCCTCATCACACATACTGGTCTTTCATCTTCACACCAATTGGATTAGCCTGTTACATCATAGATCAATACTGTGTCTGCGCCAGAGAACCCATGGGCAACAACAGCCTGCTTAAATATTGTAACACCCTCCTGGGCCTCGTCCATACAAACACTGCGCGTGTTTACTAGTGTAACATGCGCACACACTCTTCATTCATTATCATCAAATCAAATCAAAATTTAAATAATTTATGAAACTCTACCTTTGAGCGGCATCTTGGACTTTGTCTCCATCCTACAGACCTTTCACTTTCCAAAACCCTCCGCAATCAAGATTCGTCTAATTGGAAAATTCAAAATTCAGTGGCACCATCGCCTCAGCGGGTGGAGCATGTGAATGAAAACCAGGACAGACCTACAACCTAACAAAGAATATCAATATAAATGTATGATGCCATGGATATGAATGCACCTTGTTATGAATTTGTAGAAATATAAATCCACATGCTTTATCAGTTTTACCACCAAATTACCAGCCCTCATTTCACATCCTCCTGTTTACACAAGCAGGAAATGATTGACCAAATAACACTGAAAATGTTTTCTGGGGAAATGTATTAAGGGTATTGTCATTGTGTACAAGGACCAGTCTGCTGAATAAGCCCTCCCTCCACCGCCCCCCTCTCCTGCCTCTCTTCTTCACCCATTATCACCATTGGTTAAGACCCCTCCAGCTTAACGTGAGGGCTGGAAAATGGCCTGATACCTGTCACTTCAATTGTGGTCACACACAGGAGATGTGCACTTATTGGATTTTTAGCTCCCTGCTTTCGGACCACCATGTATGCCCGCTCTCATCATTGACTCTCATCTTTACAAGGTGTAAATGGGGATCACATTTAATGAAAAAAATAAAATAAAAATCTTCACTCACTTCACTGGCTACGCAGAAGGATTTGCGTGTATACATGTGCTGATGCTGCTTTGAAACTGTAGTTGTTTTTCTATATCAACAATGTACTGCAAAATATGTAAATATATACAGTATTTAAACTGAAATGTACTTCTAAAACCTTTTAAAGAGTTACCACCAGACTCTTCAGATGCCCTTAACCGTATAAAGAGTTTTAATATTGTTTTGGACAAATTAGACAGATGTTTCCACAAGGAGTTAGAGTTAGTTGGATCGAAAATGGAGATAAATGAGAGGAAATATTTGACAAGCAAACGCAGTCTCACGACTCTATATGAATGCTAATGTTGCTCTGTAGCTGCTATGTATATACATAGAAGAAATGTGCAACATATCAATAAGCTGCTGTGTTTACAGCGTATTGCCTTGTCCACAAGAGATAGATCAAAGGACACTTTTGAGTATGAACAAATTCTTGAGCATGTTCTTTTGTTTTGTTTTCTGACTTTTGCTCCCCCAAAATCTGTCAGTGCGAAAACAAATGTTTGTTCTATAGCAAAATAAAATAAAAAGTCCACAGTATGTTCTTGTAGCCACTATTGGTTTGCTCTAGATGGTGCAATGATTTCCTATAATAGTTACCAGCACACAATACACAGTGTTGTGCATTTACTGTGGCAATGTGTTTCCCAGTACACACACACACACATTAAGACCACCGCCTTTCCCCTATGTTACTCCTAAGAGCACCCAGGGGAGAAACCTGCCATTCAATTACCACTAAGAGAGTCATTTGCCATTTACACACGGCACACCACGGACTACAGCCACAGTGGTCGGTTAAGGACCTCTGGATCACATGAGGCTCAAGAATTATGACGGACCACCTGAAGCAAGAATTTTCTTTTTGATGTATTTTTTTCCTCTCGCACAATACAAAGTTGCAGTTGCAATTATAAATTAAGTTGCCGTTGATCATTGAAGTCTTGTTTTGGGCATGTCACACGTGTCGCATAAACAATACAACATCCTGGCCACTTATCACAAACTGTTTCCTCCATTCGTAATGGAAAAGACTGCCCACAACTCAGGCAATGCAAGCAATGAGTATTTGAAGGCAGCAACAAGCTATGAATGTCATTTTGAAGGTTATATCACATCGTTGTACACACTGAAACAATGGCAGCTATAGGCAAAGTGCTCCTTTGTGGTTTCAAGCTTATGTTTCTTATTCCCATGATTTACTAGCTATATAGGCAAGGACAGAATATACTTTATCAACAGCTTAATTCGGTTGGTGTTGTTATTGTCTAAAAGGAACAGAATCGATATCTCCTGTGAAGCCCTCGCCACAATGGACCACAATGTAACACAGCCAGAGGACACTGTGCATTCATGAGTAGGAGCTGCAACACTAAGTTGTAAAAAAAAAAAAAACTTAAAAAGCTTAAACCTTTGATGGCGCTGAGCATTCACCAAATAAAAAAAAGTTTCACAGCTTATCTAGCCGTTAGCACACCATCTTTCCTCGTTATTACGACATCAGGATCTTGTACTTATGAGAAAAGATCTCGTATTTACTCTTAAAAGTGAGGAGGGCATTTACTATCATGGACATACAAAGAAAGATTACTATGAGTAGTAGCTATGTCAACATTGCGCAGACATAGTCAATGGGACTGTTCAGGAAAAAAGCCCAGTCGGACCTCAGCAGCTGATCACGGGCGTAAAACAGTAGCCTAAAGTGTGTCCCTCAGTTCCTGGTGTGATCGCTGATTAATGAATGTAACAGTAATTGTAAATTGTAGCCTATTAGATGATTATGGGGCCCATTGTAGTGCCTAAACCAGGGGTGTCCAAACTACGGCCCGCGGGCCCAGGCCCGGCCCTGGGCATAGGCAGTATAGGCAAATGCTAGGGGCGCATCCATCCGCAGGGGGCGCCGCTACAAAAAATAAAAATAAAAAATGGGCTACCAAAACATAATTTTTTATTTATTTTTTAAGACTATAATTTCAAAATATGAGTTAAGCTTAAAATATGACAACTACTGTCTACTGAGGATAGACAAACTATAAGAAAAAAATTTAAGCGCCCCTCCCTCCCCCCTCTCCGATAGACTCTTCCAGATTTCTGGCGATCAGCCAGGTATCTGAACTGTAACTTCACCGGTCGGAACCGGAAGAAAAGAGCGCACGCTATGTCAAAAAGACAGAAGCTCTCTCGTATCAAGAGAAGACTGAAAAGGAAAAGAAGAGGAGGAAAAACGTGACAAAGACAGAGGTAGGCCTACAGTGACGTTAATGTGATGAATGAATAGTGTGCTGAATTGTTTTAGCCGTTGTAGGAGCAGTGTGTTAACTTGCTAGCTTACTTTTGGAAGATGGGTAACGTTACTCCCAGTTTAAATTCATCACAGACATTTAGAAAGATTTTTCAGGTAGCCTACATAACTTGCCAAAGTTTGCACTGCTTGTAATGGTTATTAGAAAGCTATTCCTTTTCCACTATAATTAATGGTTGTCAACCTTGGGTTTATTGTGTTAGTTTACATCAGTGTTTAAAGTGCACAGTATAATAACTGTTAATATTGCATACCTGAGGCAAGTCAAGTTTATTTGTGAGGCACTTTGCTATAAATAAAGCCATGAGATATCATCAGAAGGCTTGATTCTGATTTAATAAAAAGCAGGAGCAAACTTTTCCGTTTGATTGTACCTTACCTAGGCCTATAGCTTTCCATTAGTTACTGCTTCTCTTCACTCTGGTTGGATGCTAAACTGCATTTCATTTTAATGACAAGAGTTTAATTTAAGCTAATTTCCATTTTAAAGCTTTTCACCATGTATTAATATAAATAATGTAACAACATGTATACTTCTCTTCAGGTTTTCATTTGAAATACTTTGAGCCACCTGTCCTGCAGACATCTTCTCCACCTTAGCACAGCACGTGTTGCAGCATGAGGAATAAAGGCTTCACCAATAGACCCAAAGGCAAGAGTAGTCAGGCTGTAGCAAGGTGAGGTGAGCTTGTTGAGATATGAAGATGAGGTCTTAACATCTAAATGTAGACAGCTCTCTGTTGGAATCAAGTTAAATAGCAGTACAGACCAGAGGTCTCTGTCATTTAATTTTGTAATATAGCTTTTGTGTGGAATTATATTCAACGCAAAGTTATGATTTATTTAAACTATACTTGTAATAGATTATAATTTTAAATTTTAACATCTGCATTTTTCTGTGCGAATCGTACTATTGTATTCATTTTTTAATCTTATGTCACTTGTTTTGTAATATAGTTTTTATTTTGTGGGTTATTTTCTATCTAAAATAAAATGAAATGTCAAAGACAAAGCTATCCAGTTCTGTGTGAGTGTATGAACAGTGGTGGACCTGACTGCAATGCTATGGGGGGCGCCAGCTAAAATCTTGCCTAGGGCGCCAAATTAGTCAGGGCCGGCCCTGCGCGGGCCAACTGCGGCCCGCGGCCCGCTTTTTACTGGCCCGCGGCCGATTTTAAAAATATAATGTAATATGGCCCTTTAAAGAAAAAAATAAATAAATTTGCATTTCTTAGTAACCCACTAGTGCAGGGGTGTCAAAACTGATTGATTGGCCCGTGGCACATTTTGAAAATATAATGTAATATGGCCCTTTTAATTTTTTAATAATTTAAATGCACTCATTATATTACAGAGAAATATGTCCCATAAAAGAAAAAGAACACCAAGCCCATCCCAGAGGACCCTGCATAATATTTTATTTAAAATTAATATTATTATGGAAAATCCATGTGTCCTTCTCCAATAGCTTCTAATTCATCTGACTTTTTCATACAAAATTCTTCAGCTTTAGCCTCTTAATTTCCCTCTCAAAGTGCACCAGATTCATGCATTTCACTTTAAAAACTTAAAAAAATCTCCGGGGGGGGCATACCCCCGGACCCTCCTTGGAGGGGCGGGATCTCGGCTGGCTACTATTTTCACCCAGCTGGAGATTGGACGCAAAAGCAGAAAACACTGGGTGTATCATTGGCATATAAACAAGAGGGGGAATGTATATGTTTAATGTGCAAGTAAAGTGTTGCCGTGAAGAAGGATTAAATTTACGAAGACACTATGAAACTTAACATCAGAGCAGCTACATGTCCTGATAAATGTGTTATTTTTGCAAAGTGGCCTGGCCCTTCATAGATTTTTCTGTATGTGGCCCTCAGTCAGTGCGGTTACATGGCACAACTAGATTGGATTATCACATATATCGAACAAGACACTCGAACGGACCGTGTCACTTGTCTGAGTATACATGGCCTTTCAGAAATCGGATAAATGTCCGATGCATGGCTGTCCCCACTATGCTAGGTGGCGCTGTAGCCCTTTCAACCATGCTTTCAACAAGTGCTTTTAGAGCCACGTCCGCTTCTCTTCCGTCAATAACCCATGGTGTAGCCTATCACGCGCAGGCACACAAGCACAGAACGAGAAGTCCGATATGCGATATCCGATCCCTGTATACATGCAGAGAGAAAGCCGACAATGAACAAATTATCTAGGTGTTCTTATCCGACTTCTCTTGTCCGTTATTGTGCCGATTTGTGTCCGAAGTAGATCGGATAAAGGTGTTTACATGCAGGTTAAAAGTCCTGTTGAGGTCTTATTCGTTTAGTTATCCGATTATGAGTCTGCATGTAAACGCACTGACTGAAAAAAGTTTGGACACCCTTGGCCTAAACCAAGGCAATTGCCTACCTTTGCCTAATGGATAAGTTCACCTCTGCACAGTGTGCACACACACACACACACACACTACAGGGGTTAAGTTTGGCACGACCCAGAACCCCGACCACTAAATTGCTAAATCAACATTTAGGCCATTATTCTCATACTTGATATCGTGGTCATGAATTGTATGTAAAAATAGAGAAAGGTGTGCTTTTAGAACAGGAACAAAAGACGATAATTGGATAGCGTCGTCGTTGCCGTCCTGCAGCCAGCCACATTATTGATGAATGAGAAGGCGATCCTTATCTCGTAATTACGAGATCTTTTCTCATAATCACGAGATCCTGATGTCGTAATTACAAGATCCTGATGTGCTAACGGCCAGATAAGGTGTGAAACTTTTTTTTATTTGGTGAATGCTCAGCGCCACCGCATAAACCTGTAAAACACAGCCGACGGCAACAAGTTAGTCGAGATCTTTCAATGGAAGTTATCAAAAGTAATTTGGGAAAATAACGGGAAACAACTTCCCGGAGAAGGTGAAGACACCAACGGCTAGGAGGAGGGAGCAATATTGTAACACTGCATCATGAAACAACTGAAGGCACTTTTACCAGATGCTGATGGAGAACAGTGTGTGCAACTCCAAAAGCGTTTTGTTTCCCTTATTATCATTAGGCTATTGTCCTTGTCAAACTTTTTGTCTCCTTCATTAATGCAATGGAGTGACAGTTTTCCTCGCTATTCAACAAGAACCAACTTTATAAAGCCTATTGTTCGTAATCTCGGCCACTTTAATCAGTAATCCGGAAGGTGGAGGCGTCTGAGAGTGCTTAGTCAGCGTCTCCCATAGATTAATTTACTCTGTCAGACCACAGATGGATTTCGGAGGCTGCTGGCTGCTATTCAACTCCATTATATCCAAATGTCACACTCACAGGGTGAACGAGGAAAGATCCACAGAGCTTTTATACTAATTGGTGGCTTTATGTGTGCGACAGAGAGAGTGGGCAGTCCTCCTTTAACAGCCTTCCGACGAGCCTCCTGACACAACATGGCTCCGCGGGACGCCAGCTGCTCAACTTTGATTGTGGCCAGAAATAAACCGGACCGTGACTGTCCTGTCCCTCGGTTTTCTTCTGGGAACATCCTGTCTAGAAACACAGGTGGGAGGTGATGGGCTAAGGGGAAAGAGAGGGTTCCAAAAGTCACAAAACAAATGTGAATATTTGATTAAGTGATACAGCTGGCGATATTCTAATATTTTTCTTCAACCAATTTAATGAGAGGACCAAAACCATGTTAATCTGTCTTTCATTTCTTTCTTACTTCCCTACACTGCTTATAGCTCTAAAACCCATTGGTTTCTACAGAAATCCTCAATATCATAATGGCGGTCAGATACTTAAAAATGTAGAACCTCCATGTTTTTTAAAAACAGGTTGGCACTGTGTCTTATTGTTTCCAGCTGTAGTCAAATACAAGAAAATTGTGAATATCTGCTGATTAATACACAATTAGTTCCTTATTATTGAACGCAAACCATTTATTACATTTGTGATACTGTTTCTTTGTTTGTTTTATGCCCAAAGCCAATCATTTATTAATAATTGATTAATGTCCTGCTTTTTATAATATCATAGGATGTCGACCAAGGTAAGTTTTGTTAGTTATAGTTCGGGTTTGACCTCTAAATACACAGCGTTAGAGAAAGATAATTAGCCTACTGTTAATGAAAAAGCAAATGTTAACGTAATCGTAGGTCTGTGACGGCGAGCATGAACTTGTGTCTCTGTACTAAAGGTTAAATTTAAATCCTGAGACACATTATTGTCCAAAGTGGAAGTCCAGAACCGTTGCTGATATTTACACTAGCAAGGTTCTTTGAATTAAAAATAATTGTGTTTATTTGACTGAAGGTCAACAACAGCTGAATAAAAAAAGTTTGCAAGCTTCAGGTTACTGCCCTTTCCTTAGTGAAATGCGTTTATATAACAGTGAAACACATTAAGCCTTGGAAATAAGTTCAAACGCACTGATATTTGCAATGTGGCCTGTGTCCATGGAACTGAAATACAAAGGCTTTTCATTCATTTATTTCTGTGGATGAATGCAGCTCAAACGCTGTGCTTCTCTCTCCAATCTTTTCCATCTTTTGACCTTGATGTACCATTGTTGAGAATAGGACTCATCACAGGAAGTGACCATTGGCAGATTGTACTGGATTTGGATTGAGAAAAAGTAGAGCTGTGTAGCATGACTGATTGTATTTCTGGATTTATGGCCGAGTATGTTCTGGCTGCTCGGATCTACTTTGTGTCATGAATTCCCCCCCCCCTCACCCCTTGTTTGAATTTACTGATGTTGTTTTTTTCAAGCCTGTCTCAGTGAAATATAAATCATGGGATGATGAAGGAGGAGGGGCCCCCTTCTTCTCATGCGGGATCATGCACACTGCCAACATGATTATTTAATAAATCACCGTGCAATGACACTGTCAGTTTCCAAGTCATTGTGCACGTACATAAATAACTTCACAGGGATGTGTTTAAGACAGGATGCAAGACGTGAGTTGGAAATTCACTGGAGGCTTATTTTTAGAATGACTATGATCTGAGACAAAAAAAAATAACAGAGATATCATAGTAATCTCCAAATGCCTTACTATTCCTCATTGGGACCAGTGATGAAATGAAAAGTCAAAAGCTGAAGATCGCTGAAGTGCACAAAATTACATCAACAAATGCATCATGCAACCCCCAAGACCACATCCTTGAAATAAACACCTCCTGATTTGGTATGATTATATTTTTTAGAGAGGGGGTAAAGCTTAGGTTTGTGGTTCACCACACCAGCAATTATCATTCCCTGATGCAACCGATAGGGACGAAACAAGGGACTGTATTAAAGTGACTGGAATGAAGAAGGGGGTTGAAAAAATAAAACCCTCACCAACCTAATAGTCTCTTCTTAAGACCCAGCAATGGTGAATGGTGAATATCTCAACCACCGACAGGAAGTTAAAATATAAGGTTTAGATTGATCCTTGTTTCTGAAACTCATTTTGTCAATAGGTAATTTTTATCTGACACACAGTCTGTTCAAACACTGATAGCTAAAGTTGCTGATTTCATTTATAATGCAGTATGTTTAGCGTATTTTTGGAGCCATGACTTGATTACAGTTTTTATGTCCATGGTGGTGCACTCACATTCTTTTTGGACCATACAAGCACCGGTTCTGTGAAGGCACAGATAGATGCGTACCAAAATTCCAGCTGGTTTGAACAGGATTTTGCAGATTTCTACAGAAGCACTGATCCAAACAAATTCACACACTACACTCCCTTGGGTCCTCAGCAACACAGCCGCCAAGTGTTAATGTGATCGATTGAACGGTTGGCAAGAAACTTGATGGACACTGACACACACACACACTTAAACACAGTGACGTCTTCCTATGTAATGTATGTGATGTTTACATATAGGTAGGTTTTCATACAATTTATCAAGATTTCAAAAGTTTTTTCTCTGTGTCTTCGTTGATTCATTGGTGACTCTTGCATCAACAGTTTCAGTGCTCCATCATCAGTAATTAGAACCAACTTAATGGGGAGAAATGTGTAGTGATTAATGGATGCAGAGGGATTCAAACCCAAAAGGATGAGGAGAAACTTTGAGTTAGCAAAGAGAATTAAGGACACTCAGAATGAGTATTGCTATGAGGCTACACTGAACCTTGGATGTTATGGCTAAAGGCCACCAGAGCAGTCCACCTAAATTAATTTAAAATGTAAGAAACAGACACTCCAGACTCAGAAAGGACATCTTCTCAACCATTAGACATCCAATCCACTGGTTTCTGATAAGGCTTAATTCCCATGGATATCAGCTGAGAACTGCTTTAGCAGAAAAACACCAATTAATCCTCTTTATTTTCTCTTCCGTGTCTGTGACTAAAGCCCTTACTCTGTCTCTCTCAAGTCTAGCTTCAAAGACTTCTTTTTTTGTCAGACTTTTTTTCTTGTCACCCCCCTAAAAAAGTTACGATAGTGAATTAAAAATAGTTTGTTCTGGTGAATTTAAGATTGAGAAAAAAAATCTGAATTTCTGATAATCTGCACAGTGCTGTTGGCAAATAGAAAATATAAATTGCTGCCGCTGCTGGTGGAGGCAATCTCCCCTGTGTCACATCCTATATTTGCATTGATGACAGAGCCATGAACGTTTGTGATATTTTGAGAATGACTTATTTGCCATAAAATCTTGTTCATGTAGATTGGATCAGACCTGTTTTACAACAAGACCCCAGGAATAGTATAGCTACTGTCTAAGACAGACAGAAGCAAATGGGGATCTAAATAACAAACTTTTACTTTTTTCATCCATAAAGTTGCTACGAGGAACTTTAAAATGTTTCTGAAACAGTCTTATTTTTCCTCTGATGATCATAAATAACATGTAACAGCAAATGAGACCATCAGTGCAATGAATGCTATTTTTATATTGTTTTTCTTTATGCCTTTTTCATGGTTAAGCGCACCCTGGAACAACGGCATAGTGAAAACACTATCGCTTTTGTCCAAAGGGGGTGCAAAAATGCACACAAACTGATTGTTCCTCGGAGCACCTTTAAAATAAATGTATTATTATCAGAATTATTGTTAAATTATACTTTTAGCAAACAGTTTTAACCATTAGCTGTTTCAGCCTTTTATTTATGTATTTATTTATGTATTTACAGTAGCGGTATAACTTTTGCTTGATCTCTGTGCTCACGTGTTGCATTGTACAAAAAAGGTTACAGATCTTTTATTTGCTGTTTCCAGCAGCCTTGGTGGTTTCTATTAAGTTATTTATTTATTTTTAAGTAAAAGCTTCAAAAACAGAGTTTTGCCCACCATGTTGAGGAATAAAATGAACACACTTCTTTTAATCTTATACAACATTTTAGATTAGGTGTTTGGGGGACTTTGATTTACAATTTAATATTTGTAGTTATTTAATACTTAAAATCCAGCTATTGCCCTGTTTGTTTGTTTTTTATTCATAAGACACTGAAGAAAGGCTGAAACTTTTTTTTGGAGATTAATAGAAAAATTCAACTTTTTCATGAATTCAAATATAATGCACCAGCGCCTGAATGTTTGTATTTATATTTCCCTTCTCCTGCAGCCTCCTCTAGCTTTATATCTTAAGCCCACAGTTTGAGTATCTGACTGGAGTTGCAACTGTAGTCATCTATTTGCAGTTTTTAAATTGTTCAGCAGAAGCAAATGGAATTCAAGGTTAGAGAGTAGTGTGGATGCCGTCTAGCGAGGACACTCAAAGTGTGTGCAACAAAACTTCACTGAAGAAAAATGACACTGTCTTGTATCAACCTTGTTCCCATCAAGCACGGCCAGCAATAATCTATGGTTGGTCCTTTGATTTCCTTTAATTTTTTTTATTTTTTAAAGATATTTTTGGGCATTCTTATGCTTTATTGACAGTGCAGAGACAGAGGTGAGATGGGGCAGAGGGGAGTGACATGCAGAGAACGACCACGGGAAGGAATAGGCGCCCCCTTGATTTCCTTTTTCAAAGTGAACCTTAACAAACATATTAGGTCGACATAGAAACACACTGCTATGAAGCTACTAAATCAGCTGTCAAAAGATAATTGGAATTTTAAATTCAATGGGATTTTTTGCTCCTTGCAGCCTCATCAAGACATGTGCTCTCCTGTGTCTTCTATAATTCATTTTGTTACATTCTCCAGAGATAACTCAGGTCCAACACTAATCAAACCGGTGTGCTTTCCCTTTGAGAGTCCTTCCTCCATGTAAAAATAATACGGTAGACGATCAGAGGAACAGGACTCAATTAAGAGGGAGATTGGGAGATGGATGTGTTGAGATTTTGAGTTTAACTCGAGTGTTTGAGACAGGTAAAGCCCATTAGGGTGACATGCCAACATGGAGAGTGATCCAGAGAGAGATTTACCTATCACATGTTTGCGTATGTCTATGTGTATATGCATGTGTGTGTGTGTGTGTGTGTGTGTGTGTGTGTGTTTATGTATGCGTGTAGATGTGTATCATCATCATGATGTTGGTTCTGTTTGTCTTGTTTTGTCCTTACTTTATCATTTAGTCTAGCATTTACCTTAGCGTCTACTTTGTATGCATTAGCACTTTGCCTATTTTGTATGCATTAGCACTTTGTATTCATTGAATTGTAATTTTTATCCTGTGCCTTTCCACTGCTGCTGGGCTGTTACAACGAGCACATTTCTCTTACGGGGGATTAATAAAGTTGTATCTTATCTTATCATATGATCTCATATATGTACAGAGTTATTCAGTAAGTTAATGCTGAAGTAAGTGGCGTTTAAAGTTTGACAGTTAAAATCAAATTACTTTTAGTGAGATTTGCAAAGAGTGGAAGAGTGGAAATAGTTTTTCTGTCGTGCTGTTTTCAGTTAACAGGAATGAATATTGAGGGAGGGGGAGTGGGGAGGGGAGGGGAATGGGTGTTGTGTATGTATTGTATGTGTTTACTTATTCTGTTTTTTTTGTCCATATGTAAAAAAAAACATAAAACCACTAAAATAAAAGTTTCAAAACAGGAATGAATATTACATTAAAGCCTAGATGCCAAGATTTGCGTGCACCTCTATTTCAGAACAGGTGTGTGCATAATATGTCTGACATTCTCAGTGTTGAGCCAAATCATCCCAAGATGCAAGCTGGAAAAACAATTTTGATTCCAAAATGTCCAAAAAGGAAATACGGAGATGCATGCATTATTCGGCAACAGTGTTGCATGAAAAAATTAAAGAGTAAATGAAGAGAAGCCAAAGAATTTGCAAACATTTTCACTGCATGCAACAACTAGTTTATCTTAGTTTGCCTACGCTTCCAGTGTGCGGATGATTTGACACTACCCCACAAAAGACCATTAAATTGTCTGACCAGACAGGGGCACACTCAGTCTATTATTGTCAATGTGTTATGAAGATGTTGTCAGTCCTCCACATAAAAAGAACAATTGAGAAAGACTTCCCAATGCCACCCATAACCTTGCTTTATTCTCATCTACATGCCCTTTATACAAAAGTCAAAAGCTAATTAAACGCCACAATGTACGGGTCAAATTGTATGTCAGCAGCTGAGTGCACCTCTTTTTAATACAACACTCTTAGGTTCACTCAAACTGAAGTTAATCACGTCACGTAATGACTTGTACTACTTCTGACCATACAAAGGTTTTGTACACTACACAACTGAAGTGTCAGCGATTGAGTCCATGCTCTATGCTGTGTCTGTGCCTCCCTGTCCTTGTGTCTCTACTCAGCCTATGTCAATAGGTGCTCGAACATTCATTGATGAATGAATCCATAAAAAGGTTTCCTCCGATGTCCCGAGCTGAAGGGAGCACTCACATAGGACCAGTTTGATGTTTTAAAGAATGCAAATGACTCCCATCATCTGACCCTGCAGTCGTAAAGCTACAGAACCATTAAACATCCATAAAACAGTAGGCTCCCCACCTGTGCCAGGGCCGGATCAGCCCGTTAGGGGGGAAACTAGAGGCCCCTGTTTAATACTTGTTTTCAACTGCTAGCTCCAAACACTACCCTGTTTATCATAATGCTCAGTGTCAACAGCTGTAAGCAAAATTACCTTGTGTGTAGATTGCCTAACAAAATCAAAAGTGCATAAACGTATGTTACATGTGTCAGTAGGTTCTGTTAGCTGTCAAGGGAGTGACCAGGATGTAAGACAAACCACTGGGAGTAGGGAACCGACGTAGTAGAGTTCAGCCGAGGGTGTGCAACTCTATTACCTGTTGTGTGTTTAATTTGACGTTTAAAGTTAACAAAAGTTAAAATGAACAAAATATGGAAATCATACTCAATGTTTGCAAATCTGAGACAGAAAACCAGTTTAGCTTTGTAGAGGACAAATTAATTATTGGCATGCAAACCTCAGAGAAGCAAATACCGTGGAATTAATATTCTATGGTGAATGGAAGTGACAAGCTGTTGCAAATTTTTGTGTCATCTGTCATCAGATTTATTGTTCAGAAAGAGGCTTACATTAGCTTTCACTGCCTTGATAAAAGAAAATTGGTTCAGATAGGTGGGTCCTAGATGATGAACCCTTTTGACATTGGTAATTAGGATTGTCAATGAAGGAGGAAGATAACATAAGCTACAATTAAGTCTACAAATACCTTGAAATGTAAAACAAACTATGATGTGTTAATTTATCGAAGAAACTAATTCCTTAAGAGCCACAAAAAGGAAATGTTGAATACTCCATGAAAACAGAATTTGCTCATTTTGAACAAAAAAATCTTTTAAAACAAGTCACTCATCCTCATCCAATGTCTTTCAAATGAACAAAGAGAAGATGTAGCCTATTGCAGCCATAACTGCACAGATGTTGCAGCATAATTGGTCTTATACATGGTTCATAATTAAAGACCTGGGAGGTCGGCCCAGTATACTGTATACTCTGTTGGCAGAGGCAGCATCCACTTCCCTGGCCCGGAGGCAGTCAGACTGCTGGTGCTCCACGTTCAGCTAAAGTTAGACATTCAAAAGTGATAAATTATCAAAGTGGCCGGCTGTTAAAGCTCTCTACTTGCGGAGAGCACACTTTTAACCTTTGTTTTGTTGGTAATGTGTGTGTGAATGGTCAAGGCTTATACCAAAATCAAAAATCAATTCCAAGGTTCTCCCAGTATTACGAAATATTATAGGGACAACCCTTGTTTAACATAAATTAACAATAATTTTTAACAACAGTTTTGTTGTATGTAAATTATACCTTAACCACAAGGTGTTTTCCTAGCCCCAGTGTGGCCACTGCCTGCTTAAAGAGATTGCTGTCATTGATTACTGATTGAAAGGGTTAAAAATCGTTACGATCGTACTTAATCTGAGTCTTTGGAGATTTTCGGGATCACTTTCACTTTTTTTATCTTTTAGACAAAACCAATGTCAAAATAATTTAATTTCATAATAGATTTAGTGTGTATCCCTTTTCATAAAAAAGCAAAGATGATTTCCAACAGTTAAACTTTTTTGCTTCCGTCACCACTACCTCAAGGTTGTTTGTCAGATGCTGGTTGTCTGCTGCTCTTCACTGCGGACCATGGAGTTTTTGATACATTTCTTTTTAGACTTGAACGCATGACAGTGATAACACATTTGTTGTGTTACTCTTCCGAAACAGAAGCAAAAAGTAGTGCAATACGTTTACCCAAGTACTGTTTTTAAACACACTTTTTAGGTAGTTTTTCTGCAACTTCTTCTACACTACATTTCAGAGGGAAATAGTGTTAATGTATACTTGTTTATTTCCAGTACTTGTTTACATATTGTAGTATAATGTACATATTTATTTACTTATTATATTACTATTATTAGAGTGTTGTTATTGTAAGGCAATAAGCACATATTCTTAACACATATCTATTTTATACATGTTTCTATTCTATATTAGAGCAACTGTAATCAAAAGTGACATTTTAGAAACAAAGCAAATCAAGTTGGAAGTTTGAAAAAGGACACTTTATTCAGGCTAAAAAACAATTACATTTTTATTGTTTTTATCTACACAAAATTGGCACAAAATGTACTTATCATTACAAGCACAGATAGGCATAAAAATAGTTCATTACTTACAAAAACTTACATCCAAACATTTTCTTTTTACAGTTGTATCAATACAGACACCAAGTCAATTCAAAAATCAAAATGAAGTCACACATCCCAAGTAACCTTAACATATTGAAGGATAGGGTCATTTCTTTGAAATGTGTCGGTGGTCCTCCGGCTGCTACTCATCTGACAGATTCAATCTAAACTTTCTGCAAGTACCCTGCTGAAGAACAGTACTGCAGGCTGTGCATTCATGTTTTTGATGCTGTAGGCATGTCCTGTGTGAACAGAGCAGCAACGTCAGTCAAAAACAAGATCATTTTAATTTAAAAAAAAGGTAAACTAATAAAATCTGTAAAAAAAATCTTGTAAAATAGACTGCTAGTACAAAGAAATACAATAAAATGTTTTAATTCTGCCTTTATTTTTGTAAATATATCATCTACTTACCGACTGGCACCATAAAGGATTGTCCAGGGTGGAAGCGGGACTCAATGTTGTCGATGGTAACCATCACCGAGCTTGTTAATAGGTGGAAAACCTTTAAAAACACAACAATTAAATCCATCAATTTTAAAAGACTGAATTTTGAAAGACGACTGGCGTACACAAAGGGAGACAAAAGGACACAGGAGTGGAAGTGAGAAGAGTGAGAAGTGTACTGACTGATGATGCGCTGTGGTCCACCCACAGAGGCTTCTTGGTGTAGGAGCCCAGCAAGATCTTTCCTGACATGATGGAGCCACAGTTCAGGTCGGCCAGGAAACCAAGAGCTCTGCCTTGATAGAAGTACCAGTCGAACTGGTCCGGCGTGACATCGGGACTATCTGAGACCGTGTTAAATGCATGATTACATGTGTTTCATGTGTTTCATGAAAATTATTTGATAATATTACAGAGTTTTAAAAAAAACACACTCTGGCTACATAACACATAAAAAGCAAAAAGGAATTAAAATCTGTTAGATGGAGAGATTGAGATATAAAATAATGAATGAAAGAAGCTACGAAGAACCTTGAGTTTCTGTTGATCCTAGCGGCCACTTTGGATTAAAGCTGTAGTATTTTTACGGCCCAGCGTCCTAGCCAGTGCCGGCGGCGCAGTCATTTGTTTAGGAAGCGCATGAATATGTCCATGAAGAGTACTGCAGCGCAGATGCGTCACAATGAGGTAATTTATTTATTTTTGACTTTG
This sequence comes from Hyperoplus immaculatus, assembly GCA_949357725.1. NCBI lineage: Eukaryota > Metazoa > Chordata > Actinopteri > Uranoscopiformes > Ammodytidae > Hyperoplus > Hyperoplus immaculatus. Next base: position 9,263,057 of record OX442369.1, read on the forward strand.
TAAGATTCATAAAGGTAATATATGACGATGGTAAAGCAGATAAAACCGTTATGGAAATATAGGCTGTTCCGGTATGGCTGCGATAAATTAAATCTTCTCACAAAAAATCGGGCATGTGCAATTGCATTAGTAATAACTACACAAAAATTAGGGCTGTCAAATTAAAGTGTTAATTTCGATTAATTAATCACAGAAAAATTAACGCGATTAAAAAATTTTACGCAGATTAATCACACTTCTATATTGCCCTTTGACCCGGTGCAAAAGAGGTGAGATGATAGCGGAGCTGCACCTGTATCTTGCGGACACGGCCCGCACGGGATTAAAGAAAGAAGCAGGGGAAAGGGGCTGAGGGCTCTATGTTATGGGCTGTTCCGGGCAAATAAGCATGAAGGTAGGAATACGTCTTATGTTATTCTCGCAGTGTCTGTGCATTATTGATTTAGTGGGTGCCTAATTAACAATGTAGGTTCAAAACAGTAGGCCTATCTCTCAATCTTCCTCGTGCCTCACTTTTGTTTGCTAGTTGCGATCGTCTAAATGGACACCCGCCCCCTCTCACTCTTCATAGCATATGCCTGTCTTTTTTCCTCGTTTGTGTGTGTGCGTCATTTAGCCTGCTTGTTTTTTTTTCTTTCGGCAATAGTAGTTCCTAAATATATTTAATGTAGAAGCCTGGCTGAGGGGAGGGGAGGAGGGGGGAGAGGGAGAGAGGGAGGGAGGGAGAGAGAGAGAGAGAGACGAACGGTAGCCTATAGGCCTACAGTTGTTTATAAACAGGCATAAAAGTGTCATATAAGTGTGCGATTAATTTAGATTAATTAATCACAGAGCCTGTAATTAATTAGATTATTTTTTTTTAATTGCTTGACAGCCCTAATAAAAATATAGTTGTGTTTTGCTGTTCCAGGTTATTTATGATCCTCAGAGGAATTTTTTTTACTGTTTAATTATTATTTTTTTTTAAATTTCCTCATAAGAAGCTTAAAGGTGAAGTAAGCGATTTATTTATGTTAATATAAGTGTTAAATCGCTCTTTATTCATACAGTGATCACTTATATAGTGTGCGCGTTTCATGAAGCTGATCTCTCAGTCACTCGCTCTGCATGTAATCGGCAAATAAACTTTTCAGGGATCCCACTACTAATAAGAAGAGAAAACGCTACAAACCGGCACCCGTCTCACTGCCGATGCAAGTGCAGAGCGACAGATGGGTTAATGTGTATGCGCCTACAATGGTGGAGCAGGTAAAAATCCTTCCCAATGTCTGTTTTGATGGTTTTTATCATGTTTTATCACACTTATGGATCTGAGATGATGCTAGATAACTCGCTGCTTGAAGACCGCAGTGCATTAATGTGGGGACGAGGGAGGGGACTGCTAACTGCAGTAACTGACAGGAAGTTAGCTAAATTAACCATTCCACTTACTGAAACGTTAAAGAGGACCTATGATGCTTTTTGACTTTTATGACCTATAAACGTTGTTATGATGATTCATAGTCATGCTTAACCATACTAAATTATCAAATAATGACTTACATGCATTTCGACATATTCCCTGCTGACCGTCTGGGGTGTCTGTGCAGAGCACTAAACACTATTCTAGCCAGTCGAGAAGTCACGTGTTCAAAGCGGTCTACCCTTTCATAATTTGTGACGTCGCATAAAACTTTGTGACGTCTCCACGCGGATGTTTCCATGTATGGTAATGCTGTCACTTCCCTGTTCGCGTCTGCCTCGCGTCTGCCTCGCGCCCTTATAGGTCCATGCTCGCGCTTCCCGCCACTGAAAGTGTTCCGGAAGGAAGGTAACCAATCACAACGGAGTGGGGTTTGCAGGAGGGGGGGGAGGGGAGCGGAGATGGCCGAAGCACAGGCGGAGGGAGCCGAAGCACACACACTCAAGTGTTGACAGGATGTGCTGGATCGCCAAAATAAGAGAAAGAGCTTCCCGAAAATCTACATAGTTTTTTGTGATGTGATTCGTGTCAGGTTGCTCTATAGCAGTGTAAAACAAGAAATTAAGACCAGAAAAGTAGCATAATAGGTCCTCTTTAAGAGAAAACTTTATTCATTATTATATATTTTTTAATACATCAGAGTTATTAAGATTACTTTGCATATTACATTGTAGCTCATATTAAAAAAAATCCCCATGTTTAACTTTCTGGTTTGCTAAGATATCCTTAGAAATTGAATTGTATTTTGTTATAAAGATAAACACTGGGATGACTATTGTGCAGACTTCTCCTTTCACAGAATGTAAAGGGGAGACCCACAATATAACACACTATAAATTAAAATATAAACAGATTTTACTCCAGGCACCAGGCAAATAAAAAAAACATTTATACTTAGATGATTTGAAACAGTGGCTTTAGAGACATGATGTGTTCTTACCGTTGACGGTGTTGGACCAGAGGCTCTTAAACCACTCTGCCAGGTTGGCCTTGTCCTTCGGCTGCAGGATGAGTGGTTTGAGAGGAGGAGCACACAAATCGGACACACTGAGAACAGGACTAATATGGTCTCTGGATGACGGCACAACTGGAACAAAGAAGAAATAAAAAGCCAAAACAGTTCAAAACATTTCAAATATATAAATAAATAGAAAGGATGGATGATGCCGATTTTAGTGAGGAGGTGTCTGGTTTTAAAGATGTTGATTTTAACACTGTACATAGCAATGTGTCCATTGACAAGGTTATGGTTTAAAAACGTTTCCGTGGTGTCAATGAAAGGCTGTGCAGCTGGCAAATTTTTTCTGCTCTATTTTTCAGCTGTCCTTACAGCTGCATAAGGTTCCTCGTCTCTGGAAGGACTCGATCACTGTTCCTGTGCCAAAGAACAACATACCTAAGGCACTTAATGACGTCAGGCCAGTGGCACTTACCTGCCTAGCCATGAAATTACTTGAAAAACTGTTGAAAAATGCACTTATGGACAATGTACAGGATAAGTTGGACCCTCTTCAGTTTAATGTTGACACCACTTTTATGAAAATGTTTTATTCTTGTTTTATTGAATCTGTTTCACTTTTTGTTTTGTCTGCTGGCACGGTTCACTTTCTGTGAAGCAGAAAAATCGGCTGCAGGCAATTGTCAAAGTGTGCAGCATGATTACTGGAACCCAATTGAGCTACCTCAATGACCTGTATAACGTTAGGTCATTGAGGAAGGCCCGCTCAATCATGGCTGACTCAACCCATCCCCTAAACCTGGAGTTTTCCCTGCTGCCATCAGGGCACAGATACAGGCTTCCCCCTTGCCGAACTAACCGCTTGAAGAAATCATTTATGCCTGCTGCCATCAGTCTGGTCAATGACCACATGTAAATATGATCTGTTTGTATTATGTGTTGTCTTATACAGTATGTTATATGTATGCTGTTCTTTTTTTACTGCTGGCTGTACAACAAATTGCCACTAGGGGATAATAAAGATAACAACTTGAAGAACAATCAGAAAATGAACTGTTCCCACCATTTAGCACACACACAATGACACAAGGAACTAATATTTTTCATTCTGCTAGGTCGAAGTTAACACCAGATGAAGTGGTTTAAAGAGAACTAGAAAGGGAACGAAGTAAATATGGCAGTGTAGCATTTTAATTGTATCTATTCAGGACTCAGCTCACACTTGCATTTCTTTCAAGTGTATCTACAATTAGGTTGGAACTTCTGCTGTTCCCACTCATGAGCTGGAGTTACACATCCACTGGGCTGTGTCAATCTTTATAGCCCAGTCGGTTCATTTCTGCAGACTGTCCAAAAGAAGCAAAACACTTCAAACCTAGTTGATTTTTTTCATCCGTTTCATATAAATGTAACACCCATTCAAATGAAATGTGTCGGGATACTGTTGCAGATATTTTAATCTGAGTGATAGGGTAACCACTGTTGAAATATCATCATTTGTATTCTCTGGGATTTTTAATTATTGATCTATAAAAGTGAATGTTTAGTATATTGAGGATCATTATGCACGCCTTAAGAATAATGTATCAAAGGAAACGTAGAATGTGGTTTCTCATGCTGAACTGCGATTTCCAAGCGGTAAATGATTTATGTTAACACAACTTTTCACTCATGTTGTTCAATCAGCAAATTTAACCAAGAAAATGTTTGGAGAAAAGAGCAAATACATACTCAAATAATCATCATTCTCCTCGTGTTCTTCCAGGTCAATCATGGAGGACGGCCCACTTCTCAAGGTTCTCAACCTAAATAAAAAATAATAAAGATATATCTAATATAGACAATACAAAGGAAAGGTTAAGAGTGACAACATTTAAACTTGACCTTACATGTTCTCTGAGTGACACTTGCTGTCATGTGGGGTGCTGTGGTTCTGGGGGCTGTTTGGTTCAGCAGCATCCACACTGAGAAAGGCTTTGACAGTGTAACTGGGTGGTGACCGGCAAGTGGATACCTCAACGGGACATGCCCTGACTTTATTTCTTTTAGTCTGACCAGGGACTTCGCTGCTGACTACAGCCAGGGTCTCTGCAGCCAAACAGAAAGTGTCATTAAAAGTGGACAGAGAGCGCTTGCCCCTCTTCCGCCTCGCTGACGATAGCGTTACTTTTAGAGGTGACACAGGAGCGCCCCCTGGTGCTTTTAATGAGACTGGCACTTTGCCATTTTTAGGAGTCCCAGTTGGTCTGTTTGGAGTGATTTTTTGTTTCTCCTTCGTATGAGGTTTGGGCTCATGCTGCAGAGGCTTTGGCGAGACGCTCTCCAGCTCCCACCAGTTACCGGGCGGTTTCCTGCTCCTGCGTTTCTCTGCATCTGCTGCGCTGGGCTGCTCCTTGGGTCTTCTGGGAGAGACGGGTGCTGAGGTGACGGATGTTTTTTCATTTGGACTGTGGTGGTAAACTCTTTGAAACAACTGGTCCCCTGTAAAACACAACATGTGAGTAGGTAACTCAGTAGTAGGTAAACTTAACCGATGGCAGAAAGTACCTAAATACATTATACTTTACTGACAGGTGCACTATAACTTTGGGTGCGTCAGAGAAGTGAACATTTTCTAAGGTATATTCTCTTAACTGAACAAACAAACTTTTCTTGCAGGGAAATTGGATCCCTGGAAAACTCTTTTAAAAAAGGTTGAAAGTTACCTGAAAAGTTAATGTTTCATTGTTGTTGTTGTTTACAGCAGAAGGGCCCACAGTTTTGTTTTAAAACATTCTAATATTACGTTTGTTTCCAAGTGTGTCAAAATAATTCCTTTTTTATTTATGATGATAGAATTGTTCAATACTAAGAATTACATGTAGGGTAAATATGTTTTGTAAACTTAACTGCAGGCCCTGCAAATGTAATCAAATCCCCCTCCCTCAAAACTGCATAGTGCACCTTAAAAGTACTAGTACCTTAAAAATGTAGATGTTTTATGATACTTTAAACTTCTTTTCCATTACATTCATGCTACAGTTATAGCTATTAAGTCCTTTGTTTAAGGAGGGCGAGTATTTTCAATGTATGGTATTGGTACTTTTTCTTGAAGTTAAGAACCCGAGTACTTCCTTCACCATTAACCTCACCTGAGTTATTGCTGAGTTCTCTGGTTGAAAAGACCAAAGGGCTGGACTGCTCATCCAGGTCCAGGTCAAATACTTTCATATGGTCTGGTGCATCTCCTCTCGCATTCATTTTTTTGCTCAGTTTGGTTTTCTTTGCTTTCGCTTTATTTGTGATGTGACTGGAGGACGTTGCCGGCTGTGTCTGACTTCTTCTCTTTAAAACTCTGTCCTTCTCGGCCTTCACAGGTGCAGATGTTGCTGCTGCAGCGCTCGGCTCTTTGTGTTTCTGCTTGGACTTCTTGACCCTGTGCTTGTCGTCTGTCGCCTTGGTTTCCCCGGAGCTCAACCACCACGGTCTAGGCAGAGACCTTTTCCTTTTGGAGCGAATCTGATCATCTTCAGATAGACTCTCCTCAGACGTACCCGCTGGTTTCTTCTGTTTATCATTTCCATCAGCTAAATCTTCCGTCGTCTGTGCTTCGGAATTAATATTTTCTTCTGTAGAAAAAAAAAAAGAAAGGTTTAGCCTGTATAGATCAGCCCATGGTGTACTTCAAACAGCTTTACACACAAACAGGAGTATTTTCATCTTCTTAAAATAAAGCAATACGTTAATTTGGACAATTTGTTTTCTGTTTTCACTACCAATGACTTAACTTATATTTTGTCCAACTTATGTTTAGGTTTGCCTATGTTTAGTATGGACCCCAGGGAGATTAGCATCTACGTTGAGGTAGCTAATAATGATTTTTTTTTTTTTTTTTTTTTTAAACAAGGAAGGAAAAAGTGGCATATCTCATCAATAAGAATTTTATGTGGACATTCATTTTGAGGCACAGCTGTTAATACAATTCAAACATCAAGTTATTTAGAGTCTGAATTTTGAAATAAACTTGCATACAAATTCATTCACCACCTAATCGTTGGTGTGACTTTTTATTTCTAGAGTTAAAATATTTCTAGTAACAAATATCAGCATATTACATTTACAAACACTAAAGTTGATTAGCCTATGATAATTAGCGACATGACGATTCAATGTCGGCACATAAGGAGAGTTTAAACCTTAAGCCCTGTACGGGAGCTTGATACCTGGAAAAGAGCCTGGGTCTTCAGCATCTGGATGCTCCGGACTCTGTTCCCTGCCAGACTCGACATGCTCCATCTCCTTCGCTGCATCAGAACTCAGTGCCGCTTTTTGATCCTTCTTTAAAGCCCTGCTCTTCTTGGCATGTTCGTTCCCATCTTTTAATGACTTTGATCTCTTTGAGTGCGAGGGCGTCTTCACAGTGGACTTCTCTCTATCAGTTTCCCTGCTGGATCTATCTCTATGTCCCTTCTTTCCATCCTCACGTATTTCAGATGTCGTCTCCTTGAATCTTTGTTGTTTCTTTTTGTTGGGTTTCTCTTGTTCCATCATAGGAGGATCCTCAAGAAGGCCCAGTCCATCCACCTCCGGTCCAGGCTCTGTCTCCTTATTCTTCTTCTCTTTCCCTTTCTTCATCTTTTCAGAAGATGTACTTTCAGGTTTGCCGTTTGCCTGTCCGGCTTCCTGCTGTTTCTGTGCTGGCTCCAGGGAGCTGTCCTTCGTCCCCTTGTCTGTCGAGCTTTCTTTGTCAGTGCTGGACGTCTTGTTCTGTTTATGTCTCTTACCAGTGGTGGCTTTTCTTGGGATGGAAAAGCAAAAAGGTTCATCATCTAGAATCAGGAATTCCTCATATGGCTCAGGTGGACTGGGCTCTTTTACTGGTGACATCCTGGAACTTAAAACACAAAGATTGTATGCATTAGTTTTATTTATACACTTTCTTGTTTGTTTTATTTTCCAATGGGAAGACACCATATTAGATTATCATTGTGTTGTTTTGATCTCACCATGCAGGTTTGGCCTGTGCAGCATCTCGAACCTTCTGTAGAAACGACGAAAAGCTTTTTTCCACACGTGTGGGCGCCTCCACCGCTGGCTGGATGACAACAATTGGGGACTGTTTCTCAGGAGCTGCTAGTTCAGGCTCCTCTCTCACTGTCAAAACAGGTGGATCTGGCTTTTCCTGCCTGAGAATGAACAAAAAGAAAAACAGAATGGACTAAATTAAGACTAAATTCTGTTCAATTAAAAATCGTGTAATACGGGGCGCCCTTAGCTCAGTTGGTAGGGTGTCCCCGCCTGCGGTCGTTCTCTGCATGCCACTCCCCTCTCTGCCCCATTTCACCTCTGTCTCTTCAAAACTATCAATAAAGCATGAAAAATGCCAAAAAAAATCTTAAAAAAAAATAAAAATAAAAAATAAAATTGTGTAATGTTCAGCTGAATTAAATTAAATAATGAATGTGCAAGTTTTTCCTGTATTAGATTTTTATCATCAACTCAATTGTCAAACTGAGAAACCTTTTTAAAATGCTGCCCATTCAAGTGTGTTTGACCCTTTATTTTTAATGAATCACTTTGTTATCACGTCACATTTTGTTGTCATTTTTAGTTATAGTTATCAATCGAAATTACATTTTGCACTTAAAATGTAGGATTATAGTTTAATTATACTTTTCTTGTAGTATTGTAATATTCAGAATTTAAGTTTAGTGCAATAAAAAGTCAGCGCTTCGCACCCTTGTGTTTTCCCTTTTTCCTCCAAAACAGCCGTTTTAGGTTTCTTCGATTTTTCCTCATTTACTGGTTGACTCTCTTTGCTGCTGCTGCTGCTGCAAAAAGGTAAAATATACACAAGTACACAACATGCACATCAGTACAATATATAAAAAGGCACAAATCCAAATACAGCTACCAAAAAATAGAAAGTCAAACATCAGAACTTGAGTATTACAAACCATCGGATACTAATAAAGTGTATTGGTGCTTAACGCAAACTATTAATCCAGTGATTTTTGAGAAGTGGGACAAAACCGGGTGCAATGTTGAAAAAAAGACAAACCCTATATTTAGGCAAATTAAATTACATGTATGTTTCCAACATATACTAAGCTCCTGAGCTAAGCTTTGACACAACCTCCCGGCTTTGGTCCTTTTTTATAAAAATCTAATTTCAAAACACATTCTCGTGTTAGGTGACTGGTTAGATTTTCACATATGAGTCATGACCAACCCTTCCTCATCAACTATGAAATATCAATATGTATTGTTATCAAAATAATTTGTATTTTAATTATGATACAATTAAATTTAAGGGGATAATTGTGCTCCAGACATTCTATTCTTAATCCCTAATAACATCTACAATTTTAAATATTTTTATCTTTAAACATAACAGCACTGAATCATCACGCTGAGAATTAAAAAGGCCTTTACCATGATCCTTCCACCTTGTTTTTCTGAGTGGACATCTTGGATTTGCTTAAAACAAACCTCTTTGGAGGAGACTCCAACCCAGACACATCACTTCTAGAGAAAAGGAGAATTATATAAAAAACAAAACCGTGGAGTGGATTAACGAGTAACAATATTATGGCTCCGGTGGTACTGTTGACTATCAGCAGCATACAGTACTTACTCGTCCCCATCGCACTGAGGTTTCTGTTGGGGTAGAGGCTCTGTCTTTGCTTCTTCTTTTCCTTCATCTTCACAGGCAAAGAGAATTGGGGACACATCATTAACTTTTTTATTGTCCAGTTGGTCTTCACTGTTCACAACCATATTCCCCCCAATAGGGCTGGATGTCTGGACTGGCCTGTGCGCTTTGAATTGGACTTCCAAGTCTGCAACAAAGAAAAGCAACACCGTTTACACAAGAAAAAAATGTTTACACTACAAAAACAAAAACAGCTAAAGACAAGTGAGAGAATGTTTAACATGTGTAGCAGTATTTCTCAATGAAACGCAGGTATGAGTCGCTTACCAATGTCTAGATTAGAACTTGGTGACGTTGTTGCAGGATGAAGGACATCTCCTTCAGGACCCTAAACAGTTCAAAAACATACTGTTAAAAGATGGACACATCTAAAAGGCATCAAAGCTTGTCTTACTCAAGGAGATAAGCAAAGCCTATGAAGAGATGTGCAAAAGTGGCTGAGTCAATACAAAAGCATGTAAAAAAAATATTGGAACTTGGCAATATGGCTTTTCTCCCCTAAACTCCCTATAGTGACTGCACTGATTGCAAAATAAATATTAACTATGCCTAGGGTTGCAAAATTCCGGGAATTTTCAAAGTTGGAAACTTTCCATGGGAATTAACGGGAATTTATGGGAATTAACGGGAATTTTGGGAATTAACGGGAATAAACGGGAATAAACGGGAATTTACTAAATTCAAAGCAACCCAAATGCACTAAATTCTCCTAACTATGTTATTTCAGTCCAGGCAAACGTTCTAGACTGTAAAAAGCAGTTTTTTCAACTAAGTTTTAATATAGGGGAGAGTGGCCTAAGTTGTGCATTTTGGAAGTTGTTCCACCCCTTGTTTCTAGAAAACCGTGGAAGAAATTGGAAATGTGACCACATATTTAAGAAGAGACATCCATTTGACTCATCCTGTAAAGAAGGGAGACACAAGGAATAAGATATAAGCACATTTAAGCTAAAAAACTGTGTTTTGCCTTTCAAAGTAAAATTTCCATGATCAAGGTTTTTTGATTATTGTGTCTGAACAATTATAGACAAGTTTGAAAACATTTGACACATGTTTTAGTGGTTTGGTATGCTACATTTTGAGTCTATACAGTTAGCACAATGTCAGCCCTAAATTGCTGCATCATGCTGATTATCCAAATTTCTGGGATTGGGGTGATTTGTGCCAAAGGGCCTAGGTGAGTTATAAGTAAGTAAGTAAGTAAAATGTATTTATAAAAGCACATGTATGACAGTTTGCACTGTCCAAAGTGCTGTACATAGTGCATTCAGTAGGTAAACAATGAAGGTAAAATAACAATAACCAAAATAAAAGACGTAAAGCCCATACATCCACATAAACACAGATAGTAGTGCAGAGGTAAGATAGTTAATGGGGAGGAAACACCAGGGTGAACATATGGGTTTTGAGCCTTGATTTAAATGCAGAAATGTAGAGGGAATCACATTTGTCAGGTGGCAGTTGGTTCCACAAGCACGGAGCAACTAGTGCAAAGTACATTTCTGAGAGTTGTGCCAGTGGCATGGCTGTATACGCTGGTCACCAAAAGAAAGTGATTGTCTACAGTAGCTCAGAAGAGAGTGACATCTCAATTCCACTTAACGACACCACTGATGAGAGTTCAGATGGCCAGAAAGATGATGATGGTGACTTTGTCATTGTGAGCTTTGCAGGTAAAACCATTAGATCTGCTAGGCCTTGTTTAAGAAAATTGTCCTTCAATCTTTGTCAACTATTTACTTTATTTACCTTAAATAAACCTTAAATAAGTAATTGTCTTATGGATTTGTCTTGCATTACAGTTTATGAGATACAGTATATAGCAATGGCACAATTTACCCCATGGTATTCTTACCAACCGCACAACTTACACCACACCGGGGGCAAGTTGTGCAACAAGACAACTTTTTTTCCGAAAGCTATATTTCTTCAACAGTTTATTCCAGATCCAAAGTTTTTATTGCCAGGGATGCATAACACCCTGAAATATATGTACATATGAGTACATATCATTGTTTGAGTTGGAGACTTTACTTTCAAGGCCTTACTTTAAAGTCACTTTGAGTGAAAAGTTGCACAATTTAGGCCACTCTCCCCTATTTATGAACATTTAATTTCAAATCAGATTTTTTTTAAAGTTTATTGAGATACCCAACTTGATATCATAAATTGATTTTTACTAGACCAGGTTTACAGAGGCTTAAGCTTTGATTTTAAATATAGTTGGGGACGATGTATTTTAGCATAATCTTGACTAAAACAACCAGATTTTATGCAAGTACACTTGGCAAATTGCACATAGCACACACTCTACTGCAGGGGTACTGAGGCCACGTCCCCTACATGCTCTGTGCATTCCTCCATCACATGGGGGGGGGGGCATTTGACTTTATTTATGGAATGGGTGGGGTCTGACAGATGAGTAATAATTTACTCAACATTCATCTTTTTGTTGTTCAGTGAAATTATTGATTGTTCATAAAATAATCAACTTGATAAAGTTCTTCTTACAAATAAATCTGTTCAAATGTAATGTTTTTTGATTGTATTATTTTGCATGGATGTCTGCCTATGACCAAACATAGTGTTTAAAAGTTTCGATTTATGGTTGGTTAAGAAAAAAAATCATTTAAATTTTGTTAATTCCTATAATTTCCAATTTTGAATATTCCCAAAATTCCCGAGCGAAAGTTCCCGTGGAAAGTTTCTGGAAACTTTCCGGTAATTTACCGGAAACTTTCCACCCCTTTGCAACCCTAACTATGCCTAAGTACCCCCATACAACCCCACTTCAAATATACTGAACTATCCCTTTAAGATACTTTGCCTTAATCATCTTACATAAAAGCATGTTGTCACAACTTATTTGTAGCATAGGTCACTGTTGTGGTACATTACCACATGGAATTGTTGTTTTTGTAGGTGTGCTTCCTGTGGGACTGGTGAAGCCACTTTCTCACAGTGGTTGGTCTCAGTATCAGAGGTCTGGAGATGAGGAGATTGGGGAAGTATGTCATCATTATCATGCGAACATGAATCTGAAAAAAATATTTAAGAACAGGTTAACATAATGGAAATGGAGAAAAAAGCACTTCCACATATTAAAAGCAAGAGAATCAATCACTCAACTCACCCAAGTCGTCAAACATCTTATCAACGTCTCCCAACGACATCGTATCTGTCCATTGTTTAGAAGGACTGAAAATACAAATGTTCAAGTTAAAATGTTTGCTGAACGCCAACATAAAAACTCAAAAAGGACAATGTTAGAGAAGGTACAACCTACTAGTGACACGTTCGTTCTTGGATAACACTCAGGAAACGTATTGAATATAAAAACACACAGAAGCTCATGTGTTATAAAAGTAAAATTAGACCAATCTAAATCTCTTTTTCTGCTCACTGACTGACTGAAAGAATCCACCTGAAACATTTTCAAACGTACCTTTTCTTGTTTGCAAAGTAGCAGAGTTTCCTTTTTGGCTTCGTCTGTGAACGGACAAAAATAAAAAAGGGGTAAAATAATCGTAATGCAACTGCCATTTAGGCGAAATAATGTGATCTGTCCTTCCTCTTTTGGTTTTGGTTAACATTAGAGGTTTATCGAGTTCTCTTTCTTCATCAACTGATGCGCCAGCAGGCCGGCGTTGCTTGGTTCTGTGTAAATAACACAGAAGCAAGCAAAGCTGGCATATTGGAGTGATGTTGTTCCGTCAATATGCCGCAATCTCTGTGTAAAAGGGGCTATAGAGTAGTATAGCCTACATGATTTTGATTTGATTTGAATATTTTATTATTGTGTCATGCATTAGCATGCCCAGCCCACAAGGGCTTACAAGACACCATTATAAAACACAGACAGACCAAAAACCAAAAATAGATGCTAAACAATACGATATAAACCATCCTGACGTTTTATCCAGGCTTTAGAAACAAAAGTGGCCAACTTATAAACATTAAAAGGTAAACAAACATTCCATCCTGACATCATCATTACTCCAACATATTTCAGGGTTTTGAGCAAACAGTTCATTTACAAAAGGTACTCTCAGTTCATCATAGAAGGGACAGTATCAAAGAAAATGACATTCATTCTCCACTTCTCCTAGGTCACACAGTCTCTGTTCCTCTGGGATGTTCTTAAATCTGCCAACCTCAAGTGCCAAGGGAAGGATTCCCATTCTTAATTGAGCAATCAAGGATCTCTGATTTCTTGATAAAATAGTTTTAACATATAATTCTGTTTCATAATTATGCTTGATCTGGATATATGTCCGTAATTTTAGTTTTAACATTATATCATTTAACCATTTTTCATTGAATGCGACAAGTAACTTTTTTCTAATTTTGTTGATGCTGCATGATAAATTATTTCTGTAGATTTACTGAAAATCGGCTTCTTCCAAGACAGCATGAATCTCTGCAGCCCATGGAGAGTTCTGAACTTTACTCCAAAGGAAAACTTTCTTATTGATCCTGTCATCTGACATATTAATAAAACGATTCCACAGTATAATCATATCACACTTTCTCCTTATTGTACCAGGAATCCAACCCATGTCACCATGAGCAGCCAAAGAGGGAACATTTTTATGAATACCCAGAAAACAACGTATAGCTCTGTTTTGTACTGCATCTGAAATCCTTCTTTCTTTAAATCCCCATACCCCAGCAGCATAATTCACAATGGGAGAAACACACGCATCATACAATTGAGAGTAAGTAGAATAACCAAGGTCTTTACATATTTTTAACTTGTTAACAACAGAACCCAAAGCTCTGCCAGCTGAATCAGCCAGGAGTTTAATTCCATTTTCATAATTCATAAATTCATCAAGTGGAAAACCTAAATATTTATAAACAGATGTATTTTCTAATGGCATATCAGAAAAAGTAAAGATGTTCTCACTTCTTGGGACACCTTTTTTTCTAAAATGAATGATCTGTGTTTTACTGTGATTTATAGACAGCCTCCATCTGCAACACCAGGTCTTTACTAAGTTTAACATATTCTGTAAATCATCCTCCGATTCAGCCAGCAGAACGATATCATCCGCGTACAACAGAGTACCCACAGTCAAATCATTCAAATGTACACCTAAATTAGCATTCTTGATTTCAAAAGCCAGGTCATTTATATAAAGACAAAACAAACTAGGGGACAGGACATCACCCTGTTTAACACCAAAGGGTGTTTTAAACCAGTCAGTTTGGAAATCATTTACCTGAACACATGCAACTGAGGAACTATACAGTGACTTTAGAGCTTGATAGAATTTACCATCCACACCTGCTTTTAAAAGCTTTAATGCAAGCAGATCTCTATTAACCCAATCAAAAGCCCTTTGGAAATCCACAAAACATACAAAAGTAGATTTATTTCTGCAATTCTTGTCCTGACAATTGTTGAAATTGTATGAATATGATCAATGCAGGCTCGATTCCTTCTGAACCCATTCTGTTCATCAACTAAATATTCCTCAGTTTCCAGATACTCGGTCAGCCTAGCATTCAAAATACTGCTATACAATTTATACACTGTACTAAGAAGGCTGATTCCCCTGTAATTGAGTGGTATCCTAGGGTCACTCTTAGATGACTTTGGGATAGGTTTGATAATAGACTTATACCACACTGAAGGAACAATACTGTGTTTGAAACAAAACCTAAACAAACAGAAAAGCATGTTCAAAAGAGGAGGTGACTTTAATACTTCATTTGGGATATCTTCCACACCTACTGCTTTTTTCAGCTTAGACTTATTTATAGCAGCTTTCACTTCTTCCAAGGTAATATCACAATTAAAAAATACATTTGGTGAATAGTTCTCTCCACCCATATTTCTCTATAAATTGTCCTTTGATTTAGATGCATCTTCAAGAAAAGCATCTTCAAAAATAGGTGGAATATTACTCCCTGAAAATAAATCAGCAAAATCGGTCGCCCACTTTTTAATTACACAGTCTTTCCTGCATTCCAGGACATCATTATTTAGGACAACTTCCATAGGTATTTTCTGTATTCTCCTTGGGCCTAGTTTATTAATTTCCCTCCAAAATTGTTGAGGATTATTAGTTTGTAAAAAATCAAATTTCAAGGACTGCCCTCTACTAAACCTCCTTTTATAGAACCTTAATTTTTTATCAAATATAAACTGTGCTTGCCTGTAATTTTCCCTCAATTGTCATTTCCTCACTGGATCACCACATCGAAGAAAGTTCTTTTCAACTATTTTTCGATCATTCCACAGTTTTTGGAGCTCAGAATTCCAGAAAGGTTTAGCTAACTGCTTAAATTTGTATTTATTTACATGTTTGGGTTGACATTTATCTATTTCTAGAGTCATCATATCACAGAACTCATTGTACCACCGATCAACACTATTTTGTGTACTTTGACAGGATTCAAGTTGTTTTATTAACGTAAGTTATGAACATAACTATGGATCTATGAGACCGACCGATGACCGTCACTACGGTCTAACCGTGAATGATACCCTCCATTCTACCTATCTTTCGAGACCATAATATCAACAGAGTCGTATGACCGACCTTCAGAGGCGGGGCTCGGAGTACATTTAGCATCCGGGAAAGCCCGCCTCTTCCTCCTGCCTGGAACGCCTCAGCCAGTTCCGAGCGACAGGAGATAGTGACGGTCATCGGTCGGTCTCATAGATCCATAGTTATGTTCATAACTTACGATCTATTTCGACCTCCCTCAGACCGTCACTACGGTCTAACCGTCGATGGGTCATATCAACAATGTCGCGAGGAAGAAAATTCCCCGTCATCAGCCCGCTCGGTGGCAGACATGACAATAGCAGAGCCCATAGTTGCGGACGCAACATTGACTCTATAAAACCCGGTGAGAGTGCATGGAGTGCTCCATGAAGCAGCAGCACATATATCACCTAGACCTAGAGCAACGCTTTTTAAAGCTGCCCTTGACGTGGCCACACTTCATGTGAAGTGAGCCACAAGGCCACCAGGCATTGGGAGTGCCTGCATGGTGTAAGCCTTGGAAATCGTTTCCACCAGCCAGTGGGAAAGACACTGCTTAGACACTGGGTGGCCCAACTGCTTATCAGCATAACACACAAACAGCATAGCCTCAGCTGCTGTGTACGATCAACATAAGCCTTCACTGCTCTTACTGGACACAGTGTATGCAGAGCCATTGCTCCTTGAAAAGCAGGGCCAGGGTGAAATGCCTCTGGTTCAAAGCTTGATTAACTGTCGGGCCTTACCACCTTAGGTAGGAAGCACGGATTCGGCCACAGAGACACCCCCGTATTCTCAGGCTTCCACCTCAAGCACTCATCAGATCAGATCAGATCAGATTCAACTTTATTGTCATTGCCCAAGTAAGGACAACCAGTGCAACAAAATGCAGTTTAGCATCTAACCAGTAGTGCAATTAATAAAACGTTTTTTGTTATAGCAGCACTATAAGAATAAGAATACATAAGACCCAGATTGCAGCTGGTCAACAAAGTTAAAAATATCCAGTCCATTGGATGGGCAGTGCGCGTAGCTCACCCACCCTCTTAGCTGAACGTATAGACACAAGAAATGCAGTTTTTTGTGCCAAAAGCTTTAAGTCTGACTGCTCCCGTAGCTCATATGGGGCAATAGTCAAATACCTCAACCCCAAGGGGAGGTCCAAAGATGGAGCTCTCAGGCTCCTGCCTGATTGCAGACGGTTAGTGCCCTTAAGGAACTGAGACACCATGGGGCGCTTTCCCACAGAAAGATCTCCAACTGTCTCGTGAAAAACAGAAATGGCAGCAGCTTAGACCCTCAGGGTGTTCGCTGCCCTCCCCGAGTCCAATAGGGACTGCAGAAAGAGGAGCACTATGAAGGTGGTAAAACGCAGTTACCCTTGTGACAAATGAACTGAACTCATCAGAGTCAAGTTATTTAATTCAAGAAGACAAAGAAACAAAGTCAAGTCTCTTTTCCGCAGAAAAGGGTCAGGCTTTTATCTCAATGATTGAGGATGACAGAATGACAATGATCAGTCCCAGTCTGCAACCTTATATGCAGTAGAATTACATGCATCTTTTTAAACAACTGAAAACCACCGGACAGGTGACAGGGTCAACTCCCTATTTTTGCACCCTGACGAGAAAACTTCCAACTTTGTTGGTAATTGGCTCGTGTGGAAGGTGCCCTGGAACTTTTTATCGTCTCTACTTGGAACGTTCAAAGTGGGCTGACATGCTCGCCACCCCCTCTGGTTGTAGTTCTCCTCCCCCGGGCGAGGCCCGGACCTGGAGAGGAGGTCTGCCCCTATGTTCAAAACATCAGGTATATAAACCGCCCTGAGTGAGGCCAGACGTGGGAAAACCCAAGTCAGTAACCTGTTAGCCACCTTTAGACGAGAGATACCTCGTACCCCTTGATGGTTGACGTTGTAGCCAGTGGCAGAATTGTTTTTACAAAAACGTGCCTGCCATGTTTGAAGGAAATAAGAGCCTTGAGGACCAAATAAACTATCCTCAGCTCCAGCACATTGATATGTTATGTCTCCAAATGAGGCCCCCCGAGACCCCTCTTCGGTTATGCCTTCCCAGACTGCTCCCCAGCCTGTCTGGGAAGCATCCGTAGAAACTAGGGTTCGCCTTGAGGGCGGGTTGACCAAAGGGCCTCTCTGTGTAAGCATCCTGCTGTCCCAACATGGGCACAGGGCTCAAAGACATGACTGTGTTATCCGGAGCCTTAAATGCCTGTCCCGGTGTGGATGTCGGTTAAGGCTGAAAGCATTTAGCCCCCATTGTAGGGGCCAAGCCCTTAGGAGGCCCAACGGGGTTACCACCACCGCCACCGTGATCGACCCCAGCGATCTCTAAAGGTAGATTAGTACTAGGCGCCTGCCAAGGCAAAGTAGCGCCGGGTAGCAAGAAGTTTCGCCACTCTCTGAGGGATGAGTGACACCCTCATTGTGAGGGAGTTCAGACAAGGTCCTAGGAAGACTCCTGCCCTGGCTGGAGGTTGCTCTTCCTCAAGTTGACCTGGAAGCTCAGAGACTGAATGTGGGACAGGACTGTTCCTGTGTCCTGCACAACCTGCTGGTGAGACGGACCGCAGACTAGGAAGTCGTCCAGGTATGGCATAATCTAGAGCCTGCCCCCCTGTAGGGGCATCAAGGCAGCTGCTACCACCCTGGTAAATACTTTGGGAAGCAATGAGAGGCCAAATGGGAGGCCTTTGACTCGTAAGCATGCCCCCAAAGGGCAAAGGGAAGGAACTTTCAATGTTCCTGACAAATAGGGATGTGAAAACAAGCGTCCTTGAGATCGATGGTGGTGAACCACTGCTTTATCTCTTTTGACTCCAGGATGTGCCCTGTCTGCAGTATCTTGAAGGGTAAAAGTTTCATGCAACTGAAACCCCTGCTCCCACGGCCTTACGGCATCAATGCCGTTGCCTTGGCTACCTGGGTTTTGGCGTCTGTCACGCATCCAAGGCCCTTGACGGCCCTCAGCAGTCTGATATGGTTGCTACCTTCTCTGGGCTGAGAGAGGTTAAGGCTGCCATCTCCTTCTCCAACGGAGGCATATCACCCAGTCCTGTCTCCGGCGGGTATCGTGCCTTAGCCATCCTCTTGCAGCCTGCATTAAACTGAGGTGCTTGTCTAGGAGCACTGCAAGTTTCTTTCAGCATCTTACAGTAAACTTCTGCTGCCGGAATAGCCACTGAGGGACGGGGTTGTAGAATGCCAGCCCAGACCCCCTCTGTCTGACTTGGGACTTCCACTGGAGTCTCAAGTCCCAGGATCTTGGCAGCACTCAGGACCCTTGAGAGCACACCATCTTGACCCAGCTCTTCTGAGCAATCTGCAGAAGCAGATCCCCCTGGGTGGGTTTGAGCTGAGGCCGTATGGTCCTGCAGCAAACTCCGGTTGTCCCTCCTCTGCGAAAAGGGAACCCCGGGCATAGAGGGATATAGAGTCCGGTGGTTGGCTTCTGGCTCCTGGCACAATGACATATGTGCGGGGGATGCTCGACCAGAGGCATGAGCCTCAGAGAAAGCTGCACTCTGAGAGCGAGCTTCAACTCTGCCACCCCTGACTGTCAGGCCACGAATGGCAGACAATTTGCAGCTGTATGTCCTCCCACCCTGAAGCCGCCACTGGGGTGGGGGCCGGGCCTTTTGACTGCAGAGCCCCACTAGAGGCTCGTTTTTTACTACGGCCATGGGAATGCTCACATTGGCGTTTGCGTGAATGGCTGCTCTTAGAGTGGCGGTCCTGTATCCTACCATCGGTGGGAGAAGGAGCACCTGCCGTAGCGGCGGGGGGGTGTTCTCCTAACCAAGCCCTCCGAGACCTCTCGTCCAGCGGTAGGTCCAATGCAGCTAGGCATGGTGACTCCACATCCTCCAAGAGGTGAGCCCTGCCCAAGCATGGGGGACACCCTCTGTAACCATCACGGGGGTCCATGGTCGCTCCACAGAAACGGCATGTCTGGGGGGCCATAATGCCCAAATTCACCCCAATGTGTACGCGGACGTACACTGGGGGACAACTAAAGGAACCCGACCTTCTGCGTACAGAGGTTAAGGGAAGCTTTAAGTTGATTAACAGTCTCTTAGTTAAGCTGCTTTCTCTCTTTATTCTTTTCTCTCTATTTAATCAAATTCACCCACGATATGTATGCGGACATACAATGGGGGACAACTATAGGAACCCAGCCTTCTGCGCACAGAGGTTAAGGGAACCTTTAAGTTGATTAACAGCCTCTTAGTTTAGCTGCTTTTTCTCTTTCTCCTATTCCTTCTATTGAATCAAATTCACCCACAGTATGCACGTGGACGTACAATGGGGGACAACTAAAGGCCAGGACACACCAGCCCGATAATCGCCGTCGTCAAAAAAAAAGACGAATCTGTTTGGTGTGTGCCGTGACGTCGGCCGACGTAGAGGTCGTCGGGCTTGTTTTGAGCCTGTCGGCCGCCGATTGAACATGTTCAATCGGCGGCCGACCGTCTTTCATTTGGAGCAATTTGATTGGTGGAGGGCTAGCGAATCAGTGAAGCCCGGAAGTGAGGCGGGTAGCACAAACAGCTAACAACAGCTAGCCATCGTTTTAATGTGTTTGTTCGTTTCGTTTTGAGAGTACTCACATGCATCAACCCTTGTTGACTGCTCGACACCATGCTCGACACTCTCTGCTAAAAATTGTGCTCTTATGGTCCATAAATATAAATACGTATTTCTATCTATGTTTATGCTCTAGAGAGATGTCCAATCATTTCCGGCTTTCGTATTTTTTCGGGCCACAATACAGATTAGCGCCGCCTGCTGTTGTGGAGACATTACGTCCCGCGAGCGTACGGAAAATAAACAGTCGTCTCGGTGTGTTCTTTAGCAGCGACGGGAAGCTGGAGCTTCCTGAAACGGCCGACTCCATTTTTTTTTGACGACGGCGATTATCGGGCTGGTGTGTCCTGGCCTTAAGGGAACCCGACCTTCTGCGCACAGAGGTTAAGGGAACCCTCAAGTTGATTAACAGCCTCTTAGGGGAATAACTAAAGAAACCCGTTTTAGGAAAAATTAAGTTGACTACCAATAAGATCAAAATCAACTATGAAACAGTACGCGTCACCATGTGACTGTACTTTGTCTGCTATGGAATAAAATGTTGTAGTGTCACTAGGAAACATTTTATCTTTGTTACTGTAGCCTTGTGGAAATTGTAGTGCTTGAAACTACTCCTACAACAAACTTCTTCTTGTTGTATGGGACATACAAGGAAGATATATAAATAAAGCAACGTTCTAATGCCGAAGGCAGAGGTGCTTTTTCATCATTTATTTCTTACCTTTTCAATTAGGCTTAATTTAACTGATTGATTAATTTGCTATACTTGTTCTTAGTATTAACACAAAGGTGTATTCTCACCCAACACTGCTTTTTCTCCTTCAGGCTAAGGGGAAAGGCAGCAGGTTTTAACAATCAACAACAATCAAGCACCATGTGCTACAAAACTACTGCAGACCTTTTAGGCTTTGTTTGTTGCGCTTATTCTTAGAATTTAAGAAAAGTGTATCTCACCCCAACACTGCTTTTTCCTTGCAGGCTAAGGGGAGAAGCAACAGGTGTTAACAATCAACAACAATCAAACACCATGTGCTACAAAACTACTGCAGACCTTTCGGTGCGCCAATAGTTACAACCTGTAATCACAGGGAAACCAGTTTAACAATCCTCAGGGACACAAGGCACCTGCACAATAATGTGATGGATTACTAGCTTCCTAAATTTTCACACACAACTTACCGGTCTCTCAGATGAGGCGAGAAAGGCAAAGAGGAAGAGGCGGGCTTTCCCGGATGCTAAATGCACTCCGAGCCCCGCATCTGAAGGTCGGTCATACGACTCTGTTGATATTATGGTCTCGAAAGATAGGTAGAATGGAGGGTATCATTCACGGTTAGACCGTAGTGACGGTCTGAGGGAGGTCGAAATAGATCTCTAATAATGCAAAGCGACACATGTCAGAGGACAAAAAGTTATCAGGAAAAGTTCTGCATCTCTTTTTTGATTGTGAAACTGATTCATTTTCTTCTGTTATTTGAACTCCAACTTTAAATGTTAACAATAAAAGTGAGTGATCCGGTAGGTGGCATCTTTCTCCAATAAGGTTCATACAGGTTGCAGCATTTTGATCCATAAGGTCTGTAGCAGTAATTACTTTTAAGGCAAGACAAGACTCAAGGCAATTATGGGGTGTGACTATATAGTCCACCACAGCTTTTCCTCTTACTGATAAGGAAGTAAAATTATCATCATTTCGATTTTTCCTACCATTTAGAACACAGCATTTAGAGTCCCTAAGAAATTCAAGGAAGGATTCACCATGGCTATTTAGTGACAGATCTAAGGCCACTCTCGGTGGAACATTGTCTAAATCCCCAATACAGTACTCTTTATCCGAAATACGACTATTAAAGTCGCCACAAATATAAATTGCGTCTGTATCCAAAGAATAAACTTACAACAGCTAGTAGAAACACAAAAGCAGACCTTCACTTACCAATGTGGGGTACTTTGTTTCCATTTATGTTTATGTCCGTCTTTTAACGTTACGACTGTATACGACAGAATTAACAGTTCATAATATATTCATGTGAAAGGTTGTGAGCTTGGTCTTTCGCTAATTTAAAGACCAACGTTAGCTTTAGCGTTAGCAAAACAACGGCGCTGTTGGCAATTTGTAAATAACCCGCGCACTGTGGTAAGGCTAGGGATATCCTGCCCTGAGTACAGCACCTCAGGCGTCAGAATCACAATTAGGCAGATGCTTAGCCAACTAATAACTATAAAGTTAACTTCAATATAATAGAACTATAACATCTACGTATCTATGTGATTGGTCGAGGGTGATACTGTCGAGCTAAGCACTGGTTGCTGCCTGAAAGATCATACTTAGGGTCATAAATAAAACTTCAAACGATCTACTTCTTCTACATTTTCCGTATTGAAAACGGCGCTTCGCGTCGCTGCCCTCTACTGGTGAATAATTAAACCACCAGTAGAGTCCATGTCAAACTCCAGACATCCAATTTTATGTCAAGTTACAGAACATTTTAAATATTCTAGGAAATAGAAAACAATTGTCAATTCTCATATTTGATAATGTCCATTTTGCTTATACCGTTGGAGTAGTAACACATTTTTTCTTGAATTGTGATATCCTTGTTCATCTGTCACACACATGTTATGAAAAAGAGAGCCCACTCAGCTGATTGCATGAACACTTTATTACAAATAAATATGACAAGAAGAGAAAAACCACAAATAGCACTGGAAAATAATAAGGCATTTTACACAAAATAAACATCCTGTAAACCATGGAAACTGTTTAAAACCTATAGTATACTGTAAGGTGAATGTTTACAGTGCACCCCTGTGTAGTGTTGTACTAATCTCTTATCAGTGCCTAATAAGTTGAGATAGCATTCAAGATATAGCAGAAGAGCCATACAAGGTTCAGAGATCGGTCATCAGAGGAAAGTTGAAAAGGTAAATTAGTGAACTTTGCATAGATAGGCCTATGCTGGAGTGCATGTACAATATTGTATATGTATAATTTTATAACACTAATATGTTTGTTTATTTATTGACTTATCTATGATGGTTTACAAAATAAAACATTTGTCCACGTGATCATCTACAGAGTAATGCTTAACAACTGCACAACTAGTGTCCATGATGGAGAAGATGAAGGGTCTGTGTGTTAGCCTATATCATTTAGCTAAATATTTTTTTCTGTTTCACAGCGATCTCTGATGGTTCCATGGATTCAAAATCGACATCTTCGTACAGCGGCTGTTTGATGTGTCTCCAAATCACCAAAACAATCCGGACAGCAAACAGCACACAGGCTATAGCCAGCAGCACAACTAAGAGGGAAAAGAAAAATGAGTTAGTGAACTTTTAAGCAGATGTGTGTGGTCCCAGAGAATCATGCTGTGTAAACCAAGGGGCATTTTCTGTACAGGAGTAAGCTACAATACTTCCTCATACATTGGAGGCAAAAAGTTAACATTTGATTTTAAGTGGGACGACTGTTTTAAACGTGTTCTATATTAAATTGGCTTTGTGTAAATAAATCCTCTAAAGACGTCACAGTGTAGTACTTAGTAGTGCAAGTGATTTATTAGTGTTTATTTTCTCTTATTACTTTCCACCCATGTTTCAGGAAATGTGTTGATGTGATTTTTACAAGCTGATTGTAGAGATCATACATTATATAACATATTTTTAACCCCTTCAGTGTCTCACCAATGAAGATGCCATTGATATTGGGAGATTCAGCATTGTAGTTCTTGTCCAGGTTTCCACATAGAGCCCAGATGACAACAGGGTAATTGATGAGGATGTACCGTACATGTTTGTCAAGGACAAGGTTTTCCAAAACAAACCTGTAAACAGGACACACATTGCTTCAGGATTTCACTGAAGATTTGATTACATTTCATTCTAATGGGGCTTTTTCTAATTGAAGGGCACTCACCACACAAGCAGCACGCCGGACAGAATAGAGTAGGAGATTGTGGCAGCTTCCTCCGCGGCCATCTTTACTTCATAAGTCAGCACAATAGTCAGGTTGATAAGTGTTGCAATGGTTGTCCATGTTGTGTAAATCATCAAGCCATTCTGAACCTACATGTACGGTATAACAAGAGTTTTTTAGTTTGATACATTTACGAAGAACACCACTCAATAATGCAAATACTGTATATTTGTCATACTTACAAGTATACGGAGGAGCCAAAGGTCTGCTCTGTGGTATTTCTTAAGCCAGGCTCCATAAATATGAAGTCCATGGCAGACAAAGAATATCATGGAGTAGTTTGTGCAGATGACCAGGACAAGGAAAACCAGCGCGACAATCATATTTCTTCAGCAAGGCACAAGAAAAACACACAATTGATATTGCAAAACATGAAGTGAGAGGTAAGCCGACATCATGCACTGCAGCCAGCTAAATTTTTAAAACTGATAATCACATAGTTGAGACTCGTACCCTTTGTCCCAGACGATCAGCCAGCCAATATTGAAACCCAGATTGATGCACCAGCTAATGAAGAATCCGTAAGGCAACACTGCGGGGCTGCAGTAAACATAGCCATAACCATTTCTGCAATAAGAAAAAAGACAGGTGAGGATGTTATCTGCAACACTTCCCTAATTTTTCTCAAATGTGGTCATTGGCATTTGCCCTTCCTGCCAGACCTAGGTTTGGCCTTTTTTTAAAAAGAGGTTAATAAGATTTTAAGATTTTGAACAAGAGAAATATAAAGAGTTGGTCTCAACTTTCTGCAAAGTCCCGCGACGATGTAGACGACCATTGCCATCAGCCAAACGTAGATGACACTCCAGATGCTAAAAGTCCATCCTGACGGTGTGATCTGGGTGTCAAACACAGCGGACACATTGCCTGTAGTGGTTTCAAAGGGGCCTATAGGGAGACACAAATGTAAACAATGAGTCAGAGTGGAGAGGAATGTGTGACATGTTAAACTAAACAATCTCGCAGTGCCCATTCACAATGTTACTGTATGAAAAAACAAAAAAAGAGAACTTAACACAAGAAAAGGGTTGGTTGCTTAACTCACCAATTCCAACCACAGACAGCCCATTGAACACCAAACTAATTAAGAAGCCAACAACAGACACCACTACCGCAGCAAGACGTCCAGGATTGTGTTCTACCATTGTGGACAACTGAAAAATGAAAACGATGGAAGAAACAGGGAAGAGGTTTTTAGTTAAAACACATGCCTGACCTCTGATCCCTCTAGGAAGCGGCGCAGGTGATAGAGAAACTACTTGTGTAACTTCAGGAAAGGTCCACGCGCCACTACTGCACGATGACTTTCCTTCAGACTGATAAAAACAAACAAAACAGCAAGTCAAACAAGACGTACCTTTCTTTGAAGTTATACGTGTGAACACCCAGAGGAACTGTGTAGAGGACGGGAGACTGCCTGTTTTATAGAATCCATAGTCATGTAAGGACAAGATTTTATTGGCCTCTTGAAGCGTCACGTGTACCTCTTATCTTATATACGTTGCTGTCACAGCGCAGTGGACCATAAAAGACTAAAAAAACTTGAAAGAGCCCATCCTGAAAGAGCTATATGTTTTTAGGTGAAGTGGGAGTATCACGTTGAACTTTGTACAGTCATCCTTGTTTTGGTGTTGTCCATTAATGTATCTACTGAATCTTAAAATGAGGCACACGGCAGCAGTAGATCTTGGTTATCCTTTCTACATTCAGTTTAAGGCCTTTGAAGCTCCCTATCATAATTAAATACATGCAGTAGAGTATGTGGAGAACATTTAGTGTTATAAACCATATACCGAAATCCTCGGATCAGGGATTTGGGGGTTATTCTCAAACTAAAGCTTGAGACAAACCTTTAGACTAGCTGAAAACTACACATTAAAACAAACATTAAGGTATATATACCTTAATGTTTTGACCAACTTGTAAAGGTTATTTATAGGGCTGTCAAGCGATTAAAAAAAGTAATCTAATTAATTAATTAATAAATTAATCGCATACTTATATGACACTTGTATATGCCTGTTTATAAACAACTGTATAGGCTACTCTCTCTCTCTCTCTCTCTCTCTCTCTCTCTCTCTCCCCATCTCTCGTAACTACTTCTTGCTAAATGACGACTGTCTATCTTCCACACAACAGACAGCGCTGCACTGCCACAGGTGCGGTGCGCACATAGACAGACTAAAATGGTTTTGTGGACCAGGCTGTAAATAGGTTTAATAAGACTTTGAAAACAGCCTGTTTAACAAGTGAGTCAATGAGAGATGGCTGTCTTCTGCTTCCACCCCCCTAGTGGCACTTCCGGTTACTACAGTTGTGGTCACTTTCTTATTGGATGCTGGTAAAAATCGCTGAGGTTGGGGCTTGGGTGCACATAGCCTATGCCGACTCATTCACCGTACTACTCATAGCCAAAAATATTGAGACACACACACACACACACACAAAGGAGGAAAAAATACAGGCATATGCCAGCTAGGAAGAGTGAGAGGGGACGGGTGTCCGTTTGTGGGAGACGATCGCAGCTAGCAAATAGAGACACGTAGGAAGATTGAGAGATACTGTTTTGAACCTACATTGTTAATTAGGCACCCACTAAATTAATAATGCACAGACACTGCGGAGAATAACAAAAGACGTATTCCTACCTCCATGCTTATTTGCCCGGAGCAGCCCATAACACATCCATAGAGCCCTCGGCCTCTTTCCCCTGCTTCTTTCTTTACTCTTTAATCCCGTGCGGGCCGTGTCAGCAAGCTACAGGTGCAGCTCCGCTATCGTCTCACCTCTTTTGCACCGGGTCAAAGGGCAATATAGAAGTGCGATTAATCTGCGTTAATTTTTTTAATCGCGTTAATTTTTCTGTGATTAATTAATCGAAATTAACGCGTTAATTTGACAGCCCTAGTTATTTAGTCTTCGATAGTCAGTAAGGAGCATAAACCTCACAAGTAAATACATTAAACAACACTGCATTGGCAGTGATGGAGGAAGTATCCATCACTTGAAGGTGCAGTCAGAATCACTGACTCCACCTTTTAGTACATGTAGGGGAGAGTGGGGTGAGTTGTGCCACTTTTTACTCAAAGTGACTTTAAAGTGAGGCCTTGACAGTAATGTCTTCAACTAAAATATGTATGTATATTTCAGGATGTGGTGCATCCCTGGCAACAATAACTTCAGATCTGAAATAAACTGTTTAAGAAATATAGCTTTCAGAAAAAAAGTGGTCTTGTGGCACAACTTGCCCCCGGTGCGGTATAAGTTGTGCCTTTGGAGAGAAAACCATGGGGTAAATTGTGCCATTGATATATATCTCATAAACTGTAATGCAAGACAAATCCATTAGACAATAACTCATTTAAGGTTAATTTAAAATAAATAGTTTGCAAAGATTGAAGGTCAATTTTCTTAAACAAGGCCTGGCAGATCTAAGTGGTTTTACCTGCAAAGCTCACAATGACAAAGTCACCATCATCATCATTCTAGCCATCTAAACTCTCACCAGTGGTTTAGTTAAGTGGAATGGAGATTTCAGTTTCTTCTGAGCTACTATAGACAATCACTTTCTTTTTGGTGACTGGCGTATACAGCCATGCCACTAGCACAACTCTCAGAAATTTACTTCGCAGTAGCTGCTCCGCACTTGTGGAACTAAATGCGACCTGACATACCTGATGACCCCTCCATTTATGCCTTTAAATCAAGACTCAAAACCCATCTGTACAGCCTGGCTTTTCCTTCCCATCAACTATCTTACCTCTGCACTACTATCTTTGTTTAAATGTGGATGCCTTGGTTTTATGTTTTTATTCAATTTTTGTTATTGTTGTTTTACCTTAATTTTTTACATACTGAATGCATTATGTACAGCACTTTGGTCAGTGCGTAAACAAGTACCAATTCTTGTTTCTACTCAACTACGTTACAGAAGGAAATATTGTACTTCAACACATACGATATGTACATGAAGAACTATATGACACATTGTTATTATTGAACCAAGAGTAGGCCTACATGAAGAATTTGTAGAAGCCACACATTTAAAATAAATCATTGGTTATGATTATCAAATCATATCAGATATTATATACAAAGGGGTCATTAGGTGTCTCTTGTTTAGTAACAGCAATTAACTATCCAACTTGGAATGATTCCAGCAGGTGTGACCAGAGTTTGCTCTTTTATAAGTATGAATGAATGAGTTATGAAATGCATCAGCAGCCATTATAAAATGACAACTATGCTACCTATTACATCCTAACTCAATCACTTATTTATTTATTTATTTATTTATTTTATTTAATTTTTTATTTATTATTCTTTCGGACAATTCCACACAATACACAATTATCTCTTTCACATCATACATCTTAATTAGTGTTGTCCGAAGGGTGACGGAAGAAGCCTAAGGCTTATCGAGTCCCGCCCCCAATTTCATCAGATTCAGAATCAGATACACATTTACTGATCACAGAAAAGAAAAGAAAAGAAAAAAGAAAAAAAAGAAAAGAAAAGAAAAAGGAAGAAAACACACTCCAGCTCATGCTTTTCTGGTTGAAAACATGCGGTCAATGGCATTTAGCGACCAATTTAGTAGTTCCATGATTAATCCACTTGCTTCAGCTTTTAGGATCAGTTCTGCTCCGTTCTGATTTTCTGTACAATGCAGAGTTTGTTTTGCCCTTTTATTGTGGCCTTTTCAAAGTCATTATCTGGTAGTCTAAACACAACTGCAAAAGTATTCAAACCCAAACAAGTCATTCTGCTGACCTGTCTTTTACAAAAATGTTATGATAGTGCAATTCACCTTTACTCAGCTTCTTAGTGCTCTGCTTTCAGTCTATAATTTTATTTATTTATTTATTATTCTTTCGGACAATTCCACACAATACACAATTTTCTCTTGCAAATATTCATACATCATACTTTGTGTTGTCCGAAGGGAGACGGAAGAAGCCAAAGGCTTATCAGGTCCCGCCCCCATTTTCATCAAATTCGGATTCAGATACACAGTTACTGTTACAGAAAATAAAAATAAAACAAACAAAAAACTTTTTTTTTATATATATATATAGCTATATATATATATATACATATACATTTTTTTTAAGAATCTGCAGTCCAATACACAGTCAATTTTAATCTAATTGCTTCAGCTTTTAAGATCAGTTCAGCACAGTTCAGTTTTTCTGTGACAATGCCAAGTGTATAAAGTGTGAAGTGGCCTTGTATGTTGCACTTGAACAAATAACGTTCTGCCGCTTTAGGCTTTACTCTGCCACATATCAGAGGAAACTGTTGAGTTTTTGTTCATTGATGTTAGATGCCTAATAGTTCATTGTTGCCTGGCGACCACATAAAGAGGCAGGTTTGTATTATTTTGCACACAAAAGAGATCTCAGCAAAACTAACTGTGATTGACCAAAAAGTCATAGTTAGCCTAATAATCTTTAACATTATTATAACATTATTATAGCCTAATAATATTATTAATAATAATCATTAAGTTTTCTGTTACATTAAAAACATTTAGTTTGAAAGAAAATAGGCTTTTTCTAGGCTCTAGTTTGTAACAGCAGAAACTTAGCTTTAGCTTCAGGGTGACCTTCGGAATGTTTTCAAACTCAAATGAAACACTTCAATAATAAGATAATATTTCCCATATATTATGTGGATGTCTGGGGTTTATGTATTTTATTTTATTCTTGTTATTGTTATTTAACCTTGATGTTTTAGCTACTGAATGCACTATGTACAGCACTTTGGTCAGTGCGAACTGTTATAAATGTGCTTTTATAAATACATTTTAATTACTTACTTACAACTCACCCCAGGCCCTTTGGCACAAATCACCCCAACCCCAGCATTTTGGAAAAACTAGCATGATAAAGCAGTTGAATGTAGCATACTAAAGCACTGAAACATGTGTCAAATGTTTTCAAACGTGTCTATAATTGTTCAGACACAATAATAAAAAAGCCTTGATCATAGAAATTTTACTTTGAAAGGCAAGAAAACAGTTTTTTTAGCTTAAATGTGCTTAAATCTAATTCCATGTGTCTCCCTTCTTTACAGGATGAGTCAAATGGATGGCTCTTGAAAAATATGTGGTCAGACGACCAATTTCTTCTATGGTTTTCTAGAAACAAGGGGTGACTCTACTTCCCTGCTGGCACAACTCCCCTCACTCTCCCCTACTACTATTAAAAATAATACTCTGTAACTATCAAGGTACTGTATTGAAAATTATCTTTACGTAAAATAGGCTACAAAAGTACTATCGGGGAAAAGAACATAAAGAATCAAAGTATGGTACAGAGGTGGTCCGTGTCAGTCTAGCATTCCTGATTATGTAGGCCTATGAACTTACTATTATCTGGTATATTTTGTCATTGATTAATGTTAAAGCAGCACTATTTCAGTATCTTACTTAGGTGGAGCTTATCTAAACTACTTTATAATAACTCATTCACATTTTCATGATGGATTAACATCATATGGCACATGGTTCTTTCACAAAAGGATAACATTGAGGGAAAACAATATTTATTTTCAACAGTTCACATAACAAAAGTCCAAATGCACAAACAAAAAACACCCTTTTCATGTTTTTATAAGTAAAATAAGAATACACAAATAATAAATTCAGTTATGTCTGTACAACTAAGTGCATGAGACAACTTACACTGGACTTCAGCCTCATATCATTTCATACAACTCTGATAGTGTCTCTCAAGGCAGAATTCAATTACATCAATTACAACATTTACAAAACATTTCGCAAAACATCTCATACAGAAGCAATGCAGCATTAATACAGAATGGTTTATCATAAAAATCCATTCAGCATTCTCACATAAATATCTTTTTCTGATTCTCTGCGACCTCCATCGGAGACATGACCTCTGGTCCTGGATCTGCGTACAATGGCTTTTTGATGTGTTTCAAGGTGACCAATAATATCCTTGCGACACAAAAGAAGCAGGCCATAGCCAAGAGGGCAGCTATAGTGGTAAGAAAATATCAGCAGCATTAGTGTGAATTCCACCTGTCTTCCATTGCAAGGCAGAGTTGTATAAACATGTATGAATTCCTGTTGTGAACTGAGATTGACTTAGTTGTTCCTCACCAATGAAGATGTTGTTGCGAGTGGGAGCCTCAGCATTGAAGTTTTTGGTGAATACCCCCGTCAGTGCCCAGATCAACACAGGATAAATGGTGACGATGTACCTCACGTGTTTTTCCAGGACAGAGTTCTCCAGGAAAAACCTGTGAGAGATCCAACACTTTTACTCAAGAAATATTTTTAAATAATCTAATTTATAAAAAGGTATACTTTGCATATTTGTTTTTCTTACACTTTTCTTACACTTTGCACTTACCACACAAACAACACTACAGCCAAAATGGAGAGTGAAACGGTGGCAGCATTCGTCTGTGACATGTTTGCATTATAATTCAGCACGATGGTCAGGTTAATACAGGTTGCAATGCTTGTCCATGTTGCGTAAATGGCAATACCATTCTGAACCTGCAAAAGAGACAACAGAAAAGACTTGCATTTAGAGATGTACATGCAGGATATCTTTAAGAAAAAAACCTGGGAGAATGGAGCTGTCACAAAAGATGCTACTTGGAGGTGGAAGGTCAAAAGCTGCTGCACTATACTGTTAGGAAAAATAACTCTAATTTTAATGATATTATGCCCCCCCCCCCCCCATTTAATTTGCATTTACCAATATATAATCATTTAAAAAATTGATATATGCTTCACATTTAACTTTAATAAATGTTCTC
Source organism: Hyperoplus immaculatus (assembly GCA_949357725.1). NCBI lineage: Eukaryota > Metazoa > Chordata > Actinopteri > Uranoscopiformes > Ammodytidae > Hyperoplus > Hyperoplus immaculatus. The sequence continues at coordinate 9,295,053 of OX442369.1, forward strand.
ACTCAACATTCTTGGTGCTTTGGAGACAGGAGGTAGAACAGCAATAAATCTTGTTGTAAAACGTTACGATGTTTTCCCCATAAGATAAGCCTAGAGGGCAAGGCGATGTATCTGTTTAATAACAAAGGCCTTCCTGTTCTGTGATATCACTTCATTAAACATCCTCTAAGAACTTGGAAACTTCTCTCCAGTCATCCTTTATTTTTGCCTTCCATATTTCCGAATAAACGAACACGTAATTTAACATACTGTTAATACTAACCAGCACACGATGGAGCCACAGGTCTACTTTGTGGTATTTGTTGAGCCAGGCTCCATAGCTGTGGAGACCGTAGCAGGAGAAGAATATCATGACGCAGTTTGTCAAGGCGATTAGGATGAGGAAGACCAGTGCAACGGGCATCAACCTTTGATAGGGATGAAAAGTAGGATAATGTGTACTTTATTACCCCTCTGCATATGGATGCTGTGTGTACAGAATAGACAAAATATAGAGAAACAGATTCATGCCTCAATAATCCGACTAACTGCAAGTGATCAGAATATTGTTTGGACTGAATATAATTTCTCAATGCAATGCAGAGTTCAAAATTACGTTTTAAGGGGGAAAAAAAGGTCCCATCTCACCCTTTGTCCCACACGAACAACCATGCAGTGTTTAAGCTCAGGTTGGAGCACCAGGCCACAAAAAATCCATGTGGCAAAATAGCTGGACTACAGTAGACGTAACCATAAGAGTTCCTACGGACAGGAGTCACAAAGAGGTAAATATTAGACCAAGGAGGAAGAGACAATGTAAACAAGAAATGTAAAGAGACTTTTTATTAAGTTCTTACTTTCTACAGATTCCGGAGAGGACGTATACTGTCACCAAAGCCAGAAAGACGTAAATGATGGACCAAACGCTAAAGGTCCATCCTGAGGGTGTTATCTCAGTCACAAACTCATCTGAAACATTACCAGTGCTCTTTGAAAATGGGTCTGTGGGAGACAAATGCAAATATAAATCCTGACACTCTTCAAAGGAAAAAGCATGCAACATTATTCGTACAGTTTTTTGTTAAATATCACAAAATAATGCGCATAAAAAGAGCATTAAATCGTACATATTCCCGGCCCTGCCAGAACACTAAACACCATAGTGATGATGAAGACAACCAATGCCAGCACTATGGTAATCAGACGGGTTACGTTGTGTTTTGCCATCTTGGATGGAGTCAACTGATCTGCAAACACACATATTACAAATTAAAACACACAATGTGAAGTTTTAAGAATGTCCATATTTTCTACGTCAGATTACTTGGCAACATTACATGAGTAAAGAAGCTTTTCACATACCGTTCACTGTGCGTTCTTCGATTGACACAGGGACAATGTTACGATATGACTGCAGCCAAAGAGGGGTTATATTGTATTAAGAGCTGGTTGTGCAACCGTTGGGCTTTTATGACGCCTCTGCAAACGTATACGTTTATAACTTATATAAAGCAAAGTGAACATTAGACTTTGTCCCGGTAGTTGTGTTCTAACAGGTATGTGTCCCAGCAGGTGTGAACAGAGTTTACTCTATTACTAATTGTCACAACTGTCAACAAATAAATCTGGGGCCATTCAAGGACAGAGGCTCGTTCCGAAGCCACTCAGGTTCTGTCCTGGCTGTATGCTTTTGGGTCATTGTTGGGGTTGAAATGTGAACTGTCACCCCAGTGTAAGGTTATGTGTCACTCTGTCCGTGCAACTGATCATCAGCACCCTCCCATAGCATGATGTTGCCACCACAATGCTTCACTGGCTTCACTGGTGATGTGCAATGCCTAATGTTCACCAGACATAATGCTTGGAATTCTTTCCAACGGGTTACATTTTTGTCTTATCAGACAATCTGTTTATGATTGTTTTGCGTCCTTGGTTGCTGTGTGGCTTTTTGCATTCTTTTACTTCTCTTTTTGTTGTTTCTATTTGAGATGCAATTGCTTTTTGACCAGGGGCCTCCTGAACTTTATTTGAATATTTACAATGTTAGTTAATTTACATTTTAAGCTTCTGTACTTTATACATAGACTCCAGTAAATTTCAGGGGAAAATGTTGTCCAGCATGTCCACTTTATTTATTTGTATTTAAAAGTGATTTCACTGATACATTTCACACAATATATAATTGAGATTTTTAGAACGACATTAATTGTTAGGTAACTTAGTTATTTACTTTGTTCTTTTGTTGTATTACCAATTCTTGTTTCTATACATTAAAGAGGGATAGGCCTATATTGTATACTTTAACACATAATGTAGGCTTATATCTAAAAACAATATGACACATGGTTATTTATGGACCAAGATTACATAAAGAATTTGTAGAAGCCACACATTTAAAATAAATCATTGGTTATGCTTATTAAATCATATCAGATATTATATACAAAGGGGTCATTATGTTTCTCTTGTTTAGTAACAGCAATTAACTATCCAACTTGGAATGATTCCAGCAGGTGTAGTTTGCTCTTTTATAAGTATGAATGAATGAGTTATGAAATGCATCTGCAGCCATTATAAAATAACAACTAGGCTACCTATTACATCTTAACTCAATCACTTATGTGTTGCACTTGAACACAAATAACGCTCTGCCGCTTTAGGCTTTACTCCGCCACATATCAGAAACTGTTGAGTTTTGTTCATTGGTGTTAGATGCCTAATAGTTAATTGTTGCCTGGCGACCACATAAAGAGGCAGGTTTTATTTTGCACACAAAAGAGATCAATGGTATGTCTTTACTTCTTCACAGGTTCTTGTTTAACTCACATAAACACGGACAACAACGTTTTGTTAACGGTTTATTCAGCCACCATGGCACATGAGCAGTGGTAACAACCCATGGAACAACCGAGAGGGACATTACCCAGAATAACCCGGGGGTTATTACTATCATAGTAACCCCCAAAATACACAACAATCTCAGCAAAGGGGTTAGAACTTTGATTGACCAAAAAGTTGTAGTTAGCCTACTAAACTTTAACATTATTATAACATTATTATAGCCTTATTATATTATTAATATTAATCATTAATTTTTCTGTTACATTGAAAACATTTAGTTTGAAGGAAAATAGGCTATCGTCGGGGTTCTGTGCTTGACACTAGCCTACATGACCCAGCTGGAAAATGATCATAAAATACAATCCAGACAGAACAACATATATTTTCTCGACTAGGCCTTCTGTTGACAGGCAGACTTAAAACATGGCACTTAAAGGTGAATCTAAAGCCTGTAGGTGACACACAAATGATGTATTATTGCAATACATTTTGAAAGTTATTGCCAAGACAAAGTTAATGGATGGATCCACACACAAGGGAGGTTCAGTGAAACAACTCCTCACATTGATAATATAGGAAAATTAACGAGACAAATAGGTATCCTTTTATGTAAGTGCCTTTGTAGTGGGTGGCTCAGCTGTGTGTGTGCAAGTCATGTAGTGTGTGTGTGAGTTTTTTTTGTTTTTTAGCAGGTGACTTATGAATTATGTCTGACCTCTCAGTCAAAGCAAAACAGTTGCACTCTCTGCACAATTTGAAACGAAATTAAATTTTAATGATTGAGGCACACAAACACACACATGCACGCACGCACACACACATACACACACACAATAATAATAATAATAATAATAATAATAATAATAATAATAATAATAATAATAATAATAATAATAATAATAATAATAATAATAATAATAATAATAATAGAGCGAGGAGCAGGAGCTCTTACTTTATCAGAAGAAATGGTTGTGTTTTTGTTCATTGATGTTAGATGCCTAATAGTTAATTGTTGCTTGGCGATCACATTAAGAGGCAGGTTTGTATTATTTTGCACACAAAAGAGAACTCAGCAAAATAGTTAGAACTTTGATTGACCAAAAAGTCGTAGTTAGCCTACTAATCTTTAACATTATTTTAACATTAGTATAGCCTAATTATATTATTAATAATAATCATTAATTTTTCTGTTACATTCAAAACATTTAGTTTGAAGGAAAATAGGCCATATCTCTAGTTGTTAACAGCAGAAACTTATAGCTTTAGAATCCGTGTACCTTCCGTTCAATCCATATCCGTTTGGAAATCAAAACAGGAAAAACGAAAAGTGACCTGTTTTTTTAATAATCATCCTCTCATCTACATTATGTATTTTACTAAAACACGTTTTTATCAATTTTTAATCACATTTCAGGGCTCCAGACTAACTTTTTCATTGGGTGCACCGGTGCGCCTAACTTTTTCATCTAGGTGCACCAGCATATATTTTGGGTGCACCAAATTAGTGCTGCACGTTTTGTAGAAATTGTGTGATTGCGATTATAGTGGCCAATATTGCAATTTGCGATGCAATATAATAAATAAATGGTATTATGATTCTTGGTTTTCAAGGAAAATTTGCGATTATTGATAGTTTTGAAACTTGATCTCAATTTAAAACAAACACATATTAAGAATCATTGAAAATATATAGAAAATAAAGCTTGTACTAGGCTCGCAGCCTACACTAGGGGTGTGAATGTTTACATAAATGTCTAAATGGTTACAGTCTGCAATTTTTTTGTGTACACATTTAACGTAATTTTGCCAAGGCTGTTGGAGTGACAGTGTGCAGTGAGAAAGACAAGCAGACAGACAGACAGACAGAAAGAGGCAGTCATTTCATGATTTTGCTTTTTGAATTAAGTGATCATCTGTCATTAGACTGACTCCCGCTGTCGGGCCGTTGGGCTCGCGAGCCGAACAGCTGATCGGACCAGCTGACGGAGATGAAAACAAAAGTGAAACTGAAGGTGGAGCGTGCAGTTAAATATTCAATTAATAAATATTGTAACCAAACACAATAATATGATGTGTTATCTGCTTTAGTAGCCTCCACTCCTGGAAATATAATTATTTCCCAAAGTAAAAAAAAAAAAAACGGTTTTCATTTATTGATTTTTGATCATAATTTCCTTGAAAATAAAGGCATTTCTCAAGACAATAGTCTCTATCAACTTACTGAAACTTGCGTGGCCCTTCACTCTCATGCATTCGACTTTTCTCCGCACTGAATTGATAGACTGGGCGAGTTGCTACTGGTTGCCACGCGACATATAGCGACTATTACTTTCCAAGTTTTAGACAGCAGTTCAAGTGTTCAACGTCACCGTACTGAATCCTAAAAATCCCCATATAGCAGACGTTGGCTTTGATTTCCGTCACAGTTCAGCGTGGATGCTGATGCGCGTCGGTGTCCATGTTTGTTTGTTTACTCTGCTGTCTGCACCATAGTCTGCATCTGTCTTGCACGCCGTGTAGGTGCGCGCGCAGCTACACACACACACACACACACACACACACACACACAAACATTGTCAGAGTAGACGAGGGGCGCTACCAAAAAGACGAGAGGAGCGGTTGGAACGTTTAGACACACGCGCGCACATTTATACTACATTAAATCGCAATCGCAGCCATTTGTTAGGAATGTAATTGCTTTAGCTCACATCGTGATTAGATGAATCGTGCAGCACAGCACCCAATATTACATAATATGACGTGAGAAATTTCAGGTGCACTGGTGCGACCAGTGAAAATATCTGGGCGCACTCACCAGATTTTTGGGCGCATGTGCGCCCAAATTAGGCGCACTCTGGAGCCCTGCATTTCATGACCAGGATATCAAATATGAGAATAATGGCCTAAATGTTGATTTTGAAAAATACATGTTTCAATTTAGTGAAAGAAGCGCTCAGAGGCGAACTTAACCATTGCGCAAAGGTAGGTAATTGCCTTGGGTCTCATAGCCTAATCATCTAATAAATGTTTGTTTTACTCTTCATTCATTAGGCCTAATCACCGATTACGTGCGGATACGTCAGCATCGCACTGGGAACTGAGGGACACACCCTACATTATTGATAATGTTATTGATACTCGTGATCAGCTGAGGCATGAGCCCCAGTGCAGACAGCTGCATATGAAAGCATTTTTATTGGTTAGGTCCACGAGAGAAAATTGCGTCTGAGACGATCGTCGTCTCTGTCTCTCTTTTTTCCCTGTCTTCACTTCACTTGCCGAGTCAAAGTGTGTGTGTGTGTGTGTGTGTGTGTGTGTGTGTGTGTGTGTGTGTGTGTGTGTGTGTGTGTGTGTGTGTGTGTGTGTGTGTGTGTGTGTGTGTGTGCGTGTGTGTGTGTGTGTGTGTCGAGGAAAGAAGAAACTTGTCGAGGCTATATTTTGTACACGTTTAGGCTATAGGCTATCTGAATTGAGCTTTTTGTAAAATAAGGCTCTTGATGGTAGCCTATGAGACAATGATAGCAGCCTTTGGCAGCCAGCCAAAATATGTTTCCCCTCTCAATAAAGATTAAACATTTGGTGGTTTGTCCCGTTTTGATCTGGATCAATAGCTGTATGTCTGTCGCTGTTTAGATCATGCCTCGTTTCCTCTGAGCAGCACAGTTCGGTTCGGCACGGTTCGGCATGGGTTATCCTACTAGATCTGCCATGCGTTTCCACTACCGACAAGAGGCTTTAGCCTACTTAAAAGACGGAGATAGCCACGGTCAGAAAACAGTCTATGGGTCCGAGCCATCATGGCTCTGGCCGCGCATAGCTCGTGGCATTGTGGCAGCGGGACACAGTTTAACCCGCTGATTAATATAAATTATTATTTGGAACTTCAAAAATGAAAATGCACATTTTTTACATTTTCTGTTTGTCTCCTTTCCCATTATCGTATGTAAAGGGCGACATGGAAAATAAACAATAAGAAATGGCAATCAATTCATGTTTTACAGGCATATTTTGAATAAAACAGTCCGTTTTTAATTTTTTTTAAATGAAACAAATAATTAAAAAATTAAATCAAACAGTTTTTTTCGTTTTTCGTGTTTTGATTTCCAAACGGATATGGATTGAACGGAAGGTACACGGATTCTTTAGCCTCAGAGTTACCTTCGGACTATTTTCAATTCAAACTCAAATGAAACACTTCAATAAGAAAACATGTCCCATATTTATTTGTTTAACATGTTAAAACGAGTAGGCTATTACAGATTTCACAGGTTTGAACAGGTTGTTTTTGTTCCTTTTAACGCTGGACATGCTGGTGATGAAACTTTGCAGTGCAGACAGACAGCAGAATGACAGCAACATTTTAACGCGAAAACAACGTCAAACATTTCAGTACCAACTGAACATGTTCTGTACACCTCGAGAACCTCCAACAGACTTCATATGAACACAAGTCCAAAACATTTTTTTTTAAAGTATTAATTATATACAGTCTTTTCAGTGTCATGAGTCTTTCAGTGTCTCACAATTGCAGCCTGTCCAGCTACCGGAGCCTCCTGGACCCTCGCAGCATCCTCGCCGCGTCCTGCCGCTACGCTTCCGGGCAGTAGCGGCGTGTGTGAGCGTGGTCCCCGGTGGCTTCGCAGATGGGACAAGTGTAGTTCCAAAGGATCGGGCAGATGACCTTACCCTCTTCTGACTTGAGCTTGTGTGATCGATACACCCGCGCAGATTCCCCGTTCTGCTTACAGAAGCGGCAGAAGTCTGATGAAGTCCCGCTGCTGCTGCTGTTGTCGGACAGGCTGCTCACTGAACTGGTCTCTACGGAGTTCTTGCAGTCCTCCGGCCGCGGGCTTTGGAGCATGTGGCCCCACGGTGCTGCTGGTGCTGCCGCTTCCGCCTTGTCCTCCTCGGCTCCTCCATGGTGGTGGTGATGGTGGTCCTGGTCCCCCTCATCACGAATGCCACGCAGCCTCACCAGCAGCTGGCCCAGCTTCATGTAATCGTGCCACATGTCGAAGCAGTCCTCGTCGTCCGAGAAGAGGGAGCTGCTCTGGACCTGTCTTTGCATCGCTGTCATCTTTAGAGAAACTTTACGCAGAGTTTATGCACCCGTTTGGAACGTCTCATATTTATAGACGCCTGATGGCTTTAAAGTGCAACAATGTTTGGTTTTAGCAGATCGTTGGCAGGTGTCTGGGGGTAAAAGGGGGTCACTGGGGGAACGTGTCGGGATTCCTTTAATCTCAAGAGGCCTGTGATGTGGGGTCGTGTGCCTGGCGCGTGCGTGACACTAGCCTAGGCTATATGACCAAGCTGGAAAATGATCAGAAAATACAATCCAGACAGAACAACAAAGATTTTCTCGACTAGGCATTCTGTTGACAGGCAGACTTAAGACATGGCACTTGAAGGGTGACACACAAAAACGTATGATTGCAATAGATTTGATTATTATGGTAGACTATTTCCAGGACAACGTTAATGGTTGGATCCACACACAAGGGAGGTTCAGTGAAACAACTCCTCACATTAAAAATATAGGAAAATGAACGAGACAAATAGGTATTCTTTTTAGTGCCTTCGTAGTGTGGGTGGCTGTGTGTGTGCAAGTCATGTTAATGTGTGTGTGTGAGTCTTTTCTTTTTTGCAGGTGGCTTATGATGACCTATGTCTGACCTTTCAGTCATTAAAGCAAAACAGGTGCACTGTCTGCAAAATTTGAAACAATATGATTGAGGCACACACGCACACGCACACACACACACACACACACACACACACACACACACACACACACACACACACACACACAATGCATAACCCAAACTCATGTTATCATCAGATACAATGATAGTCTATTGTAAGATAAATCAAATTTAGACCTATCAGCAGGCTGATAAAACTAAAAGTTTTCAAAATAATAGAGCGAGGAGCAGGAGATCTTATGTTTTAAAGTTTGAATGTAAATTATAATTCCCTGATATTTATCTGATGATTTCCTCTGTTTTTTATTCCTGTTTGTCATCTCCCTAAGCATATATCTTTGTGTTGTAATAAAAATATTTAAAAAAGGTCTGTAACAATTGTATTTACTATTTAGGAATATGGATGATAATGAATGTGAAAAACGAGATATGTTAGTATGAACGTAGCCTACTTTTAATACAGGCCTCGTTGTTATAGCCTATTATTTTCATTAGGCCTATTGTTTTTCAATATTGATAGACAAATGTTCTATACATGCAGCTGTATAGCCATTAGGCCTACTCTCTATTATGCGTTCCTCCCGACTGCCTTACACACTTTGTCCTCTGAGTATTTCAACTGTTGGAAGCAGTATGGTGTGTCGGCTATATAAAATGCGAGACACGTAGCCGCCGCTCTGGCGCCAATCAACATCAAAACAGCGACATTGTTTGAAGGATTCATAAGATAGGCCTACTACTTTCATAACCACGCAAACTCACAGCTGCACATTACGTCTGCACATTCACAGAACTGAGGAGCCGACGGATGCATCCAGTCCTCCTTGAAGTTATCCCTGGTTTAAACCATAGATAGTAGCCTATAAAAAAAATCGCATTTAAACGGTTTAAACGCATGATGGCTACAACTACCATGCACATGTGCACATGTCGTATTTGCAGTGTTGTGCTGTGTCTGTGCGTATTTCCAATGCGGCTGTGCCTCGGCTCGAAAAAGTCAGCCCCCAGCGAAGTGTAACGCTGCTTAACATGTTGTCAGACAGTCATATTTTGGCAAATGTGTTAACTGCGCATTACACGCTCAAAACATGTGTAAAAAATATTTTTTACGTGAGGATGGAAGCTTTTGGTTATCTACATAGAATAGATAGTAGGTTATTTAGCCTACAATAAGCAGAAGCGTCGTGTGGGTGGGGCGGAATGTAAGTGCGTAGGAGGCTGTCGGCAGGTTATGTTTGTGTGTGAGTGACAATATCGCGCATGCGCAGTACCATACCGGCTACGACGGCTTGGAGAGACGGTGGCCTAGCCTAGCCTAGGGATTACGGAGCCCAATTTGACAGGTCAGATAATAATTAGGTGTGTTTTGGACTCTACGTATAGTAACGTATTGACAATCGTTTTTTGTATATATCGGCAACGTTTGGGAAATATTGGGCGGTAGCATTAGCTCAAGTTAACGTTGCATAAACTAGCGTTAGCTAATAAGATAGCCACTATTCGCCGACAAGCTGCTAACAACGGCTATGACATTGTTATTGTGTAGTGTAGCTCTCTCGTGGACCTTTTCTTCATAAATGTATTGTCGTTTTGTGTTTTGCCCTTATGTGAAGCAGCACACCGGATTATTTGATAATGATAATAATGTTTTGTAGCTAATTTAGCAGTGTCAAAACCTTCAGTCTATGGTCAAGAGTCTATGGTCACTTAAAGCTAGCCAGCTAGCTGTTAACTGTTGAACTGCGATAACTAGAAGAATGATTCCTTTCTAAGCTATAAAAACTATATAAATTGTGGATATCAACCTGGCTAGCTTAGTCAGTGTATGGCACACGCTGATAACTGGTGAAGGGTGCACTCCTCCCATCTAACTCTTCTAGGCTTTGGTGAAACAGTCAAATATACACTCACCGGCCACTTTATTAGGTACAGCGGTTCATTTTCTTGTTAACACATATAACTAATCAGCCAATCACATGTCAGCAACTCGATGCATTTAGGCATGTAGACCTGGACGGGACAACTTATTGAGGTTGAAACCGAGCAACAGAATGGGGAAGAAAGGGGTTTTAAGTGAATTTGAACATGGCAATGTTGAGGGTGCCAGGATGGCTGGTATGAGTATTTCAGAAATTGCTGATCTACTGGGATTTACACTCCAAACCATCTCTAGGGTTTACAGAGAATGGTCCGAAAAAGAAAAAATATCCAGTGAGCAGCATTTGTGTGGAGGTAAAATGCCTTGTTGAAGTCAGAGGTCATTGGAGGATGGGCATACTGGTTCAAGATGATAGAAAGGCAACAGTAACTCAAATAACCACTTGTTACAACCAGGGTATGCAGAATACCATCTCTGAATGCAAAACACGACTAACTTTGAAGCAGATGAGCTACAGCAACAGAAGACCCCACCAGGTGCCACTCCTGTCAGCTAAAAACAGGAAAATGAGGCTACAATTCTCATAGGATCACCAATATTGGACAATAGAAGATTGAGAAATCATGCCTGGTCTGATGAGTCTCGATTTCAGTTGCGACATTCAGATGGCAGGTTCAGAATTTGGCGTAAACAACATGAAAGTATGGATCCACCCTGCCGTGCACCATCAACCATGCCATGTTCAAAGTCACCAAAACCCCCCTTCTTTCCCATTCTGATGCTCGGTTTGACTTCAGTACATTGTCTTGACCACGTCTAAATGCATTAAATTGCTGCCATGTGATTGGCTTATTAGCTTTTTGTTTTTATAAGCCATTGAACAGGTGTACCTAATAAAGTGTCCGGTGAGTGTACATGTACTCTTATACAACTGATGATGTCATGTGGGATTTTGCCATCTGTCAGTTATAATATACAAGTTAGAAGACTTTATCCAAATCTTATCTAAATCTGTTCACACAATAAAACTTAATGTTTCCCCGCATCTTCCTAGGCTACACAATGAGCCAGGGTAAGGACAATGCACGACTTAAGAGCTACAAGAACAAGTCCCTCAACACAGATGAGATGCGAAGGAGGAGGGAAGAGGAAGGCCTACAGCTGCGGAAACAGAAGAAGGATGAACAGGTGGGCAAAGTTTTGAGGAAGTCATTGAGGGTGTATTCACACATGCCGTGTTTAGTTCGGTTGAAACAAACTCGGGTGCACTTCCGCCTTCCGTGCGCATCTTTCAGGCAGATGTGAATACAGCATTCGCACTTGGGGGCGGACCAAACAAGCGCTCCGAGACCCAGCTGAAGAGGTAGTCTCTGTGCGTTTCCAAACGCACTCTGCTGCAGTTCGTTTGTGGTGTGAATTTGTCCGGACTCTATCCGACCCAAATGCAGGAAGCACTGTGCCTTTTCTTGTTTAATAAATTGCCGTCAGCTTCACATTATGGGAAAGTGTTGTTGTCGCCATTGTTAGGACGAGAAGTTGTGGTTTGACCGGGAGCCCAGAACAATATATTACATTTGATCGAGAGGACGCGTAAAAATGCTGAATGTGTTCAGCGATCAGATGAAGGAGAGAGGAGCATCTCCCGCACAGTGCCAACAGGTTCACGCTGCGCAAGAAGTGTGTGTTTTTATTTTGCTTCCCATGTATGGGACCGTCAATACTATCCCCGTGTCAGTTTGGAGCTGAACTGCGCCGAACTGACACCCAGCTGATACACAGCTTAATCAGCTGAGTGTCGTCATGAGCCTATTCTTCTCGCGAGCTGCACGTCCAGCAGCAAAAATACAGTAAAAAATTATGTTTCACATCGTAGACTACAAGCCACATAACGTGGCATTGTCATAGGGCCTCATATTATAACCATATGAAACAACAATAATTAGATTTTTTTCTTCATAATTTATAGGCTAGATGTAGGCCTATTTATTATTTTTAACCCCAAATTATATCTATTATATATTTTGCAGTTTTTACTTCGTTCTTCCTGCTTCGCTCCACCCCAGAATGTCTGAATGAATGACCTCAGATCACGTGTGGTTTTGATTCGTAATGCTGGTTCACTTACAAAAGGGGCAATATGAAAGTGGACCACACCAAAAAAAAAAATCAAAACTCTATTTGGTCTGGACCAAAGCAAGTGAACTAGCGGACTTTCCCTGTGTGAATACACCCTGAGACTTTTTCAGCAGAAGAGGATGGGCGTTTAACGTGTGTTTATTGTGGCGGTATAGTTGTCCTCAGGGCAAACTGAATGCAGTGTGACCAATTGTTACCGACATCTGTCAAACATAAACAGCCTCAATGATCACAAGACTTAATGTCCTGCCAGTGTTGCCAATGTCCCGGAGTTAACTTGAACTGTTGCTGTGCCCCTAGCGATGTAATAGTGAGGAGAAAAAGGTTACTTGTAAAGACCAAAGTAATTGATTCAAATGTTATTCTATTGCAGCTTTTTAAGAGGAGGAATGTTGCCACAGTGGAGGACGATGGTCCCCCGGAGGATGATGGCATGGCTGATAGCGGCTACCTGGAGTCCCAGGCCAACAACATGGACCCACTCATGGTGAGGAGGGAATCATTCATTAAACCAGTCTGTGATACTAATTAAACTGATGCTGCTATCCATCAACATGTAGTGCCATAATCTACTAAACGTATGAAGTCAGATGTTGGAGCATCGTTTTGTTTCTTTTGTCAAATATCCCTCTCTGTTACATACAGGGTGGGGTCATCTCTGAAGATATGACTCAAATGATCTTCTCCTGTTCTCCTGAGCAGCAGCTTATAGGCACACAGCGCTTTAGGAAGCTTCTTTCTAAAGGTAAGGGTGCAATGGCTAGATGGCTGCTGTATGTTCACTTCTGCATAGTGACATTTGCGCATGACTTTTACCATAAAACACTGTTTAATGCATAGACTATATATATACAGAGTAAATCAATTTCACAAGCAATTTCTTAAATAAAACCATTCTATTAAACTGCCTCTCCAACTAGTCTAAGTTGCAGCATTAAAAAAAATCAGTTTAACTTTGAAATGAGCGTTTATCTTATGATAATTATGAATACATTTGTAGATTTTTCAATCTTTCAAGTGTTATCAGGATAACATTTGACAATAATTTCTATATCAATTTCCGTCATATTGTCTTTACACAGAACCCAACCCACCCATCAATGAAGTCATTGCTACCCCAGGTGTGGTGGAGCGCTTTGTTGAGTTCCTGAGCAGGAGAGAAAATTGCACATTGCAGGTACATGTTTTCCCCTCATTCTGCTCAGTATAGGTGAAGGTGCTCACAAGCTTTGGAGGATCGAGGTAGTTTCATTTGTTTTGCAGTCTCCGCCCTTGGTTTTTACTGACTCTTCCTGCAGTATATCAATGAATTTCAAGGTGTGTGTGTGCGTGTGTGTGTGTGTGTGTGTGAGTGAGTGTGTGTGAAGTAGAATATGTTAAATTGTCTAACCTGAGCAATCACTATGTAATTAATAGATGTATTATGGCTTTTGTTTTAGTTTGAGGCTGCATGGGTGTTGACCAACATCGCATCAGGTACAAGCCATCAGACCCGGGTAGTTATCCAGGCAGGAGCTGTGCCCATTTTCATAGAGATGCTCAACTCGGATTTCGAAGACGTACAGGAACAGGTAAGAAGGAGTCAGAAGTAGTGCTGTTTTTTCTGGTCATAATTTTCCCCATTCTAACAATATAGTAAATAACAGTAATGTAATGACCCAGCCTTGTTGAATAAACATTATCTCATAATTTAACATTTTACAGTTTAATGTTGTGTTTGACTGACCTGAATCATTTGCCCCTCAGGCAGTGTGGGCCTTGGGAAACATAGCAGGAGATAGCACAGAATGCAGAGACTTTGTCATAGACTGCAACATCCTGCCTTCCCTGGTGCAGTAAGTAGCTACTCAATGTCACATTATTTTCCACTCCTCGTTGTATTACACTTGAAAATAAATAACAACATTTGACCCTCCTGTATTCTTGTTAAAATGTACTTGGTGAAACTATCTCTGCAGGTTGTTGGCCAAACAAAATCGTCTTACGATGATGAGGAATGCTGTGTGGGCGCTGTCAAACCTGTGCCGGGGAAAGAACCCACCTCCAGACTTCGCTAAGGTAATTTGTCAAGATAAACACATCACTTTGGCAACGGCACGTCTCACATTGCTTAGGCATATCCCGTAAGGTCACAAGCTGTAAGAAGTTGTTTATATCTAAACTGGGTAATAGTCACTCCTACTGAACCTTAGACGTTCCCTCCCTTCACCTCCCACCACTTCTCTTTGTGGCATGTGTTTTTTTTCCCCCAGGTGTCCCCGTGTCTCAGTGTGCTGTCATGGCTGCTGTTCGTCAACGACACAGACATCCTGGCTGATGCATGCTGGGCACTGTCCTATCTATCTGATGGCCCCAATGACAAAATCCAGGCTGTAATTGACTCAGGAGTCTGTCGCAGGCTGGTGGAGTTACTGCTGTAAGGCACACACTGTATATTTACAATACTAAAATATTAGACATATTTATTGATTGAGATGAAATTAGTAATCACTCAGTTAGTGACAGAAGGTCCCATGTGTGTCAATCTTCGACACTGCATTGGGTGTGAAAATCCAGCTGTGAATAGTTTTTGACTAATGCATTAACAACTGTGAATACCTAAAAATGTGTCGAGGATCCACATTAACTACAATTACCAAAGTCCCAATAGTATTTCCATGTGAAAAAATTCAAAGATTTAGCCATTATTGCTATTGTCCTGACACCGGTGGGCAAACATTTAGATCTTACATTACAATTCTGCTTTGATCCAGGCACACTGATTATAAGGTGGTGTCCCCTTCACTGCGAGCTGTTGGGAACATCGTCACTGGAGATGATCTACAGACACAAGTAAAGGCAGCATTTATACATACACACACGCTTACACAAGGGTATACTACATTTGCAGAAGGAAATTTGATGACTATTTCTCACCTTGAGTGTCATTTGTGTTATTGCCTAGGTGATTTTAAACTGTGCTGCACTGCAGTCCCTACTTCACCTCCTGAGTAGCCCCAAGGAGTCCATCAAGAAGGAGGCGTGCTGGACGATCTCCAACATCACCGCAGGGAACCGAGCACAAATACAGGTGTGTGACTGGTCGTGTGTGTGTGTGCGTGCGTGGCATCCCAGTGAATAGACTGGTGTGTGTTTTCTTACAGAAGTTTGAAAAGTTAACATGAGAATTTCCTCATCTCAATCAAGTTCTTTCCCTCTTTCAGTTGGTGCTAGAGGCTGGTCTGATGCCTCCTCTCATCAGCATCCTGCAGGTAGCAGAGTTTCGCACAAAGAAGGAGGCAGCCTGGGCCATTACCAACGCCACCTCGGGGGGTTCTTCAGAACAAATTAGGTAAGACCAACTGATGCCATCGGACTGTTGACTAGTTCAATGCAGGTGCAGTATATTGATTATGCCACGTATTCACAGTAATTTGCTTTGTGTGAGTAATAAAAGTTACATTTATTTATCTGTGTGTGTGTGTGTGTGTGTGTGTGTGTGTGTGTGTGTGTGTGTGTGTGTGTGTGTGTGTGTGTGTGTGTGTGTGTGTGTGTGTGTGTGTGTGTGCGCGCTGCCCCCTGCAGGCACCTAGTGGATCTCGGCTGTATAAAACCTTTGTGTGACCTGCTCACGCTTATGGACTCCAAGATAGTTCAGGTGGCTCTAAATGGCCTCGAGAACATCCTGCGGCTGGGGGAGCTTGAGGCCAAGAGGGGAGGAGGCATCAACCCTTACTGTGCAAACATCGAAGAGGCCTATGGTGAGTGTAGACACACATAAACACACACACACACACACACACACACACACACACACACAGTTTACCAGAGGCCAGCTGGTGACGTCTCTTTTGAATTGAAATTTGAACCTACTTTAATGATAATTGATGTGATAAACTATCCTATTAATTGCTGCACTCCATTCCTTCTCTTCTTCTCAGGTCTGGACAAGTTGGAGTTCCTACAGAGCCACGAGAACCAGGAGATCTACCAGAAAGCCTTTGACTTGATCGAGCGCTACTTCAACACTGAAGACGAGGACCAGTCTCTGGCTCCTGCCGTGGATCAGCAGCAGCAGCAGTTCCTCTTCCAGCAGTGTGAGGCCCCGATGGACGGCTTCCAGCTATAATGCTAAATCTCCTTCCGTGCTTCACAGCCATCCTCACCTCTGCTCATTTCTCTCACTCTCTGCCTCACTGCCATGATCCAGGGTCTACTGACAACCCCCTAGGCCCCCCTCCTTCTCATCCTCCTCAGAGAGTTTGATTTAATCATCATGATTCTGAAAATGTAACATGATGGGAGCACGTGTGTGTGCGCGCGTACGTAGGTCCATCTCGGGTCAAGTTCTACAGTCTTGTCATCCAGTTCGTGAAGGTTTCACTCATCATTCTGTTTTGCGCTGAGCTTACCTCTCACACACTTGCTCAGGCTCCAGCGTCTCCTAACAGCAGATCCTTCCTCCTCACCTCATCCCAAATAAAAAGCACCTTTTCATGTTCTCGTAGGATCTCGATTAGGCGATTTGTAGGACTGCAATGCTTGTCTGAAGCTTTAATGACTCAAGACATACAAACATGGACGAGATGTTTACCCTCCTCCCACAACACACGCATTGGGAAGAATGATCTTACCATACACTGGACTGACCACAAGACGTATAACTGTGGTCTATGGACTGAACTGCCCACAAAGGAGCTCATGGCCAGTCCCAACCCACTAAACTCAGAACTCTACAAAAGGCACTTAAACGACTCAAAAACGGAAGTCCTCTCCACCTCTCTTCAGCCATTGGATAAGTGATTACAGGAGGAACAATTAGGAACTTAACTGTGTCGCAGAGGGGTGGAGCTTGTAAGCGACAAACCAGGCTGCTTGTGTTTCCCTCCTGGATCTCATATCATGCATTCCTTTATCCAGTAGCGGGACTTTCCTCCCCCCCCTCCTGCACAGACTCCATCCTGAAGAGTTAAGACAGCATCCTGCCTGTGGTAAATAACCCCATGGAACCATGGGAAATGGAGTCTTCCCTCGCACTGAGACAATTGGACAGACTTGGACAAGACTAAACAGACTATTTTTAACCCTGGGATCTGTCGAGCAGCAGGCCAGTGGGAATTTGTATTATCTTACCATAATTTCATTTCATTTGCAGCACTTTAGTTCAGGACTGACGCCTGCTCTTCAAGAATATAATTTAGTTAACTATTAACTAAATTAACATTAACTATTTAATTGGTTGCTGATGCGGCTCTTCCATTTGATCATCGGCCATCGGCTTCCCTCCTCAGGAAGCGAGGCGTATAGAGGTATGGTCTGAATCCTTGGTCCCCCTTCTGGTATGACAGGGACCACAATGTACTTTATTGTTACCCTTCCCACTAAGGGACTCAAGCAGATTGTGGACTGAAACGTTTAGCACACTAATAACAATCAAAGATCATGCTGCCTCAGCAAAGCTAGAACAACATTTGTTGTGACAAAGGTATTCAGACTCAAATTGAAAAACTGTCTGTTAAGTTGTGAGCCGTCTTAAACATGAGTTTCCAACACATGGTCAGGTAATACTTTCCAATTTGATCATGCCAAAACATTGACAAATACAGTATATCAGCAATCTGGTAGGAGTTTGTTCTTGTTTGTGGTTAGCATCTGTCATGGGGCTGATGGTGCCATAATCTTTATTCTACAGAAATCCTTCCAGATCATTTCAACAAAAATCCAGATTTAAACTTGATAATACTGGTGATCACCTTAGCTAGCAGAACTGAATGTTTGTTTAACAATTTCTTTACATTACTTACTTTTGTTAAAATCTCATCAAGAGATAACCAGCTCTAAATGTTAATTATTGTTTGTTGTACTGAGTTTGCTCAGCTGTCCCTTGTTATGCCATTTGCATAAAAGCTGTTTCATGAACCACAGTGTCAGTTTCATTGCAGTAAGTATACAAGGGGAATCTTTTTTGGATCAAATTACTGACAGTTTACTATCAAATAAAACTAAGAAAACCAGCAAATACTCACACAAGATGCTAGAATTTTTCAATATTTATGAGGAAATGATCATTCATAATTTCAATTTTAGCGTTTATATATGAAACCAGATCAGGTCATTAAATAAGACAGGAATTGTCAAGCATTGCTTTATTGAATATTTTTTGGTGCTCATTATATACAAACATAAATGTCACAAGCCTAATTACAAGAGTATATCAGGACAGGACAGACTGCTGTGCAGATGGATCGTACATGATCCGCTTTTTGATTTGTTTCACCCCAAGAAAATCGAAGAACATCTGAAAACCTTCTGGGCTTAGCCGTCTTCACAAGGCAGATAAAAACAAAAGCCTGTTGCCTTTGAGGCCCATTTAAAAACAGAGGTCTCCCTAAGGCCTTTATTCTAGAGAGCTTGAGAGGTATGTGTTGGAGATTTCCTAGAAGAGTTGATAGAAAATGAGTCTCAGTGAGGAAAGGAAAGGAAATCGGTGCAACGGTTCAACTGATTTCTGGTCTGGTATCATAATCTTTCTGTTTGGTGAATGCAAAAAGGCTAAAACCTCCATTACAGTACCAGTGCATTTCATGTTTTGGTTTCTACTTTCGTGACCAAACGTGTGTGTTAATGTCAATCTCCAATTTGCAAAACTACAACCAAGTTTCAACATCAGATATCTTCAGCTCGCTCTCTATGGAGAGCACTGAAGTGATCCATACAGTACGAAGGGGAACATTATTGGCCTAATATGTGGGGAAACAACAAGGTTGTGTATGGAGGGACCAGTTAACCTCCATCACTGTGCCTTCGCTGCCAGGGCAAGGGCAGCCTCCTTGTCTCTCTGTAGTTCCTCCCTCCACCTCGCCTTCTTCTCCATGTTTTGACTCGTCAGGGACTCATGATTGCGTGCAGCCTGTGAAAAGAATGGGATAACTCACAGGTAAGATCTGGAAAATTTCTGACTTTCCGCATTATTTATATTTGCCCTGATATGTAAAAATATGCTGTGTAGTTAAGTCATAACATGGCGGACAAAGCTGCAAGTAGAAATGCAGAGACAAGAACTCCTTTGACATCTTAGAAAACCATTCAACTAAGATTTCTCTCTTTGTAAAAAAAAAACCCCAACGCAGTTATATATTGTCACTCACCCGTTTGCCCATGAAGACTGTCACCAGACAGGCCATTATTGTGACCCCAATCATCACATAGCAGGCTTTAACTCTGACTTTGTTCCTGGCAGCATCAATCATCTCAAACCTGAGGCACAGGTGTACAAACAAACGTCAGTGTGCTTGTGTCATTGGTGTAAATCGATTACAGTAGTTGTACACTGGAGTCTTGGTTCATTGAGTGTAGGAGCTGGCACGTCTGCAGTTTGTATGCGTGACAATCAGGGTCTTTTATCACTGCAGCAGATCCGATACGATCTCCACCCTGATGTCAGGAACAACTTAAATTACCTCCAGACACGAACAGACGCCTTGTTTGAACTGCAAGCGTCTGTTAACACGGCCTACCCCCCAACAGCACCACCGCTCATCCAGTTAGCTAGCTCGGTTATTGTGACGCATCTTAACTGAATCGCGCAAATGGCCAATCAGATGGGAGCGCGCTGGGAGGTCTGCTATAAACAGGAAGAGGCTACTTACGACACAAGCTCTGGTATCTTGTCCGCTGTCTTAAAGCGCCCCGACCACAACAGCATCCTCCTGTCCATGTCTGAAGGTTTGTAGCCTGGGAGTTTGAAACTGGCACGAGGTACTGTGTGAAAGAACAAACAAGCAGAGTTTAAAACCACATCTTGGATTTTTTTTAAAAACAAAGAGAAACTCAGTTTCACAAGCCCCTGTTGTTAACTCCATCACCCTGAAATGTGACCCTGCTTCCTGTGTCCATTCTCCCTGTGGGACTTAACACAACTTTCACACACTTGCTACAGCAGCAACAAGTGAACGGGTGTACCAAATCCTCTGGCAATCAACACAGGCATGTTTCCTCTTGTTGACTTGTTCTGAGCAAGCCACTTAAAAGTGTTATAAGAAAATCATTTTAGATGTAATTTATGTAGGACTGTCATGGATCGATTTAAACCATGAGTTTTTAAATGCTTTATCACAAGTACATTAACAATATATTCACTTGATAGGTGAAAAGGGGAAAATGGTTGGTGGTACATTTCTGTGGTTGAAATGGATCTTGGTTTGTGGTGTTGTGCATGTATGAGACTGTGGAAGCCAATTTTATATTGATTAGTTTAATTCTACTCTTGTCTCTACATTCATTATTTGATCATTGTATGAAGTGTATTTCCTCTCATCTTAACTACTGATGTAACCTGTCTGGACTTTCTATTGTAATTAAATCAGTCTGATTGGGCTGCCACCCTAGGTGTGGGCCATCCAGAAAGCTCCCAGATTCAGATAAGCATTGATGTCATCAAGAACCAAACTTGATTGTTCCATTGTTATTCTACCTATCTGACCATGTCAACCAACCAAGCAGCTCATTTTGTGTGTACAACTCAGACAAGAACCTGGCATTGCTCTGAGCAGGATGCTCTGGTCTTCTCTCCACGCATGAATGCTGACCATAATCATCTGTATTGTCTTTTGAAACTAAGTAAAGATTTGTTTTCATATTGGACTATAGTGAAGTTTTCTTCAACGAAAAAAAATTCTTCCAAAAGACAAAGCAGTAGAAGAAAAGGTGAAGAGAATCTGTTTTAATGTGGTCTTAAACTCAACCTTGTGGTGGAGCTGCAGGAGGATGCTCCACTTTGGCCTCCTGTGGCTTGTTGCACATCCCTCTGTGGCCCCATGTTTCAGTGACCTTTCTGCACCTATGACCTGTTAAGGCACAGGGAAAACAATGCTAAAACATTACTTGATTACTGATACATTTTCGGATCTGATCATCTCAGCGTTAAGCACTGAGATGGCAATGAATAATGTCACAGCAACTAATTCTACGTAGGCCTACATAATAAGACGGAGGTGTGTCAGGTAAACAAAGCCTCCTAGATATATCGTGTAAAAATAATAAAACAAACAAAAAATGCTAGGTCAAGTATTTTCGTGATAAGATAGGCCTATTTAAACCTGATCTACACATTGCACAATACACAGGAACTATATCACTTAAATGAGGCAGCCACGCAGTCATGTAACTATTAATTAACGTTGTAAAATACATAATAATTCAGTTACATTTTAGGAGGACTTTTTTTAACAGCTGCCAAATCGATTTAGGTATAAATAGAAGCATTTAGGCTACTTATAGCGCTGCAGAAAAGTAAAGGAAACGTGACGATACGAACCGATAATGTTGCCAATGAAGAGGCGAGATCCGGCGAAATTCATGTTTTCCTTTGGAATAAGAAAAGGCTCAAAACGTTTCAGGAGCCATGAAGTGAGCAGCACACCCCTTGTTCATGAAAGTCAACAAGCTGCACCGACTGGACCCCAGTCATATAAGGATAGGGGACTGCCATGTGCCTGATCAGAAATGACTCTATTTATTTCGCGTTTTGTTTCCCTTTCGGAATAAAAGTAGCCTCTATGCCCGGAGGTATATCTGCATTTTGACTAT
Source organism: Hyperoplus immaculatus (assembly GCA_949357725.1). Lineage (NCBI taxonomy): Eukaryota > Metazoa > Chordata > Actinopteri > Uranoscopiformes > Ammodytidae > Hyperoplus > Hyperoplus immaculatus. The sequence goes on from OX442369.1 coordinate 9,317,160, forward strand.
ATGCGCTTTCTTTTTCATGCTCCATTGGCATATAATAAGCTGTAGAATATGTACCTATGCACTACTGCCTTCAAGAAAACATGTTGCTGTTTGTTATAACCTTGACTTGAGATGGACTGTGTTATGGTTAATGATGTATGCTGCTCTTCTTTTGGACTGTGTTATGGTTAATGATGTATGCTGCTCTTCTTTTAGCCTACTTTTTCTCCCTTCTGTATCTTCAATGTAGGATTGTATGAATTACTCAGATAGGCTACAATGGATTTTTAGAAAGGCATTATTAATTGGCAAAACATTTTTAATAATTGTAATCATTCTTAAACCTAATAGTATGTGGCCCTTGGTTGTGGAGGAGGGGGTTCGCTAACCTGTGCCAACTCGCCTCTGTCTTTAACTGGTATTCAGCTTAGGCGAGATGGATTTTAGTCAGGCACTGTATTGAACAGTTACCTCGCGCTGTGTTCAGACCTGGACCCCGCAATCCACTATGGCGGCGCCCAGTGGAACTTTAGACTGTGAGGACTTTGCGATGTTTCAGGTAAAATAAACTTTGCATGAATCTGTCTGTAGTGACTTCCGAGGGGACGGCAGCGGTCCGAGCCGTGGCCTTTTGGTTATCATGTTTTTACACCCTGTTTACGTGAGTGGTGACCCTCTGTGTGTGTGTGTGTGTGAGTTCAAGGAGCCAGACTGGTCAAACAGAGACTGAAAACAGGCAGCATGGGGGTTTGAAAGTCGCTGTCACAGGTTCCCACACGAACTTACTCAGCCTGCATGTGACACATTATCCACATTTTATCTGAAAAAATGCCTTGGTTATTGGTATTGAAATGTCTTAAAGTAATATGTCAAAAGTCTTAAAATGCCAAGACATGGGGATTAGGAATTTAACAAACATTTTACCCTGCATAATTTTCTATTAGAATTTTGCACGTATACAAAAGGTGTGCTGCTACAGGCAGTGTTTCTGTATTGATTCCCTTTTAAAGGTTGAAAAAATGGAGGTTGTGCTTCAACAATTGAGATTCTCACTGGAGTGCTAAGTGAAATGACAATACGTTGTCCTCCTTAACTTGGGATCTTGAGATGTTACATTTTCTTTACTTTTTGGAACATCCCTTTGAGAAGTGTTGGCAGGAAAACACAGAGTCCCTCTGTTAGATGATCAAGAAGAAGTCATCTGTACAGCTTCACCAATTTGTGGAGTCAGTATTTGCCAGAGATTCATTTAAAAAAAAGAAAGAAGCATTGTATGGCTTGGCTTCATAAGATAGATTTGTGGTGAAGTCCAAATCATTGTTTTGATGGTTTAAGTGTATTTTAAACTACTGCCCGTCTCTTTGCCGCACTGTGTGTCTCTTAGGAGGTGCTGAAGGCGATGCGCACCATAGATGACCGTATCGTCCACACCCTGAACACCACCGTGCCTACAGTCTCCTTCTCTGGCAAAGTGGATGCCACACAAACATGCAAACAGCTCTATGAATCGGTGAGTCTGGCAGTCATGACCAATGACCAAAATTACGTGTCCGTGGGAGTTTTGTGGCTGTGCGGTGAAACATCCCTCACACAGCTCACTTGACATCACACTGCAGCAGTAACTCATTCAATTAAATAACCTCGTCCACAGATGATGGAGGCCCATCTGAGCCGTGACAAAGCCATCAAGTCCTGTATAGCCCACACATCTAAGGTGGTGGGACACCTGCGTGAAGAAAGATCAAAAGATGATTCCAACCTGGCGCTCAACAAACAGCTCAGAAAGGAGCAGACCAAAGTAAGTCCTGCCTTTTAAACTCTAGGGGGCTCCAAACACCACCAGGTTGTAAGACATGAGGTGCTATTATGTTTATCACACAGCTGGATGACTCACTGGCAGACACTACTCATTTGGAGAAGATTATGTTAAGTTCACCCACATCACCAAAACCTTATCTCACTTACACCTAGTCTTACACATGGTTTTAGTTTTATGCGACCAAGTTCTGAAATATATATATATATATATTTGTTTTAATTTAAAGGAACACTCCACCAGGTACTTCAATTTAGACTTTTCATTTTACCTTTTGCGAGTATCTTAAAAAGCCAAACTCAATCACTGGTGCACTGGATAATATGTAACAGTGAGCACAACGAACAATGATTTTAAATTATTTTCTCCTCCATTGAGCTAGTTTGAATTGTTGTTTGAATTGTTGGACATGGTAGGTCTCTCAAAACTTGGGCTAATAACCTTACCCACTGTGTGGCTACATAGCCGACTGTGATGAAAGTCTGTTTTTGTTTTTGTTTGCAATTAAGTTGAACTCGGCCTTTCAGGGGAGCAACACGAACAATTCTGTATGATTTTAAAAATGAGTAGAGGAGTATTATGTCATCACACTTACAATACTCTAAGTTATGTTTTTTTCTTCTTCCTTGTCTCCAGTTAAAGCTCATGCAATCAGAGCTGAATGTTGAAGAAGTAGTCAATGATAGAAGTCTGAAGGTACGTTCACTTTCATCACTTATTTTTCCTGTAATGTCCTTTTCATTGCATATACATATATTATCGGCCATTATCTCCTATGTTACTTAGTCCTGCTCTCCTCTGTTTTTAGATTTTCAGTGAAAGGTGCAGAATCCACTACACGCCCCCGAAGGTGATGTGAAGCTCCCTCTGATGAGAGGAGCTGCTTGACTGGAGGGTTGAATCCAGACTGGAGCCAGAAGCAGAGACCTGCTGCTAAGGTCCCATCTGCAGGCTGTTTAACCATCCAGACCACGCCGACCTCTTCTCCAACACCCTTGTATTCCATTGTAATTATTGTACTGCATTGCCACCACAGCTGTGAAACTGTCCTCCGCGTGCTTCTTTAATGGGAAAAGTTGTACTAGAAACGTTTTTTTTAAAGACAATGAAACATTTTCAAATGACACTTGTTGTGTTGTCTGTGATTTAAATCATTTGCCGAACTCAGTGTTTTGAACATGCAACAAATCTAAGAGGGGCAGTGTAATCCACTTCAATGCATGAACAGGTTCAATGCACATTTTCAGGGATGACAATTTCAACACCCTTGGTTTTGACTGGATTATCTCAACCACCGTTGGGTGGATTGGCATTGAATTTTGTCTGGACACTTGTGCTGACCATATAATGAATCCTACTGACTTTGGTGATCCTCGGACTTCTTCTCTAGCATCACCTAAAGGTCGACATTTGTGGAAAGGGCCATTTCTAGACAACTAAAGGATGGATTGTCATGACACTAAGTACAGATGCTCATGGGCCACCAAGGGCAATTAGTGTAACTTTGTTGGTTCGCAACCTTTATTCTGGTGCCATCATCAGGTAAAAATGTGTATTTGTCTAAAATGCAGTTTATGACAATTGAAAACTCAAAAAACATTCCTCAGATTCTTTTTCAGTATAAAATAGGGCAACAAAAAAACAGGAGTTTAAAGAAAATGTGTCACATTTTAAAAACAAACGTGATATTTAAGTAATGTTAGATTGCTATATAGAATATTAGTTTAGTAACTTGAGGGAACTAAAACAACTATAAACAGCTGCTGGGTTAAACGTTGAATTGCTCATTCTTTTCATCGGTAAGGGGGAAAAAATCACTCACCATCATGCTTCCTCACAAAGAGGAACTGGAGTCACAAGATGAATACCGCTGAGACACATCCTAATGTGGTTAAGCATAGTTTTAGTGTGATTTAGTTATGATTTCTTCCATGACATGGGAGGCTTTTGTAAACAGAGGTGAGCAGACATTGGTTGCTCTCACATTGAACCTGCAACTTCAATTTCCAAATATCTTTAAATCTGCATTGAGAGATGTATTTGGTCATTTAGAGGCTGTGGACTGAATCCGGAACCCACTCTGGGTATGTGCAGGTCAAAAAATGGTTGAAGTTTTTATATATAGACACTTATAGACAGCTGTTAATACACTGCTATTCCTTACTGAAAAATTTCAACTCATATTCTTTGGTTTAAATAACAGAATGTGCTATGCCTTAGGGACCTAAATTATCGAAATGTCCCTGTTAAAGGTGTTTTTGCTGAGTTTTTTCTTATTCAAATCGAGGGTCTTTAGACATAAGGTGTCCTATGCTGTACAAAATATAGGTTTTAAAGTGTTGTAATGGTTCAGACTTCATATGCCATAAGTGAACCATTAAACAGTATGAGCTGTGACTCAAACCCAACCTTAGTGACCCACTAGTGTGTCCCACACAGTATAGATTCTATACTGTGTACACACCCAAGTCAGTAAGTGGAAGATTGTCTATACTATTGACATTCTTCCATTGTGTTTCAACAAAAAGAGTTTGTGTCAGCTAAAGTAACATTTATGAATCACACCCACTGCACTGGAGGTGAACCGTGAAACTTGATGACTGATCTGTGTGTAAAGGATCACTGTTGGATTTTGAATGGTATGTACTTGAATGAAATCCAACTGACAAAGTAATAGTGAACTGTTTGACAAATCTGTGTAAAATCCTAAAGTGGATCTTTAGGTTTTCCACACATGATTAAAAGCAGACTAAAGCAGCTTCAGAGGAGACTGCTCAATCTTAAGACCTATAAAGCAATAAAACAAGTTGAGCAATGTCAAATGCAGATATCTAGCTGGCACACAATCTTTAAGTCATTTCAAGCGTTTTTTTTGCATGTGTGAAAAAAAAATCTTTAAAATGTCCACAAATCACAATAGAATCACAACCAATCAGATTCATTTTTTTAATACATCTCGTACAAAATAGTTCCCTTTGAACAAACTTCATGATCTACAGTACATGTACAGTGTGGCAATGTGTGTTAGCAATGGGGCCTGCATATAACATTGTTGTGTATAATGAGCCAGGATAAACTAATAAATGATTACAATGAGACTACAGCCTGTAGGCACTGATGCATTGGTGGCAATAGGATCCCATTAGAAGTGTCCAATAGGGTCTTCATGGCTCTTGCCGTGCTGCATATCACTCAGCTCCATGTCTCCTCCATAACACGGGAGTTTCTTGTAAACACGGAGGTGAACGTGATCCTCTCCTCCAACATGGACCTGCAATAATAATTCAATGTTGTTAGGCCAAAGACATCCTGAATGGTCAGCATTTTCCTGTCAAAGCTTTTGGTTTGTTTCTGTGAGACATAAATAACTGAGAAAGCTCTGTTAACTGTTCGATTTGTGGAAATTATTACATTCATCTTTTTAAATGTGTTTACGTGATCAAATTCTCTTGGTTGAGATTTTCTGGGCCCTTCAGCCAATCCCTGTTGTGGGTCATGCATATTAAGCAGTATTCATTAAGGAAATCCTTAGGAGGATTAATCTAGAAATTATGGATGGTTCAAAAAAATGCAAACAAAGTTCATTTTTAACAGAATTCTAGCATAGACTTTACATTTTGAGAAACCAGATTTAAGGTACTGTTAAAGTCTTCATAACCCCTAATGGCCTTATTGAGCTTTATTAGTTTCGAAATGCAATGTTTGTTTGCCTGTTCCATTTATCCAGTTTTTAACTGGTGTATTGTTTGATTGGAAAATTATCTGGCTTTGGTGGAATGTCCTGCATCTCCCTATCTCTTTATACTGGTGTCTAACAACCAGTGCTTGGTGTCCCTCCTTCAATTAGTTTATAACTAAAAAGTTACTGTGAATTAAAGGAACGGTAGAGTGCAGTGATCACTCTCTGTGGCTTCACTACAACTTCAGTACACACATGGTCATGTGATCCGTTGTTAATATTGGCCAACAAAACATTGATAAACGTCTTTTAAACAGTAGGCCTACAGAGAAAGTATGGCGCAACAACTTGGGGCTTCTTGTGCCCCTCAAAAGTCTTGAAATATATTTTTTTTACTGAAATTGTGCTATTTGCCGTGTAAATAAAAGTTACCTTAATGAAGTAGTTGGTCCCTTGTACAACCTGCGTCGCGTAGGTTTTGGCTGTGAAAACGTCATAGGTCTTGCCTGCTTTTGTCTCTGCATGGGGCTTCATCTAAGCAGCAACGAGAAGATGAAGCGAAATGAAAATGAAACACAGGCTATTCACTGTCCGGAGTTGTTTTGACATAATAACAATGTAATTTTCTTTCTCTACTTACTTGATCACAGATCTTTTGAATTTCCGAGTCAGCATCCTTTGGCTGAGCAGTCCCACCACACATCATCGGCATTTTGACAGTTAGTAGGCTAGCGAAAATTTGCAGAGAAACAAACAAAACCTTCTGACTCAGTGAGGCATTCACGTTGAGTCAGAATCATATGACCCTCCACTTTGGATTTTACCATCAGCGTAAGGGGTGGACTGCTTTTTTCTAAACGACGTCATAGAGCGACTATGACAATAAATAGTTCACAAGAGTTTTAAAATAATTATAAGAACAACATTTATATCCTGTTGTAAGTCGTTTCAGGCTCAGACAGGAATGTCTCTAAAATATATTTCAATAGTTCTCTTTACCCGCCCCCTCCGCAGACAAGGTGGGTCAGTCCGGGGCGTGTCTGTGTGTGTGCACAGCTGATCATCGTGTTCACTTCCCGGTGTTGTGCCGAAAAGGGATCTTCATGCACAAACCGATTCCCGTACGCGGGAACGCGCGCCGCACGTTAAAGCTATTTCTCCGTTCAATGTAAGTCTACAGACCTATTATTATTTTTAATAATATTATTATTGTTATTATTATGGTTGTTGTGGGGGTTGTGTTGTTGTTGTTGTTGTCGTTGTTGTCGATATTACTCTGCATTATTTTTCCTGTCCTGTTCCCTAGCCAATCCAGTGCTTTTTACCACTTAAATATCTTTAAAGTGGCCAAAGGGCTTTAACCCTTAAAATGCAGCAGGCATAATGTGTACTTGCACGTTATGACTGATCCATATAAAAGCAGCTGTTGACGTAGTGCCACTGAGCCTTGAATATCTAGGGTATAGCCAAAACTAGGCAGTACAACTTTGTCAGGCTGCGCGCGCTTCCGCGGACAGAAATCAAGTTTTTGGCGGACGATCACTTTTTGGCATAACATCTGGAGGTGAGAAGATTTAGAAAAAACACTGACACACTTTTTTTTCAGGAAAATGCCATGAAAGATTTGTTATTCTATGTTTGTACATTTTTGAGGGTGCAAGATGAGTCATGCACCAAACTAAACTGCTTCATAAGCTTTTCTACTTCTTTCTTTTTTTAATATCCTCTTTTAAGTAGGCCTATTTCTGCTGTAGCAGAAACAAAAAACTATGACAGGTTGTGTGAATTGCGTTTTCAGCCTGTTGTATTTGTGGCACAATGTATATTTTAGTAATATAGACAATTAGTATACGTTTTTGTTAATACCTTGATCTGGTTATATAAACCGAGAGTGGAACTTCAGGTTTTAAACAGATGACTCAACGCAGACTGAAACATATGGGGCAGTGTCCTAGCCTGCAGATTTTTCACAAATCAGATACCAGAGAAAGAAAAGCCAGTTAATCACAACAGAACAGATTCATTTTTTAATGTATCTTGTACGAAATAGATCCATTTGAAAACACTTCATGATTTACAGACAGTACACATACAGTATGTTTTTACATGCCACATGGGGCTGGCTTATAATATTGTTGTGTATAATGAGCCAGGATAAACTCATGCAAATGAGACTGCACCTATAGGCACTGGTGTGTTGCTTGGCTTGGGATCCCATTGAGGCGACCCTGAATGCCATGAAAGGTGCCATTAAATAATATGTACAATGTTTTATTATTGTAATTTAGTATTATGAGTGCCCAATAGGATCGTCCAGGCTCTTGCCCTGCTCTATGTGAGTCAGCTCCATGTCGACCCCAAAACATCTAAGTTTCTCCTGAACATGGAGGTGAAGGTAATCGTCTCCTCCAACATGGACCTGCAAGGAAGTAAAAAGTAAAGTTTCAAGAGATCCTTAAAGTGGCTACTACCCCCTCAATAACCCCTTACAGGTGGCCGTGTCTCCATTGTATTACATAACATTGATTAAAGTTGCTTTTAATCGATACAGGATAAGTGAGGAGTCCCAAAAAAGTCCTGTAAGATCCTTTTGTTCACTCAAGATCTGAAATTGTGCCCTTTGCCATGTAAATAAAATTACCTTAACGCAGTATTTAGTCCAGGCCAACACCTGCGTTGTGTAGATCTTGGCTGTGAAAATGTCAAAGGTCTTTCCTGCTTTGGCCTGTGCATGGGGCTTCACCTGAGTGGCAATGAGAAGATGAAACACAGGCTGTCTGGTAATAGTTTGAACATATAAACATTGTAATAATATATCCTTTCTATTCTTACCCAATCACAGATCTTCTGGATTTCGGAGTCAGCCTCCTTTTGCTGGGTGTGCCCTCCATTATTAATTTGCTCCATTTTGACTGTTGAGAAGTAGCAAAGACCCAAACAATAGCAACTGAGTTTTGAATAAAGCGTTCAACTTGAGTCAAATCATTTTATAACATTTCTCTTTACCTGTCTTCTTCAAAGACATTGTGGGATAGTTGGAGGTGTGTCTGTCCAAACAACATGAGGAGAAAAAAAAGTCTTATCGGCAAGATCAGACAGTCCATTCAGCCCCAAGATAATGAGAGGAGGGCTGACTACTCCGAACAACGCATGATGGAGACATCAATTCAAGCAAAGTTGTGCTGTAGTGAGGACAACTGCTGAACGAGTGTGATAAGTCCAGGATCAGTGAGAAACTGAAACACCTTGAATATTCAGCTTCCTGACCTAGTTTCACAACATTGCCTTAGGGCTTCTGAGTTAAATCACTTACTTTTGATGCCAATAAAGAATCTCTGCAGACGAAACAGCTTTCACTACATTTGAATGGACTTGTTTGTTGTTGCAGGGAACAAAGGTGAGTAAAAGAAGGAGTACAATTCTTGAAACAAGTATTTTTATTACATTGGTTTGGTTATTAGTATGTGAAACATTTTGTGTCTGTCACTTGTAAAACAGTGGAAAACTCAGCTGAATTCACCTGATGCAGCTCTGGGTCGATATCCGTCCTCACCACTAGATGGAAGCAGCGGGCTCTGTTATGTGAGGGTCAGGCGAGGAAAAGTGCACACACTGTCAGATGTTGAATCTAAACATAACTGCTTTGAAAACTACTGAGCAAAAACGTTGTGAATTGAAACACAGGTAGCTGGATAACCTCATTTAAAATGCATTTAAAATGTTATGTCTTCTCTTTGAATAAGCAGGAGGTTGGCATCCACCACTCAGAGTTTGAGATAGACGAGAATTAAAAAAAATGGGCAGAAAGAAAGAGATGGGGTAAATGGGTTTTATTTATCGGGCAAGTCCAACATCATTATTGTCCCAATTTGGTATTAACAAAAATGAAACTTAGGCCACCAACTAGTACCACATGTACAAATATAACTTCATTTCAAATGTACAATATCAAAGTTGTATTGTATAACATGTGTCATATAGTCTAAATATTGTTAAGCCCCTGGGAGGCAAGTTTCGATTTGTGATATAAGGCTCTAAAAATGAATTTGATACCTGCAATGATCAATGAAATACAAAGCAACATTAGAAGTGTTGGGCCATTGTATCTGCCTTAAAACTTACAATAAGAGTTTTAATGCTGGTTCATTCCCTGTTTATGTGTCAGCATCTTCAAATGTCAATATATATTATTTGATAATGCAGATGATTCTTTGCAAAATACAAAGGTTCATTCAAGGTTAGATTTAGGTTAGGTTAAGCTTCAGGCTTCATACTCACCAAGCCTACTATTAAACTATATCTTAATGACTGTTTTTATTTATTTATTTGCATAGGCACTGAGCCATGAACCTTTCAAACTCAAAGATGAACCAAAAACAAAATAACCGATCAGTGGTCAACCGTTGGATATTTATGGTATGAATATGAACGAAATCTCACGATCATGAAGTAACAATGGATTGGCTCATACACCAACGGACAATTACTATAGTGGATCTTCAGGTTTTGCACACATGACGCCAGATTCATAAATCAATCAAGCACCTGGCACCCTTTCTCTCGCACTGTCTCCCAGCTGAAGACATGCAGCTATTTCACAAATCCCATACCACATACCACAAGAAAAGACACGCCCAATAGAATAATATATATTTTTTTTTAACAAACTTGACTTGTGATATACTGCACGTCCACAGCATGTTGTTACATGAAACCTTCAATTTGGTCAGAGTCTTGGATTTCTGAAATCCTTTTAGCTCAAATCCTTTTCTTTTATAAATAAAACCTGCATTCAGAGATTTTCTATGTTCACTTTGCAGCAGTGTAAACAGGCGGGAAACAGTTTTTAGCATTTAGTTGCATTTAGTTGCTAAATAACTTTATTTATTTGGCTTCATCAACAGTTCAGGCTGTGGGACCATGATATCATATAGTAATATTTGTATTGTCTATTCATTATGTGGTCAAAAACTTCTAAGAAAAATCTGTATATTTTTGACATGTCTAACATGATTCTTTACACAAAAGTATGAATAATTAAAAGGTTAATGATAAACATGTTTTAAGGCTTCAGACTTTCCATGCACCAAGTGATGCATAAAACATTGTCCTTAAAAATACTGAACACATTTTGCACATGTGGCACAGAGCCCAACCTTTCAGACTTGGGTGCCTCATACAGTACATAGACATTCTTCCGTTTGCTTCAACAACAAAAAACAGTGTCAATTAAAGTGGCATTTATGAACAACATCCGCTGCCCTTCGGGTGAACAGTAAAACTTGATGACGGATCAGTGTGCAAAGGATCACTGTTATTTATTGTAAGAATATGAAAATAATCCCATGATCATGAAGTAATAAGTCAATTGTGTCACACCCCTGTGGAACATTTCTTGACAGGTTTTGAACACATGACTCAACGTTGTCTGAAACAGCTTCAGAGGGGACTGTACAATTTTAAGATCCATAAATCATCAAGAACCTGGAACGGTTTTTGTTCAAACATACAGTAGAGCTCTAAGGACATACGCCCTGGCACACAACTATTGTACAGTTCAGACATGACAGAAAGAAAAGACACACTCAATAGAATCACAACAGATCAGATTTGTTTTTTAATTAATCTCGTACAAAATAGTTCCATTTGACCAAACTTTAGGATCTACAATACACATACAGAATGTTAGCAATGGGGCTTGCTCTAACATTGTTGTGTAAAATGAGCCAAAATACATGCACCCATAGGCACTGAGTGTATTGGTTGGCTCGGGATCCCATTAGAAGTGTCCAATAGGGTCTGCATGACTCTTGCCTTGCTGCATATCACTCAGCTCAATATCTCCTCCATACACTGGGAGTTTCTGGTAAACACGGAGGTGAACGTGATCGTCTCCTCCAACATGGACCTGCAAAGAAGTAAAAAGTCAAGTTTAAAGAGATCATTAAAGCTGCATTCAGAGAATGCCAGTTCGATTCCAGGCAGCAACCTTTGATGCATGTCTTTCCCCCCTCCCTCTCACTTCAAACAAAAATGCCTGAAAATATACACATCTTTAAAAACAAAACAAAACCTCTAGTTATTACTTTTAAAACATATGATCATGAGTCGAGGCTTGTGAAAAAAAAGATCTAAAGTGTTCGAATTACTTTGCATCGGTCATTTGATCCATTGTAGTATTACAAAATATTGATTAAAGTCGCTTTTAATCTATTCGGTTAAAGCAAGGAGACCCATAAGATCATCTTGTTCACTCAAGACTTGAAGTTGTGCCCTTTGCCTTGTAAATAATATTGACCTTAATGAAGTAGTTGGTCCCGGCCACAACCTGTGTGGTGTAGGTCTTGGCTGTGAAAACGCCAAAGTTCTTGCCTGCTCTTGCCTCTGCTTGGGGCTTCACCTGAGTGACAATGACAAGATGAAACACAGGCTGTTCAAATGTCTGGTAATAGTTTGAACATTAAAACTGTATAATAATATTTCCTTTCTCTTCTTACTTGATCACAGATCTTCTGGATTTCTGAGTTAGCCTCCTCTGGCTTGCCAGTCCCTCCCATCATTGGCACCTCAAATGGGAGACCCCCTCCACAGATCGTCTGCTGCTCCATTGTGACAGAGTTTGAGTAACGATAAGTAGCCAAGACACGAACAAGAACAAACTTGAGTTTTGAGTGAGGCGTTCACCCTTGAGTCAGTTTTATGACTTTGCATCTTGGACTGTACCATCAGTGTATAGGGGGGTAATGACACCACACAATGACAAACAATAAAATTTAAATGTTGAGTTTAAAAATAAATAATGAACTATAAAGAATAAGGATGGGTGGTTCTTAAAGTATATTTCAATTATTTATCTTTACCCGCCTTCTTTAAAGACATTGTGGAATAGTTGGAGGCGTGTCCGTCTTTGAATATGACAGCTGAAAAACATGTTCAACACACTGCTAGAAAGTGACAAGATTTGGATGACACAGACTAGTTGCTCAGGAAAATCTCATGAAAATGAAGTTAAAAGTGTTCCAAGGGGGATATTAACGCATGTATGGCACCAGGATGTTCGAAAATTATCTCTGATCTTCTCTATACGATCAAGCTGAACACCCACCTGGCTAAGAGGGCAGTGCAATACATTTCCATCATTAAACCAGGTTTTCAAGTCCTGGAGAAATGAATTAAGTCTTACTGGCAGGATCAGACATTCAGCAGGGAACAGATATTAGTCATGTACCATGTCATATGAAAGTTATAATGTACCATATGCGATCAAATTATGTATAATTTTTGTGTATTTTTGATAAGATGTTTGTTTGAAAACAAGGCACAAAAGCTGTTTGGCCTATGGGACCTAAATTATTAGTTTCACTTTCTTTAGTTATTTAAGTTATTTATTTTTTGTTTTTCAGGATGTGGGGCCATGATGTCTGCCTTACAACCTACACTTAGAGTTAAAATGATTGCTTATTCCCGGTTTATGGTCAGTAGATTTAAATACAAATATTTGTATTTTTTCATAATGTAGATGATGCTATGCAGCAAATAATGAATCATTCAAAGTTAGATTTGAAACTTTTTTAAAGCTTCATGCTTCATACTCCCCAAAGCCTACTATTAAAATATATATTAATTACTGTTTAATAAAATAAATAAAAAATGATCAGCCACTGATCCATAAAACACACCCAACCTTCAAGACTCAAGCGGTGAACCATGAATTTCATAACTGATTAGTGTGTAAAGGTTAGCTGATCAATATGCATGCTACGAATATGGAAGACATCCGATGATCATAAATTAATAGGGAATTGTCTCACGCACGTATGGAAAAAATTACTAGAATGGACCGTTAAGTTTTATACACACGAGTCAGCGCAGACTGAAACAGCATTAGACAGGACTACGAATTTTAAGATCCATAAATCAATCAAGAACCTGGAAATGTATTTGTTCAAACACAGCCAGCAGCTATATCACAAATCATGTACCACAGAACGAAAAGACAAGCTCAATAGAATCACAACAGATCCGGTCAGTTTATTTATTCATCTTGTACAAAATCGTTCGATTAAAAAAAACTTGACATCTTGATCTTCTGCACGTCCACAGTATTTTTTTAACAGAACATTTCAATGGGATACCTGGGAACCATTGATAAACTATTTACCTACTACTAACTTGCCCTGCCTGGAGCTGTAGGAAGTCATACATTAACTGGTGATCTGTCCTATTTGCTTAAATAGACAACAATGTACAAGGTATTGTGTTGTTGTTTTTTTGTAGTTTTTTTGTGTTATCTGTCTGTTCCAGATGTTGTTATTTGTTTTGTTTTTTTGTTCGGTTTATTTCCTCATCTTCCCGTATATATATATATATATTTGCAAATTGTGATGAAAGCTCATGTCTGATAAATGGAAATTCTCCAAAAAATAAAGTGTTACATAGCAAAGAAATGTTCAATGGGGTCGTCCCGAGTCTTTGGGGCCTGGATTTCTTTCAGCTTGAATCCTTCTCCATCACAAACATCTTCAAAAACTAAGAGGTGAATGTACTCGTCCCCTCCCACATGGACCTGCAGGGAATTAAAAGTAAAGTTTCAAGAGGTCTTTATACCTGCATTCAGACAACAGGTAAAGCCAGATTGTAAAGCTCCCTGATGCAAATGTTTGTGGTACAGGGCTAACAACTTAAATGCTGCTCCCAATCTGCAGAATATTACAAATTGCAAAAGCTCTCTTAACTTGTCTTCTTTAATTGTGTCACTCCTTGTTTACCTTTTACCAGACTCCTTTGAGTAACACTAAATAAACTTCATCACAGAACATACGATCATGTGTTCAGTCTAGTAGTAACTAAACTGAAAGATCAGTTATACAGTGCATAATATAGTAAAGACATATCTATAGTCTTGCAATTGTGCCCTTTGCCTTGTGAATAACAAAATTACCTAAATGAAGTAGTTGTACCCGCACACAGTCTGCTTGGTGTATGTCTTTGCTGTGAAAACCTCAAAGGAGTTGCGTTTCATCATTGTCTCTGCATGGGACTTCACCTGAGATACGAGCAGGCAATGAAGCAGCATGAAAATCAAACACAGGCTGTTCAACTGTCTGGGAATAGTGATGGTAACATAAAAAAAAATGTAATAATTTTTTATTTATGTTCTTACTTGATCACAGATCTTCTGGATTTCCGCGTCAGCCTCATTTGGCTGGGTAAGTCCTCCAAGTCCCATCGGCTCAAATGGGAGAGTCCCTCCAGGCATCAACTGCTGCTCCATTGTGATAGCAAAGACACAAACAAGAACCAACTGAGTTTTTTGCGAGGCGTTAACCTTGATTCAGGGAACTTTATGACTTTGCATCTTGGAATATACCATCTGTGTGGGGGGGGGGGTGTTTTTTAAATTACATCACAAAACATCTAAAACAAAAAACGGAATGCTTCAGTTTTAGGCCCTGTTTACTAAAAACCGAAACGGTGCATCCGCAAAAATACTTTTGCGGATACACCATATAATTTGCACGACAACAGCAAATGCAGGCTTGAAACCGCAAACTTTTGAAATCCCCTCCCAGGGTGGAATTACTTGAAAACACAACTATTTGGGAATCTTTTGAACTGGCGAAACCAGTTTATCTGGTAACGCTGATGTCACGGCTCCACGTCACACATGCGTAGTCTATCCCATTTGCTGTTGTGGGGGCAAACTAGCCAGACTGACTATACATCTCAATACAAACATATTGTTCTTACAGACAGCCCTTACTGTTCTCTGGCCAGCCCGCCCCTCCCACGTTTACAATAACAACGTACGCATAGCTGGCTAATTTGCCCCCACACTGTCAAAATACCCACACGTGAGTTATAAAGATAGAAGACAACATAACATGCACGGTGTCTCCGTGGCACCATCACTGTGATCAGCGGAGAGTGTCGTGCTGGGCTCAAATATAACACTCGCCAATTTAGTCCAAGCGATTATTAAGTTATTGAGACCCCCGCCACTTTAGCTGGGGAAAGATTTGTGCTCTGCTGGTTTTTCTAGCTAAATAAACCTGTGTCACCACCTGTAATGCCAGGGACACGGCTTTCACAACGCTGAAGTTAGCATCTGATTCGCAGCAGCCAATTAGGCAGTTAAGGAAAAGGTTTGAAATTCTTAACGAGCGGCATGGAGCGACTGGTATGATTGATAAATACAATCTCTGATTTTCCTCTCTATACAATCAAGCTTTTTACTTATGTAAATGCCCAAGAGGGCAATGCAATACATTTCCATCCTGTAACCATGGTTTTTCAAGTCCTGGAGAATTGAATTAAGTCTCACAGGAAAGGTCAGACAATCTGTTCAGTCCCAAGCAAGTACACAGGGAAATAAATAAAGGAGGACTGACTACTCCAACCAACAATTGTGATCAGTCCAGGATCAGTAAGAAACTGAAACACCTTATATATTCAACTATCTGACCAAGTTTCACAACATTGTCCTTTTTACTTAATTTAAATGGAAGACATGTTGCAGGGAACAGAGATTAGTAAAAGAAGGAGTAAAATTCTTGAATCATGATGACTGACTTCCAACCTTTTACAGTCTACCTACTCCCACTCAAAGAACCCTGATCACATATTGCACACGTCTATGAATTGCAATCATTCCAGCTAAATATTAATGTTCCCTTCTAAGACAGCTTCATTTTAATAGGTTTTAGAGGCTCAGTATGTTGCTAGGTTCACCACTTTGGTCAAGATATAAAAGCAGCAGTGGAGAAGTTGGCCAAGCAGGCAGGCTACAAGACTATGGGGGGCGAAATAAAGTAATTTTGGCCCGGTCTTCACGGAAGCAGACACTAAACGCGGATGTGTGTCTGTCACATGCACTGCTCAGTTTTGAGGAGTGAAAGGCATTGTTGCTGTTAAAAACAAAGCAGGTCTGTGCCTGAAGACTTTGCAGGTAGTTGCTGCAGTATTATATGGGTGGTGGAAATTCGAAGGCAAGAGAAGAAATGCTTTAACAGTCACTGAATAAATTTCAGCTGCACCAATACATTCCCAACAATGGCTGAATTATGATTCAGACTTTTGAAGATATAAAAAAAGAAGGAAAGAAATTGAGCAGCACCTAAGGTTGGAAAGGGTTACATCCTCCATATGTCTTTGGGCTGCAGTTGATAAAAAAAGCTGATTTTGCACAGACAAAACTGTACAAGCTGAAGCCCTCAGGGTATTTTGTAAAGTATAGGTGTTGACTTCATTCCCATGCAGCTGAAATGCACAAATGCACTGATGTAGTGGATATCCAAGCTGGCTTTAAGATATGAAACAAAACTGTAATGACATTGAGCAACTCTTCCAGCAAATCTCAGGATGCAATAAAATCAAGAGTTTTCAGCCGGGATGAATCAATTGAACAGTTTGCAATCAAATAAAGGTGTCTGTTGGGTAATTACTGGCAAAGTGACAGGGGGAAATTTGAATGACTTTTTTCAGGGCAGAGTAAACAGGAAAACATTTGTTTTGGTTACCAAGGTGAAAAGTCCCCTCCCATTTAATAATTGTTGTTTGCCTGAAAAGGAACAACAGTCTTATTAAAATGCTACGTCATTATTTAGAAATAATAAGTAACAAATGTCATAATACGTTTCTCATTATTTTGAGATAGGCCTATGTAATTATTTTGAGGACATTAACATTTTGAGAAACCTCATTATTTTGAGATACTAGGTCTTTATTTCAAGAAAGTTTTCATGCTTTCGAGAAATTTGCTAAATATTTCAAGATTTTCTCTAGGCCTAGGCTACTTATTTTGAGATATAAATTATTCTGAAATACTAAGTTTGTTTATGAAATACTTTCATTATTTTGTGAAAACTATGTCAAATATTCTGATAAACTTTCTCACTATAATGTAACTGTTACACGGCAGAAACACAACATTACATTTGTTTTATACAAATCCTACGAAAAATAACTACAATTCCAACAATGCCAGGCGCTACCGGAAGTGGACAACAACACCAACGTTAACACACTTAAATATAACAAATAACTTTTTGCATGTAGGCCTATAGCAAACTGATATAGGCTAAGTCCTAACCAGTAACCACCCCCATCATTATGGCATTAACGACAGAAGGAGCATAACAATTTACTCAAAACGACTTGCAGGATCTTTTCCCCATCACTTTGGGCAGGAATGGGCTTCCATAGACCTACAACAGGATCGACCATTCATAATAATCCTGTCTGTGACACATGCTCCTTTTTCAACCTGAAGATAGCGGCAAATACAGCGTGCGTGTGACGCACATTTTTCAAGAGTGCATCCGCCGTGTTGATAAACAAATAAGCCCACTATTTGCCATTTGCAGACCCATGGGGGAGCCATGGGGGGAGCGGAGCTCCACCGGAAATACTCTACCTTCTTTCACTGGCGGCCAAATGGCCAGGGGCCTATTTCAGGTAGCTGGTTTTATAGGTGCCTCTCACAATTTTTAGTTTGGTTGGAAACGAAGGAGAAGAGCACCTGAGAAAGTGAACAGTTTCGTGAGCTGTGAGAAATGACCTCCCTTGTCGCCCTCGCGATGCTGTCTTGCGTGTTATCAAGAGGTTTATGTCAAGCGGTGGCGGACGTGAACAGCAGGCCTTACCCGACATTTGGTTCACTTTCTCGGGCCTTTACAACCATAAATCCAGCATGTGGAGAAGCGTCCAAAAACGGTAAGAACAAATAGGCTCGTGTATGTTATTATAATGCCTCGTTTCCACCGAGTAGAGCGGGTCGGATCGGAGCGGTTCGGTCCGGGTAGTTTGGCTTTTCATTAGCCAAAAGTTGGGTAGGGTACGGTTTAAGCGCACCTAACCGCTCTGAGCCGCTCCAAATCTCAGTACTCCTCCGTAGGGGTACTAGCCGCCTGAAAGGGTGCCGAAAATGCGGAGCTACACACTGCCGTCATTTGATTGGCCGAAAGAATCATTTCCGCGTTGTGTAGTCACCTCGGCAAGAGTCTTGTGTTTTGGCGAAAATGTGAGCACAGCACTGTTTATTTTGTGGTGTTTTTCCTCGTCAATAAATTAATCAGTTGGTTACACTGTGTCCCACTGCGTAGCTGCCGCAGCCAGCACTGTTCGCTCACTGTCTCTATGAGTTGCACCGAGCCGTCTCTGTGTGTTTACGCCATAGATAGTAGTAAATACACGCTCATAACAACACGGGGGGAATAAATAAAAAAGCGGCTGGTTTGACCGAGCAAAAACGAGAGACCGCTGGCTTGACCACAGTTGGTCGAAAGAATCATTTCCGCCGTGTGTAGTCACCTCGGCTAGAGTGAAGAGAGTCAGTGTGTTTTGGCGAAAATGTGAGCGCGGCACTGTTTATTGTGTGGTGTTTTTCCTCGTCATTAAATGAATCAGTTGGCTACACTGTGTCCCACTGCTACGATGTCACGAAGCTGCCGCAGCCAGCGCTGTTCGCTCACTGTCTCTATCAGTTGCACCTAGCCGTCTCTGTGCTCTCAACAACACGGGGGGAATAAATAAAGAAGCGGCTGGTTTGACCATGCAAAAACAAGAGACCGCTGGCTTGACCACAGTTGTTCCACAGCCCGATAGTTTGACCCACATTCTGGCGGCGGCTATAGCAGTCCAGCCTAAACCCCGCCCCACCAGTAAGGGTAGGGTCATAAACCCCGCCCTACCAGTAAGGGTAGGGTCCGCGGTGGAAACAACACCGAGATTCTAAAAAGTGAGCTGTCCCGCTCTGAGCCGCTCCGATCCGACCCGCTCTACTCGGTGGAAATGAGGCATAAGAGGCTCAGAGGCTGGATGCATAGAGGAATGTAACTGAGTACATTTACTTACTATAGCCTACAATTGTGAGATAGGCCTACTTTTAATGTCCACTACTTTATACCTCAACTCCAGAGGCAACTGTTGCACATTTTACGTCACTACATTTATTTAATAACTTTTGTAACTTTGCAGATGAGATCAATCTTACAAAATATAATACAACAAATCAGCGAGGATATCTTATTACAGTGTGAGATCAGACTTTCTTGATCCCGAGGAGGTGCATTACTCATTTATAAAAATTGTTCAAATTTGCTACACCATTAAAGAGATTAATGCATCCTTTTATACAATAATATAGGCTACATTATTCTGCAATGGGACTTTCTGCATAATGATGATTTGATGGTTAAAAGTTATTTGGATGCTCATAGTTTTGTTCTTGAGTAAAATCTTGAAACTTGCAATAGACACTATACTGTGGTTGCCTACTTCTAAATGTTTTATGTAGCCTATGTAAAATATCTGAGTACTTCTTTCAACGTTGCTTCCAGCGTTGGCAAACTGAATGGACTGACAAATGTGTCTCCAGTGTTTCTCATATGATGGTTTGAAAACAGAGAGTTTGGTTGACTATGGCATTTTTGTTTCAAATGGACAACAATGGTCTTGTCAGTGGTGAAAGGTCTAGGTTCTCCTCACAGCAAACAGCCACGTTGACCAGTACATCATTCTAAGTTAACACAGGTTACTGGTAAATCAATGGATGGTGAGTTTAAAGGACTTATAAATGTATAAAACATAGGTAGGCTATGCAACGTACGAAACAGGTTTGTTTTGGGGTGAATTTTAGCTCTCATACTTAAGTGTTGGTATTATTTCTGCCTCAGCATCAGTGGTGACCTACTCGCAGCTGAAGACCATGCTCTCCAACCGTGACATTCAGCTGTTTGATGTGAGAAATCCCGACGAACACCAGGCTGGACGCATTCCCGATGCTGTCAACATCCCGTGTAAGTGTTTAAAAAAACGTGTGTACAAGGTTGGTGAAAAGAGTGGTTTTCAATTTGGTCCTTACTTCTTTTTTTAAATATATATTTATATTGCTTGTTTGTATGTATGTGTGTGAATATCAGTGGGCAGCCTGGAGGAGTCTCTGAAGCTGTCACCGGAGCACTTTCAGCAGAAATTCAAAGTGAAGGCTCCTGGGAAAGATGACAACAACATCGTGTTTCACTGCAAGAGTGGCAACAGGAGCTCCACAGCGCTGGACATCGCCCGGAGGCTGGGATTCAGCAGGTAAATTGACAGGGCGCACCACATGAAACATATCTGTCCATCCGGCGGTCCACTTATTACACGACCCATAAAAGGCCACCTTGGCATGTTGTTGCCTAATAAGAATTAAATTGTCATGTGTATTGTGGACCTATGCTTAACCAGGTAATGGGCTGTCATGGAGCTATCTTTAATAGTCTGTTATTTCATTATTAAACCGTCCTGGTGCTTCGTCTGGAGTGCAATGTCCTCGTATGCGGCTCCGCTCAGTTGAACGTTGGATGAACTCTAGTTAGAAAAACAAACAGCAATGATAAGAGACTAAAGTCTTCTCTTTCTGCCTCTTTTTCTTAGGGTGAGACATTACAAAGGAGGTTACAGTGAGTGGGAGCAGCAAGAAGGAAAATGAAAGAACCCATGACTGAATGCTTCACTTTGGTTGCATCTTCATGTAAAAATAATAATAACGAAGGAATGAATGAGAGATGACACACTGTCAGCACAACATTGAGTTATCATTTTAAATAATTGATTTTTATTGTTAATAAGTTACAATTTAGATTCACATTGATAGTTTGATTATTAGTTACTAATTTCATTTGTGTTGACTGCTTATTTACCATATTACAATGTTTTAGCGACTGGTTTGATAATCCTTTTTATTCTGTGTAAGAACATATGGATCATGACCAACTGATTAATGTGCAAGTGCTTGATTTCAATTAAATTAAAACATTTCAACAATACTTTCTAGACTTGCCATTTTTCCCGATTCACATCCACACAAAGTTTGTTTGAACTATATAGAAATTGTCGTAGTTACCAAATCAGCCCTCTATACCTTTTTAACTTTTTGTTGAACTTATTTTTAATTGCTCATAGCATAGTTTGCAGTCACAAGAATAAATAGAAAAACGAGCTGCGAGCAGTTTCACGTCTATTCTTTGGGTATTTCACCAAAATTCAGTCTTGTATAACATATGCGGAAATGTTTTGAGTGTACTTTATTAAGTAACTTTTCCACTGAGAACACACACACACACACACACACACACACACACACACACACACACACACACACACACACACACACTCTAACCCTGCTTGGAATTATTTCAGGACACAGCAGCAGGGATGTTTCAGTTTGGGAGGAAAGCTATTCAGTCTCTGGACCACTAGATGGCAGCAAAATTTCAACCAACTCTAACAATGGTTTATATCCATTTCCCCCTTACCACTGTCCTTCATCGTTATTGTAGCAATGTCCTCTCAGGCCTGACCTTCACGCTTGTCATGGTCCAGACAGGTATAGATCCTGTGAGTAACTATCACTCTAGTCCAATCGGCACAAATCCTTACAACCGTCGTTCAGCGGGAAAGCAGGTGCCACTTTATCACTCGCCACCTTTCCATCTTGACTCCTCTCTCGCTATTTGCAAAAACATCGAAAGCACAGCAGGCTTGTGTGTGTGTAGGAATCATTGCTCTGGTTACTATTTCTGTGCGGATGGAGGGAATGGTTTGTGATGGCCTAATGTGTTTACCTTCACCTCAGGGTTCTCTCTGACCATGAAAATAAAAGAGATTGTAGGGGCCTCCATTCAAACACAGCTCTATATATATATATATATTTTTTTTGCACGTTTAACAGTATGTCATAAATCACCATGTCTTTGCAGCGATAGCCTTCCCAGAAAAGATTGCACACTTCCCATAGCTGCCATTCATGAAGGAGGAACTGAGATTGATCTCCTAAATGTTGCATGATGTTACTTGGACAGACTGCAAAAGGACATCTGGATTAAAGGGCCACAATCGTGCTCACATGTAATGTCATCCACAATCAAAACCAGCCTGCCTAATGGATGTCACACGCCATCAACTTTGTCAAGTTATCAGGTGTTTTGATTCATGCTGCAGCTGCAGTGTCCTTTAGGATTTTGTTCACACAAGGATATGTGCCAGTAAGCTTCTTTGGGGAAGAGGGATAGGTCAACTTCCTATGAGCATCCAGTGGGTTGGTTTCGACCATAGGTTTCGGCACTTTTACACAAGTAAACCAAAGTAGGGCTGATTATCAGCTGCTGTGGTTACATCTTACAGGCCATCAGCCCCCTGCTGCTCATGGCTTTTTAGATAATGTCAAATCAGTGAGGCAGTGCATGTGCTGAATAAAAATATATTGGAACAGTTGCCTCCTAATGTAAAGATTAATGTAGTGATAAAGAAAATATGAAGTGCCTCAGGAAGTAAGGTTGAATGAGTGTTTTTCTAATACAGTTTTATTGTATAAAACAGAGATAAAATTGGACTTTTCACAAGTTGGGTCTGGTTGATAAAGGGGGGAAGTCTTCCCTTGGTAGGCCTACACTTCACCTGGGTTTGGTCTAGATCTCATTAGTTCTGTGTGGCTTCTCCTGCAACCTTATTAGTTTTTATCTTAATACGCAGTGTAAAAGATAGCAACACAAAGTCGTATAGCGTATAATTTTACGATCTACCAGACACAAGCTCTAAGTATTTTTTTATCTTCACTGAGGGTGAGCTTTTCTTTTTGTTATTTCATGCCTAAACCCAGAATGCCCTCATCTATGCTATGAAGGACTTACTGGACCTCTCATCTGGTTGCTGTTTGAGGCCAACATTAGCCTATTTGTCTGCGAACGTGACTTCCAGCAAAGCACGACCCAGTCTGGTTCAGGGTCATGCGGAGCAAAATAGCCAAAGGACACGAATGGAACATAATTAAAGCGCATTTTAATATAAGTGTCTTTTGCACTTATAATTACAGAAAATACTTTTTATTCTGGAAATTAAAACAGTATTAATGTTTGCCACTGCATTACGAAGCGCGCAAAGGGAAAACACCTAACGTCTCTGCCACGCGCGCGCGCCTCCAGTGTGGCTTCATATTCAAAATGTGGAGAGAAAGAAAGAAGACCCTTAAAGCATGTTACCCACCGTCACGGAGCCTTTTTAAGCTGCGAGGGGGAGAAATAAGTGAATGAGTGCGCGGTGGGGTTTTATCTGCGCGAGCTTATTACATCCACATTGAGCCCGTGCGCAATGGCACCGAGCGCTCGCCTCGCTGTGCTGGACGAGATGAGAGGATAACTTTAAACTCTGCATGGATGATGCTTTCCCTCGATGGCATCTGATAAATTCTTCACTTGGAAACAGTGACAGGTAAGTAATAAGGGTGTTTTCTTGAAGGGGGAGGGTAGAGGGTAAGGGGGCATACAACGCATCATTAAACTCCCCTTTAAAATGTTGTTTTCTTGTTTCTGCTCTGTGTTTTTGCCATAGTGTGTTTGCAAATTGTCTTTCCTTTGGGTGACACTTCGGGGACGTTTTCGTTGCGTAAATCCTACTACCGGACAACATTTGACCCCAATATTTCTCGAAGCGTGGTTGCCAA
This sequence comes from Hyperoplus immaculatus, assembly GCA_949357725.1. NCBI lineage: Eukaryota > Metazoa > Chordata > Actinopteri > Uranoscopiformes > Ammodytidae > Hyperoplus > Hyperoplus immaculatus. The sequence continues at coordinate 9,341,115 of OX442369.1, forward strand.
ACCTGATAAGGCGCGCTATCACGAGATTTAATTGAATTTTACGATTAAGATATGACCAAAATCCAGGTGACTAGGCAGCTATAATAAATGTAGGGGAGAAATTATCAGTTCGCCATCTGTGCCTGACCGTTAACTCCCAGGTAATTAGTCCTCGATTCATTTTTAAATCAATCTTCTGATAATGTAACTAAGTTGTCCTTCTGTAGGCCTTCATTAGGCTACATACAATACAGTAACAGCCCTATCCTTTCATTGCTGTATGTCCATCTTAATGGCACAATGTGTGTTTGAGTGTGTAGCCTAAATATACAGTATATAGGCACACACACATACACATGCTATATATTAGGCTATATTTTGGCATGTTTGCATGTTAGAGTCTAATACTGCCAATTTCGCACACACCTGTATTGTAGGTCAAAGCACTGCACAAGGACACTGAGTGAGAGGGATCAGGTGGTGGTTTATATGAGAGGCAGGTCCGGTGAACAACACAGCGAAGAGGGAAATCAGTTTCAATTAGCACTTGCTCTACAAACCCATTCACTAGAGCACTTTGCAGCCTTGTGTCACCTAACCCACGTCCTCAGATTTAAAAAAAGCATGTGTGTACACAGGGGTCTGTGTGTGCACAGATGAGATTTTATGACCTGGCGTTCCTAATTCACTCAGTGATAAACTCAGTGTTGCAGGATGATGACTTCCACCTTGTGTTTGTTGATTGTGCATATCCGTGGCTTGATTTTTCTTCCTCCGCCTCCTTCCTTTGGATTCTCTGTGGACACTCATATGATACTGGGAGACATTGAGAAACGGAGAAATTAACGAGCGAGGAGATCTTTAAAAGACTGCTGGGCTGGAGCCAGGTCTAAAAATGAGGCTCATTTATCGTTGACTTTTTCCCTATTTCTGTCACAGAGACAGACAGAGAGGGTGAGTAGGGGGTGAAGGGGGCCTGTGTATAAGATGGATCAGTTTGTTTAACATCTAGACACGTGTGTGAGCATCACCACAGTGCTGTTGTTTGGACTACAGGGCCAGATAGGAAGGTTTAGGAATAAAAAGATAGGAAAGATGAAGTGCACCGAGCAGAGCCCGGGACCAGAGCCAACTGCACCTCTCAGGGTCTCAGCACTGACTTATTACTCCTCCCTGAAGAGCCATACCTCACAGACACTGCTCAAAAACGCACAGTGCCAGCCCCTTATTAAAAGTTATCATCTCAGGATCTGTTGGTTGGGATTAAAGCCTATCTTATGTAGAGGCGAATGGACAGCAATCACAAATGCTTCATCACATCAATGAATTGTGTTGTCAAGAGCATTTATTTCTGCTGAGTCCTAAATGGAGTTGATTGTCTACAAAGGAGCGAGAGAGCCACATTGAGGAGGCATCGATATGTTCTTCCTTTTTTCATTAAACACACGCAGGAAAAAGATAAAATCGCTTGTGTCAGTAGCCAAGAACATCACTGCTGGGTTGCATTTCAACCGTTGTATTGTGTCAGTAGCTAAGGAGCCAGGAGCTGTTTTGCCAGAAGGTCTCTGACCTGAAATGACAACCATCATCAGCTGGTGGCTAATATGCCGCACTCTCATCTGACTAATGAGCTGTGTTAGGAATGCATAATACGATTCCAAAAGACAGTGGAGTTATGTGATTAATTGGATAACATCAAGCTATTTCCCCCTTTTTCTTTTTCCTTCTGTTCAGGTCTGCCAAACATCTCACCTCCCATGTCAGCGGGACGCCTCCATGGAGATGTTGAGCAGCGCCGAGCGTTTCTGGAACGAATCGGAGCATCTGGGATGGGAGGAGAGGAACCAGAGCTCGGAGGCGTCGGAGCAGGACGAGAGGAACTACTACGCCATGCTCTACTCCCTGCTCATCCTGGCCATCGTGTTCGGCAATGTGCTGGTGTGTCTGGCCGTGCTGAGGGAGCGCTCCCTCCAGACCACCACCAACTACCTGGTGGTCAGCCTGGCCGTGGCTGACCTGCTGGTGGCCTCGCTGGTCATGCCCTGGGCCGTCTACCTGGAGGTGAGTGAGGTCACATGGCGGGGGGGGGGGGGGGGGGGATTTCACAAAAAAACCTAAAGGTGCAAACAGGAGCACCAAACTGATTTCCCTCTTTATTTCTCACATCAGTAGGGATGGGAATTGATAAGAATTTAGCGATTCCGATTCCGGTTCCGATTCTGCTTATCGATCCGATTCCTTATCGATTCTCTTATCGATTCTCATTGGGTGAGAGAATATGTACAAATTAGTTTGTTTGTATTAACTCTCTTTAATATCTGATCAGAAGTGTCTAGTGTATGCATTTAAAGATTATCAAGCTACTTTAGGATTAGGAAATTGTCAATTTTCACATTAATTGGTCCAGACAATTTTTTTTTTTTTGGTTTTTAAGCCCAAATGCCCTTATGTGCCCTACAAACTAAAAACACATACTTAAAACAGTCAAGGAAGAGCTTGTGCCTTTTGGAATATTAACAGTGCTCATTGGCACTTAAAACAAAATTCAACTGACAGAAAAAATACAAATAAGTCTTTTGAAAAGATAATACCAACTCTTTTTATGCAGAACAATTATCATGTTTGCCCTCACAGGAAGGATACGAGATCTTTAATGTATGTTAAGTGTTATTATATGATTGCGCCCTTACTCTGAAAGGCCAACGTGATGATGTCACTATGTTAACGCCTCAGGTCAAACTGTCACGACTGCACAGTAGACAGTCATGTAGGCTATTCAAGAAGAGAATAAATACGCCATAAAGGCTTTAAGAGAATGTATCACTTTGCTTATTCTTCACCACGCCAACGACAAGGAGTCACCGCTCCATCTCAGCTTTACAATGTACGCTGTTATGTTCACCGCGCTGTTTATTAGGCTAATATAATGTCCCTGCATCAGACACGTAGCGGATGGTTTTATACACATCGATCGCTCAATTAATCCAAGGCAGAGCTTTTTGTATCGGGCAGAGAGCGTTATTTTAAGTGTGTCTTACTGTCTTTATAAAGCGTATTGTTAAAGTTTCCTTACCACCGGACCGCCAAGTCCCGCTGTGTGTTGTTTTGCGTTCGTCCCCACTGCCGTGCTTCAAGGCAGCACTTAACAGCTGATGAACGAGAGTAAACAGCGGGCCTTTGGAAGCGAATAAGAAATCCTTTTTTCCTGTTTGTATGCTGCTCTCGCCTTTTTATGTATCTCCCTCTTTCACTTGCCCACACCTAGGCTTACACACACATTAATTCATATAGCCTACATTGTATGTTCAAATCCAAGTGATGGGCAATTCTGGTGCCGAGTAAGGCAGCGGACGTTTAAACGTTCAACCGTCAGGATCGCAGTCTGCGCGCTAGCTTGTGCACGAGTCATTTGATGAAATGGAAACTTTACCGTATTGTTGCCTTTTCATGTGTAATACAACCACACTTTAGAGCGCTTCTGCCTCGACGTCATGTTTGCTGCGTTCTGAACCAAAACAAAGCAGCACGTGTCTGAAGTCATGACACATTTGCTACGAGCGGAACCGATAAGCGGCATCGTTAAGCAGGCATGTTAACGATTCCAAGGAATTGGTTGACTCGGAACCGGGTCTGAACAAGAACCGGTTCTCGATTCCCATCCCTACACATCAGTGCCATTGTTGAATCTCCTCTTTTTTTAGCAGCCTCCCTCTGAAATGGTCTGTTTTGTTTAAGCGCCTGTCTCTTCAAGCCCCGCCTTCCAAAAAAAATTTGTGTTTTTTGCATATCCCCTCTCAGGGCCGTCAGACTGCGGGTACAAGTGCGACAGTCTTAAAAAAAAAAAAGCTCAATATAGGCCCCCGATCTTCGAAGGCCCCGAGCAATGCCATTCCAAAAAAATAAATAATTGACTGGCTCATGATAGGCCCCTGACCCTTGCAAGGAGATCAGGGGCCTATCATGAGTCAGTACATTTTTTGGTTATTTTTTAAATAACATTATTCAGTGCCAAGAAAACCAGGGGCCTATATTGAACCACTAAGAAAAAAGAAAAAAAAAATTCAAAGAGGGAAGGAGCTTTGGGATTATCAAAAAATTCACAAAGCGGACGGGATTTTTAAACCTGTACATTTTTTCTTTTCTGCTTTTTGGTAATTCTGTGTCTCCAAATTATTCCATAAAATAATACTAAATAGTTCACATAGGACACAGTTGATTTAGCCTTAGTTTTCTTCTAAAAGTGCACCAGATTGATAAATTTTACTTTCAAATGTTCAAATTTTTCTTCCTCCCCCGGACCCCCCTAGACGGTCCAGGGTTCCCGACACAGTCTCCAAAAATCCTCTGATAAACACTTTATGTGTATGGTTATTAAACGTCAGATTTGGTCATTCCTCAAATGAAATATTGTGGAGTTGTCTGGCTTCAGGGGGCCCATCAGGACTTTTTGTATAGGGGCCCAGAATTTGGTGCTACGCCCCTGCCCCTCTCAAGATCCTAAGGGGGGACTGGTGCAGGGGCAGGGGCAGCAGTTTGGGGTTAAGTGTCTTGCTCAAGGACACAAAGGGAGAGATGGTAGGGCACCACATGTGATACCAGTCACCACTAGTTTCACAAATAACAGGGATCGAACCAGCGAGCTCATGGTTACTGGTTGGGCCTTCTTTCCTCTCTAGGCCATCTTACCACCATTCAGCTCTGATTGGCCCTGAATCGATCTGCCGGTGGTTTCTCCCCTTGACATATCATACGGAGGAAAATCTGAACAGGCTGTTTGAACACAGGTTTTCAGAAAGGTAGAGGTGGAGAAAAATAGAGAGGGGTTGTTTTTTCTCATACTTTGGTAGTCTCTTGTCACACCAGGGCCCCATATTAATGTTGAAAAACCATAAAATAGTGCATTCATCCATTCCTTTGAAGTCATTAGTTCCATATATCGGTTTTCTCGACAGTTTCCATGCATTCTCTTTGACAAAAACATAGCCTTAAGGTATAAAAATCACAACTCCCTCCTCCCCCAGTACCACTAGTTGATAACCATTGATGTAGAAGGAAATAAGGGTTAAGAAAATTGAGATGACGACAGGGATTGAAAACCAGATGCATGGCTGGTGAGAAGAGTAGCGGAAAAATTAAACGACTTTGGGATGGAGAAAAAGGATGAAGGCAATTTTATTTTGGAGCTTGAGTGACAGGAGGACGGAAATGATGATAAAAGATCACTGAGGTAGTGCCTCACCATTCATGTAGATGGTGCATAATTGCTGAAGGACACACTGAATATTGAAAAATAATGAATTACTTTCTGTAATCGGCTGAGCTTCAAATGACATAGTAGCATCTGCAGACCTTCAAATTGATTGCTACTTTACGTGCACTTGGCGGATTGCTCCCTAATGTAACATAGTTGGTTTTGCTAATTGTTCATTTCGTTAGCCTCCTTCCTTGTGATACTCCATTTACCGAACCTGCTCGCACCCTCAGGCTTTTACATTTCATCAAAGCAATACACTGCACACGCCAGCAGAAGGAAAAAAAGCTTGTAGGCTCAGTCTTGCATATGAGATAGGAATAGCATGCATGAACCTCAGGGGGAAACAAGCACGTTACTCAAAGACAGGTGTATATACATGAGGTCTAAAAGAGAAAAACAATTTGGTTGAGGTCAAGTTATGTTTAATAAGCAGCCACCCTGCTGCCCAAGGTTCGTTCGCTCGCAGCTGAAAGCGCCATTTCTCACAGCGTGCCGAAGATTCAGCGGCAGGTCAACCGGAAAGTAAAAATGATCGCAGTCAGTGAGCCGAGGCAGATGAATTACATTTGATTACATCCAATGAAAGGCAAATGAAGGTAGACAGAAACCTCGACGGCCTTAAGTCATGAGTTTTCCTTCCATGCAAGCAGTCACGCAGTAAAAGGCATGTGCTTCATTTTCAATTTTAGATTCCATTTCAGGAGATACCTACAATCCCATATGGAGCAGGTCATTAAAAGGTTGAATGTGTTGAGATAGATGAACTTTGTGTAACTTTGGGTTGTGTACTTTTGCTGTCTAGAGGGGGTTGGGGGATGTATTATTATTTTAATTTTATTTTTTCTCTCTCTTACTTGTTTTAAAGTTGTCTTAAAGGACATACATATATGTGGTCTTCCTTCCTTGTAGTGCAAGGACATGTCCGAACATGTCCGAATTTTATGAGCATGTGGAGGGAGGGAAGTGGGGGCCTGTAACCCTGACCACCCCCTCAGTTGGCCAGCCCACATGCACCCTGTTCTCCCTATATAAGCAGGGGTGTTGGCAGAGGGAGAGCAGTTATTTTTTCTTTTTAAGAAGGGGAAGAAGCTCTGAACCAATTCTTCTTTTTTCTGAGAAGTTTGGTAAGAAAACATTTGGGTTACTAATAGGAATTCATTGATGAACCAGGTTGTGGAATGGCATCGAGCTGAGGTTTTAAAACTGTTGAACCAACTTTTCCTGACTGTTTGCGTTGCAAAATCACCATTGTTATAAGGATTTGAAGAAATTCAAGTTTATATGACTTTGGTGAAAGCTCGACCATAAACTCAAGGATATTTAAAGTTGTGTAGACAGTGGACAAGCTTTGAAATTGGAGAACTCATGAACTAAATTCAATGTAAACAAAATACATAAAAAATAAGTTAAGTCTTATACTTCTCTACATATATTAACCACATTAATGGGAGTGTAGGTACTTATTTTCCTTCCTTTCATTTTATTTTATCTTTTCTTTCTATATTGTGAACGTATAATCTTTTTATATTGGTTGAATAAAATTTCTTGAAAACGTTATAAATTCTTGGCCTGAGTTTTTAGTTTAGAGTTGGGAACAAGGACCTAATTAGGGTTTTTTCTTTAAAGAGATTGCGGCGCCTCTGAGGTAAGCAATTCAAACCTACACTACGGCTACACTACTGATAACAAAGAATACACATCCCATAAACACACTCCTTAAATTAGGAGGGAATTGCATTTATCTATTGGCCTAGCTCATCCAGGTGTATGAATTTAGTGAGGACTTAACAGTAGTCTTTTGAAGCCAGGGGTAATTGTGAGGTATTCATCCACCAGAATAATTAAAACCTATTAAAACCTATCTAATCTCCTCCTTTCTAACACTTATCTAAGGAAAAAGGTCTGAAAATTGGACTTAACCTAGGATAAATTAGAAGTGATAATTGTACGGGTCATTAGGGGATCGACACGGGGGGAGATCTGGAGATAGGCAGGGGTCAAAGGGTCACATGCTTTAAAACCAGAGCCTTTAAGGTAATAAATGGTGTGAAGGTTTTTGGTGAAAAGTAAAACCTTTTGGGAATTGTGTGAATTGGCTTTTGGTCTTTTTTTGCCATATAGAAGTGTAAGGGTCGATGAACACATAAACTTTATAGTGGAACAGGTTTATTCAAGGAACAAATAGACTTGGCGGGCTATATTTACATGAAAACGTCCTGATATTAATTCAGGGGTGTTTAATCTGGTGAAGGGAATACCGGCATATTCATTAATGACACAAAATAGTAATATTCATTCATTCAGAAGGACTGCAAGCCAGGAGAAGAGGCTGCGGGGAATAGAACCACTTTTAACTCCCAAGACTTGCACTGCAAGTCCCCCAAGAGCTCCAATCTAAAGCACGGCGGATTAGTTTGTTGTGACCAGAGGGTTGTTGGTTTTCTTCTGCAGGTGTTTCTTGGCAGGAAAAGTAACTGAGTATTGCTCTCCCCCCTCTGAGCAAGTACTAATCATGCGCCCTTGAGCAAGCCAACTCACCCCTGGATGGTACATCTGATGCATGACTTGTACTTGAAGGAAGTGGTTGCATTGGCAGAAAAGACTGAGCCCCTCCCCCTTTACACAACTCATCCTGAACGATGATAGCCTGACAGCAGAAAAAGCTCCATTGGTAGTGCAGAGGTAACTCCTCCACCAGGTCAAGGTATTCTTCCATAGAGTTTGATTATATCGAATACAGAGAGATCTGACATAAAATCAAGGGGATATGAGTACACTGCTGGTTTATTCTCGGGAGAATTATTTTAGTTGACTCGTAATAGTCTTTTCTCAGAGCACTCACACAGTATGAACATAACGTTTAGTATGTACCCACATGTGTACATGAGTCTTTCTGTGTGGGGGTGACATACAAGTACAAACAAGGGTAACACTTTATTTTGATAGTCAACTGGCAGTTAATTGAATGCATGTTTCTTATTTGTTGAAAGAGTTCTGTTGAATATCAACTAAACATCTACTATTAGTGCAACTTATAATTAACTAGCAGTTAGTTGAATACATGTTACTTATCTGTTGAAAGAGTTCTGTTGAATATCAACTCTTTCACTGTTGACATGCAACTGCATATCTACTACTAATGGCTTGCTGAGTGTCAACAGTGGACTATCAAAATGAAGTGTTACCCAAAGAAGTTCTGTGTTCATGCAGTGTATAGTTTGTGTGTGACTGTGTGATTTTGTTTGTGTCGTAACTTAAGAAGGTCAAATGTCCGAATGTTTTTCAAAGATGATAGTGGAGTGCCACAAAGAGGACATTTTCTTGACCCTCACTTCTTTAAATAGCTAGTTTTGGGTTAGGAATGTGGTTTAAAATGTAAATTTTGTAATGATCATGGACATAATTGATGCAGCACATACTGTATGTTATCCTTGTTATCCAATCAAAAAAATAACAGTAGCCTTAATACTATACTAATTGACAAAGAATTCAGAGTTTTTTGCCGTTACTACATTAGAACAAAATCTATATACTCTTCAATTTTGTTTCCTGTTTTCTAAGATCTGTCTCTTCCACCACTACCAAAAAAATATTCAATATTTTGCAGCTACAAGCAGCTCCTCCATTTCTTTTGTGCAATGCATTGGGGATCAATAGTGTGCACCAACAACACACTCGAACACCAAGACTGTTATTAGTATGCATACTCCTGAGCCCTGGCACAC